>OZ025192.1:1192830-1545330 GCA_964019065.1 Catostylus mosaicus
AAGTTGCATGCAATGCTATGGAATAAAAACTATAGAACATGGAATAAACATTCTATCGAAAATTAGAAGCAAAAGATAGAACATTCGCGATTATCAAATTCGATAAAAATAAATATGGAAAAACTCACTTGTGGTGCCAAATAATCGACAGATTTTCTCACCAGAGCTTCGTCGAATACATCTCTTGATCTTTTTCTATGATCATCAGCCATTGTTCTTTTATGCTGCGCAAAAACTTGATTTGAATGCTGATGGTTTTGAGTATATGAAGAGGAATTACTGAAGGTTGAAAAGTAATATGAAAGGCGGTTGCAGACCCTTTTACGATCACGTGGCATCATTGTCGGTGCTGATTGGCTACATTTCTGGTCACGCAATTGGTGCCATGGATACCCTTGGGAATTAGGAAGGGTTGTAAATATCACGTGATGCCAACATAAAATAAGGCCTTCAATTTCGGTAGGCCTAAACAAAATATTCCACTTTACGTTGAACCTTTTAAGCAAAAGCCTTGAAAACTGACGCCAGCATATTTTGAGCCGAAAGAAGTAAATAGTAGAGCTTAACCATTGGTAAAAAGTTCTTTGATTTTGCAAAAGAAATCGATTAGTTGAAAATAAAATCCATCAATTACTGTATTTCCATGAGAAACTTAGCCGTAACTTTTGATTCAAAAATGTATATTTTGAAGCAAAATTCAAAGGAGTTAACCTTAATTTCTTGCCAAAAATCGGACCTCCTCAGAAAAGACTAACTTTTAGCAAAATCCCAAGTGGTTAACCTTACATTTTTACCAGAAATAAGACCTCTTCAAAAATGAATATTTTAAAGCAACATCCCAAAGGGTTAACCTTACTATGTGGCCAAAAATCGGACCTCCTCAAAAATGACTATTTTTGGGCAAAATCCCAAGGGGTTAACCTTACTTTGTGGCCGAAAATCGTACCACCTCAAAATGACTAATTTTGGGCAAAATCCCAAGGGGTTTACCTTACTTTTTGGCCGAATATCGTTTCTCCTCAAAATGACAAATTTTGGGCCAAATCCCAAGGGGTTAACCTTACTTTTTGGCCGAAAATCGTACCTCCTCAAAATGACTAATTTTGGGCCAAATCCCAAGGGGTTAACCTCACTTTTTGGCCGAAAATCGTACCTCCTCAAAATGACTAATTTTGGGCAAAATCTCAAAGGATTAACCTTACTTTGAGGCCAAAAATCGGACCTCCTCAAAAATGACTAATTTTGGGCCAAATCCCAAGGGGTTAACCCTACTTTTTGGCCGAAAATCGTACCTCCTCAAAATGACTAATTTTGGGCAAAATCTCAAGGGGTTAACCTTACTTTTTGGCCGAAAATCGTACCTCCTCAAAATGACTAATTTTGGGCAAAATCTCAAGGGGTTAACCTTACTTTTTGGCCGAAAATCGTACCTCCTCAAAATGACTAATTTTGGGCCAAATCCCAAGGGGTTAACCTTACTTTTTGGCCGAAAATCGTACCTCCTCAAAATGACTAATTTTGGGCAAAATCTCAAGGGGTTAACCTTACTTTTTGGCCGAAAATCGTACCTCCTCAAAATGACTAATTTTGGGTCAAATCCCAAGGGGTTAACCTTACTTTTTGGCCGAAAATCGTACCTTCTCAAAATGACTAATTTTGGGCAAAATCCCAAGGGGTTAACCTTACTTTTTGGTCAAAAATCGTACCTTCTCAAAATGACTAATTTTGGGCAAAATCTTAAGGGGTTAACCTTACTTTTTGGCCGAAAATCGTACCTTCTCAAAATGACTAATTTTGGGCAAAATCCCAAGGGGTTAACCTTACTTTTTGGCCGAAAATCGTACCTTCTCAAAATGACTAATTTTGGGCAAAATCTCAAGGGGTTAACCTTACTTTTTGGCCGAAAATCGTACCTTCTCAAAATGACTAATTTTGGGTCAAATCCCAAGGGGTTAACCTTACTTTTTGGCCGAAAATCGTACCTTCTCAAAATGACTAATTTTGGGCAAAATCCCAAGGGGTTAACCTTACTTTTTGGCCGAAAATCGTACCTTCTCAAAATGACTAATTTTGGGCAAAATCCCAAGGGGTTAACCTTACTTTTTGGCCGAAAATCGTACCTTCTCAAAATGACTAATTTTGGGCAAAATCTCAAGGGGTTAACTTTACTTTTTGGCCGAAAATCGTACCTTCTCAAAATGACTAATTTTGGGCCAAATCCCAAGGGGTTAACCTTACTTTTTGGCCGAAAATCGTACCTTCTCAAAATGACTAATTTTGGGCAAAATCTCAAGGGGTTAACCTTACTTTTTGGCCGAAAATCGTACCTTCTCAAAATGACTAATTTTGGGTCAAATCCCAAGGGGTTAACCTTACTTTTTGGCCGAAAATCGTACCTTCTCAAAATGACTAATTTTGGGCAAAATCCCAAGGGGTTAACCTTACTTTTTGGCCGAAAATCGTACCTCCTCAAAATGACTAATTTTGGGCAAAATCCCAAGGGGTTAACCTTACTTTTTGGCCGAAAATCGTACCTCCTCAAAATGACTAATTTTGGGCAAAATCCCAAGGGGTTAACCTTACTTTTTGGCCGAAAATCGTACCTCCTCAAAATGACTAATTTTGGGCAAAATCCCAAGGGGTTAACCTTACTTTTTGGCCGAAAATCGTACCTCCTCAAAATGACTAATTTTGGGCCAAATCCCAAGGGGTTAACCTTACTTTTTGGCCGAAAATCGTACCTCCTCAAAATGACTAATTTTGGGCAAAATCCCAAGGGGTTAACCTTACTGTTTGGCCGAAAATCGTACCTCCTCAAAAATGACTAATTTTGGGCAAAATCCCAAGGGGATAACCTTACTTTTTTGCCAAAATCGGACGTCCTTAAAAAATGACTTATCTTTGGAAAAAAGCGAAGGGATTAACCTGACTATTTTTTGCCAATTTAAAAAGAAGTAACCTTACCTTGCAAAATGCTCGCAAACACCTTGGGCATGGTATATATAATAAGGATAAGAGATATAGACAACATATAGTAAGATGTAACATCTATTACCTTTCTTTAAAAGATGTTTTTTACAGTTTTCCAAGATGAACAATACGATTTAAGCATTTGAGCAAAGTTGACAAATAGTTATTGCTTTTATTAAGATCTTATTTCAAATCAATAAGTTTATAGTTAGAAATATATACAGCAAGCAAATAAAAAACAAATATAAGTCCAGGATCATAAATATTCTATCAATAAATCTTATCAATCATGGAAGATCATAATTACTTGTTATTAAAACGAATCCCAGCTATGAAGAAAGGAAGTTTCTAAATGACTATTCGATTGCAAGATATTCAAATTTCACGAAAAGTTATAAACTTTAGGAATTCATAAGTAAATGGAGTGGTGACAATTTTTTTTATCATTGAGCATTTTTGGTGACAATACAAGTCAGTATTGCAGTTGGCCAAAAGATGGAAATAACAATTGGCATATTTCTCCTAGAATCGTAATTTTGTCTCCCCCCTTCTACCCACCTACAACTTGGGAGTTTAAAGTGAAACAACATCTAATACATGAAGAACCAATGTGCTATGTGATATTAGTATATTACAAAGTACTACTTAACTAGCTAAGTGAATCTGCATGAAAAAAATAAACGTGTGTAAAACTAAATACAAATTAAATTTTAAAAATTGAAACACATAAATCCTAATTATATTGATTATAATGAGAGTTGCGAATGCTGATAATGATAAATAAATTGTGGATAATGAAATGATAGAAAATTAAATAGAATGAAATGTCTGATGACATCAGACCAGAACGTATAGAAATTTAAAAAAAAAGGTTTTTTGATCCTCTTAATACTGCAATAATAGTTTCTTATCTCGTTTAGTACCTTAGGCCTGTTTTCATCAAAACATTAGTGTCCTCTTGAGATTCATGGTTATTGAACAGATCTCTTTATCTGCTAAAATAGCTTTAAAACTCTTTGACTGTGATGTGTACAAACAAGGAAGCATTTTGAATCTCATTACCTTGCTTTGACAACAATCTCACGTGTCGATAGCCTAAAAACATGAAATATAATGACCGCATTACGAAAGCATATTTCCAAAAAAAGCAACATTTTCAAGACGCTTAAACTGCAAGCTTAGCTCCCAACATGTTTGGATAAAAATGTTTGAGCGTGTCTAATTCTTTCACAGTTATTTATTTAAAATAAATAATAGATAGCAACCGAAAAAATGTAAACAGCGTAAGGACGCAACAAGACAAACGTAGTTTTGAATATGCCTCAATTGATTAATGCTACCTAATGTTAATTAATGTTATAAACGAAGAATATACAATGCGATAACCTACCTTGTTTTAGACAGTGTAAGGGGGCACAGAACTGAGCAAGGAAATCATCAGACCCAAGGTCGGAATCAAAAATTGTAAACCTGAGGAGAACAAGCTCAGGAACTTTCACTCTGAATTCGAAAACTTCATTCCAAACAGGATTGAAACCTGGAATGGGAAATAAAACATCTTTAAAATGATTTGAATAGGTGTTACCTTTCACTCCCGGTGATAATACAATTGTACAAAAGAAACTAATGCGTTTGGTCAGATTTCAAGGGGGTAGTATAAATGATGAGGTTGGAGTAGAGAAGTCTTACTTATGTTCAACTACAAATAAATGATACCATGAAGCATTAGCCCTAAAAAGTAACTAATTTTCGCTGAAGATTAAAAGAACAATTTGTTCCTCCAGAGGTGCAAGGGTTAAGGATGATTGTATCAAGGTAAAAGCATCATGGCAATAAGAAATGAATTAAAAAATTAATTATTTAGTATTTATAAATTTACCATTATTATGGATAACTTTTGAAGAATAAAGTTTATCATCTGTGTCACAAGGTAGGCCAGAAGTTTCCACTTGAACATAAGGATCGACAATCTTTAAAATAAAAGTAATTTTGATTAGCACGCTTGAAAAACATTCATAAAACAAAGGTTTTCGCTAAAAGAACACCTTTCAATCAATATAAACATTCAGTATCAGTTCAAATGTCAAAGAAAAATTGATAGCGAAGTTAAAACACTAGGCAATGAAAATTAAGATGATCTGACGTTTTATGAAATAAGAAAATCGAAAAGAGGCATGGGCAAAACATAATGAGTAACATATTTTATTTTACTTTTGCAATGAAGGTAATCAAAGCATTGACTATCAAAGCTTAATATTTGATTAATCATTCAAATGAAATAATAATTTAATTTAGAGGAGAATGTATGCAAAAAGTGAAAGTTGACATTCGCCTTTCGTAGCATCACTAAAGGTAAATATCTGAGGTGAATGGGGTGTGATTTCAATCAACCTGTATTAAGCAGGTAATTAAATATATTTAACTTAAATATTTTTGCCCCCCCAAATCTCTTGTTTTCTACAATCCTTACAACCTACCCCGTTCTTTTTGGATTTCTTTGGCTTTGGAAGCTGCCTGCCACTTATCAACTGTAAAATAAGGAGTAGATTTGTTACAATATGTTGGAAAAGATAACAAGAACATTGTAAAGACTGGCATCATAGAGAAGAGTCTGTGGATTCTGCTTTTGACAAATTTATACAGCAGTTAATAATGTAGAGTTAATTAAGAATTGAAATCGAAACAGACGTACTTGAATTGTGACAACAGTTTCTCTCAATCCTTGGATAAATGCATCAGCTTTTGGGTCAAATTTCGTATATTCTGCAAGAAATATAAATTATTTTATTGCAAAAGCATAATGCTGAAAATCATCAGATATAATAAAGCAGGTATTGATGTTAGTGGGATTAGATCTGGGGAAGGTTTGTCTTTGCTGATGTTTGAGGAATTGCACGTTTCCAGGAAAGATTTGCAAGAATGTAAATAGTGGCATATAAGTTGTAATTGCATTTAAGGCAGCTTAGAAAGACTAAAAGCTTAAAAACTAGAAATTAGAGCGAATAAGTTTACCATCTCGCATGAACTTTGGCTTGAGCAAGTAACCACTTCTTCCATTGTCGTTGAATTTGCCACGATACAAATCCATCATTTGACCATCACTTTGGTAGTTTAGCGCGACTGTGAAAATTAACAATTTCCTTGTTATGTTTAGTTGCTACAAGTTTTTCAAAGTATTTTATAGACTCTTATCATGCTTCGTAAAAAACTTCAAACTTTAAAAGGCATGTAAATTATAGTCTAAAAGAGTAAACTAAAAGTCTAAATTTAAGTTAAAAATTTGTACAGATGATAATGGAAATTTGCTTACAAAAAGATTAATGTATTTTATGGCCTACTCACCAATTTGACAGCCAAGGTTCCATCCATCTTGTGGGTTATAATTGCTTGAGTCGACCCTGAGTCCACCTGGGTAAGTTCGACTGAGAAATTTCACGTTGTGTTTGACAAAAGAATTTCCTTCTGCTTCACCAAGAGCCATGAATTTCGATTCACCAAATGAGGACATCTGATAGAACTTGTCTACAAAAAAGTAAAGATTAAATTATTCAAGCCATAATTCGACAAATAAAAAAGGCACTAGATTTCGTCTGATGCAATTCTTAAAATGAGGCCAACAGGAAATCTTTTGCTACGAATCTCTAGAAAATTTTTTCGGATAAAATAAAATATCTGAATGAATTTTTCGTATAACAAAACTCTAATTTATTTTCACTTTGAACTATTTTCAATTTTCAAACAGGATACAGATGTTTCTTAGCAATTGTCTTGAAAACGCAAACTTGATCAAGCGAATTGATTTGCTTTAGTAATTAATTCTAGACCAAAAATACCCGTTCTTGTTTTGAAATTTTAATAAAACACTTACTTTTGATTTGGGCTTGCTCAAATGAATTGAACTTTACTGAACAGACGTAATTGACGAGACGAGATAGTTCTTTTGCCAGCTTCAGATTCTGTTGACGATAAAAATTAACGGGTTTCGATTCGACTCCGAAATGAAATAATTCATAAAGAATATTTTAATTTACCTCTCTGCTGCCAAATAAAAACTTTTTTAATCTTAAGAGGTAATAATAACTAGTTAAGATCCAAATAAATAACTATTTGTTGATAGTTTTATTAAGATTTAATGTTGGATTATTACCAGTAATGGGAGAAGAGAAAAAACTTTCTGATCCAAGAAGTAAACATCGGACTAATGTCATATCATATTTGTTTCATAAAATATTATATAAATATTTACATTAAATAGATCATCAAATTCATAAAATATTATCAAATATATTACCAATTAAAAATAAATTTTAAATGTTGATTCATCACTTCAAGAAAATTTAAGTAGCTAGCACATTTAAGGTTTTCATTCTGTCAGAGATATTTATTTTGATTCAAATAAAATAAAATATCGTAATGCATTAAATTATTATCATAAAAACTAACCAGCATTTTGCATTTTTACTATCTTTACCAAATGGGGGGATTTTTAGGCCTACCATATCACCTCATTTCAAAAATATTTAAGAGTTCATGGAGTTTAGATATTATAAAGTCAGCACAAAAGTATTCCTTAATGAAATTAAACAATATCCAGCTTATTTGAAAGTTAAAAAGATAAAAATTGAAGAAACATAATCATAAAAAGAGAAAAGTTATTACGGATTAATTGAATATTTACCTGTCTAAAAGAACCACTTTTTGAAATAAATAGATTAATCTATGTTAAACATTAAATATTTTAAAACTTACACCAAATTTTGATCCACGGCTGAACGAGCGACTAACACTAACACGACGAATTACACCATTGCCTCTTTCATTCTTTGATTCAAAAGAGTTTATACATAATAAATAGATAATAAATAAATAGATTATACATTACTACTTTATCAATTTATTTTGATGTTATATATTTCTAAATATTCGAGGACCATTTCACTAAAAATCTACCAAATTAAATTAAATTAAATCATATGCTAGAAGAGAGATATTAAAGCATTAATATGTACATGTTTTTAAAAAAAGATTACAAATATAAATCAAATGTTTTTGGTGCCATTGCATTAAAAGACTATTCCATAGTTTAAAACCACTGAAAAAAACTGAATCTGTGTTATTAATCATTTCTATTTACAGATTATAGAATGGATGTGGAAAGTAAACATACATTGAAGATTTTAGTATATTTTAAGATGAAAAATTGCACAGAATATTGAAGCATAATTTTATGAAAGAAATGTTTAATGAAGCATTTTAACCAGAATGATTTGAGCCAAGTTTTAAGTATAATTATTGCTAATTGCAACTTTGTTGTATAGTTGCATGCATTTCTTTTTGCGAGTCAACATGTTGCACAACGGTGAAACAATTTTGTACCTATTTACTCATTAACTGGTTAATTATTTTAAAGAAAATTGTGTAGCTTAGTTTGTAGAGTAGAAAATATTTCTGCCATATAGGCTCTGAATTTAAAAATTATTGATAGGTCCTGAAGATTTTAAAATATCTCCTGAATAATTTTCTTAGAATTTTATACTTTTGGTATTTTTGCCCTCCCTTTTCTGAAAATTTAACGTTTTATAAGCTTCAACTAAGGCAATCACAACTATAAAAAAAACTATTCGCTTTATTTTTCTTCATATTACCTTTTCTTTCTCTTTCTGTCTTTCCTGTCTTTTCGAAAGCATTTCTTTTAAACCATCAACATCATCGCTTGCACCCTGAATCACCATCTCAGCAGCTTCATCATCTTCAGAAACATCGCCCAAATCATCTTCATCTACTTCCTTCTCTGGAGACAACTTTTTACCCTATGGAGCAAGCAGAAATTATTTGAAACAGATAAATACTGGGAGTTTTGCTTGCACAGATCAGGAATACAACCCAGGACTTCAAACAACTCGTGCAAGATGTTGTCTTTGACCAATAAATTGAATCTGGAGACAGGGAGAGTTTTAGAATATAGAGGATGATGCACAGGCCGTTCCTGATCTCCGCCTCTCAAAGAAGATGCCACTTTAAGAGCAGGGCAATTCTCGATGTAAGAATAAAAATATTGCGATACAACTTCCCGAAAGAAAATATCGAGGAACTTTTATACCGTGTATAAAAACAATAAACAAATATCATAAATAAATGTGGTTTAATAATAGTTTCTAGTGATGGATGGCAAGGATACATAAATCTCTTCATCTATATCACAAAAGAACGGTTCAAACTTTGTAGAGTTTATCAAATTTATAAAATAATTAGTTATCAAGTAAACCTTAATCAAGATTTTGTTTCTGAGTGATTCTGGAGAAGGAAGATTTGCTAGATTTTCATCAACTGCATCGCAGTATAAATAATCTGAAAAAAAGGATGGATAAAATATCTTAAAATTAGCAATAGATATAAAACCAATGATTAGAAGGCAAAATTAAAAATTAATTTGAAGTGAAGTCAATGTAGTTTAAGATAAGAATGATGAGAAAAGTCTGGTTACAGTAGTGTTTGGTCATACAAATTGACGAGGTAACAAATAACATAGAATTTCATATTATGGTTCTATTTCTATCGTGGTTATCTCCTGCTTATCAGATTCAAGAAAGTGAGGGACAAATGCAGTATCAACTGTATGTACTGAGCATGGTATGAGAATACATGCTTTGTCATAAAGATGGAAAAATTAAAATAAGGAGCAGAGATTTACCTCCAAGAATTTCGACAAGATGTTTTGCCATGACCTTCTGCTGATCGATGCTACAATGGTTTTCTAAAGACAGTATCAAGGGATATCTGCAAAGAAAAATATGTTGTTGCATCAATAAACATACACAGCAGTGAATATAAAATAATTGAAAGGGAAGGAAAGGAAAGGAAAGGGAAGCGAAGGGAAGGAGGAAAGGAAAAGAAAGGAGAGAAAAGGCATCGTTGGAAAGGCGAAATCAGGAAAGTAAGATAAAGAGAGAAAAGAATAGGAAAAGAAAAGAATAAAGGATGATAAAATGAGGAGAGGTTAAATGATGGCGAGAAAATACGCAGAATAACTCAAAATAACTTACGATGAACTGAAGAAGGCATATTCTTTAATTCCTGAAATGACGTCTTTGAAAAGAATTTTCGATGTAAATGTATAACCATGGTAAATGATCGGTTCGTTGTCCTCACCATCCCAGCAATCAACTAAAATTGAAAAAAAAAATGGTTGAATAAACTAAAGAACAAACCTAAATGCATGGAAAAACTTTCCCTGCCAAGAATATAAAGCAAAGGTGATATCGACATATAGAGAAAATATGTCAACAAAATTCAACATAAAGCAATCAATCAATTGCAAGAGACGATCCTCTTGATAAAAATGTCCTAAATAAAGGAGAAAAACTTACGTTCAACGCAGCGGCATCCTTGTTTCAATGCAGAAATATAACCTTGCACGCTTGATGGTCCACGTAGCTGATCTTCAAGTAGATACCTGGAATTTCATGACAATAATGTTATAAATAATAAGTCTTTACCAGAAAATCTTAACCAACATATCATTAAATAAAAGGATATTTTACTTGCTTCTTAAATCAAATGAAATTGAGAATGGAGAGCCTTCTGAATGTCATCTTCAATGCTTTAGAGCGTTACCCATAAATTTAAGAAATAAAATCAGGCGGAAGAAAAAACAATAAGAAATAAACAATGTATATGAAACGGAAATATTCTTTTAGCTGTATTTTGGAAGCCGCAAGGATCTAGCAAGTCTAGATTTTACTACGAGTGTAGTATATGAATATAAAATTATTTTGTCATCAAAAAGAAAAGAGTTAAGAATATTTGTGGTTGAATGCTTGAAATAAAAATGACTCACGTGTTATGAGACGAGTTGATGAAGTAATGTGACAAAGGTTTCTCCATATCTTGGTACACCGTGTTGCATTTAGGATCAAATATGTTCCCATCATCAGAGAACAAGTAATTTGTCAATCCTGAAAAGAAAGATTAATTATCGGTCTGTGTAAAGAAAGTGCAACAAAAAATATACGACTGAAACAGTACCAAAAACATCATATAGTTAAAAAAAGGGCAGACTGCTAAACAATTCTATCATCAACTAGAAACATTGTTTCATGAATTCTTATACCAGCACATAAAAAGTCACAAAAAGGTAGAAAAGAAGCTACAGAAAAATGATTAGCAAAGAAAATAAAAACAGAAAATTATAAGAATACGTACCATCAACTCCGATTCGTTTTTTTTCTTTATACTCTTCAACTGGTTCGAATTTTTCGATCATTTCCTTGCAAATTTCAGCGGTTACATCATGCAACTAAAAAATAACATTTTCAATCCTGAGAGGAATTAATAAAATTTCACAGCTTGTTGCAAAAAACAGTTTAATGAAAATTTTGACTTTTAATCAACCCAGAGAATTTATTCAAAAATTTTTTAACCACCTTAACCAATATCATATTAAACTTGTTCGAGAGATGATAAGAAATATATAATATACAATAAACAATGATAATAAATAATATAAGATGAACAATATACAATAGTACAACTCTTACGTGCTGTTTAGAGGTCAAAAATGTTTTGAACTCAGCAACAGTGAAACTAGTTTTATCTTCAGAAAATCTGGAAAAATACAAAGAGAAAACTAATGCAGATGAACTGATAATAACAAAAAACTAAAAGATATGCAAATTATGAGAATGATATCCAGAAAAATCCAGCTCCCTTTCTCTTCTACCCCTTGCATTCGGCTAAAAAACATAAAATAGGAAACTTTTGATATAAGAAACCAAACTTCAGAGCATAAAGGTGTTAATATGATACTTTGATCAAGTCACGCATAGAATAACAAATAGTTCTTACTTGCTGAGAAGAGAAACAATTTCTTCTCTGGTAGAAATTCTCTTAAAGAAATCAGCAAATTCTTCCTTTGTTAGTGTGCCATCTTTGTGACCTTGGATTCCTTGAATATTTGCTTCCTGTTAAAAGGAACAAAGTAATTTTGATGGAAATCTACTTGATTAAAACACATGAGCAATGTGTAATGAGCAGGTGAGGCATTGGGTAATTCGAGTGAGTTAGTGAGTGAGTGAGTTAGTAAGTGAGTGAGTGAGTGAATGAGTGAGTCAGTGAGTGAATGAGTGAATGAATAAGTTAGTGAGTGGGCGAGTGAGTGAGTGAGGGAGTCCGTGCGTGAGTGATTGAGTGAGTTAGTGAGCATAAGTAAAATTAAAGAACATTTACAAATATGAAGTTGAAAAAAACTCACGTTGAAAAGCATCTTGAGCAATTTTGAATCCATATCTATGTTTAGACCGTGAAGCAAGTTTTCCACCTCAGACAAAGAAAGAGCGCCATTTTGGTCGACATCAAACTTTGCAAATGCATCTTTAAGCCATCTGGTTGTCATTGTTAAGCAAAACGCAACAAAAACTAAGCACAATACAACAAAACCTAAGCACAATGCAACAAAAACTAAGCAATATTTCAATCAAATCTAAGTCCCGTGAAGATGTAGAGAATGTTTATAAAATATCGCTTTATATTAATATTTCATTAAAAAACACCATGAATATCAATTCAATACATTCTAGTATTAAATCATAAACGACTGGTGTATCAATTCCATCTTTGATGGGTGTTGCAGTCATTTTTCCAAACACCTTTGGCTGATTTATCTGCAAAATTTCATTACAACGTCATTAATAGTAATGACATGGTTAAACTAATGTTCTCCAAAATTTTTTGCCGCAGACTTTTTTGCTAACTGTTGTTAACACATGTTGCTAAATTCTCTTCTAAAGATTGCTCTATATGAGATTCAGTCTCTGCTTCTTTCGGTAAAACAAGCTAAATTTCGAACTTATTTTACAGGTGAAAACGTGGCATTTTGTAAGAAACTCGGTAAATATTTGCAAAACAAACAACATCGAGGGAATTCTAGCCCCCCGTAGAGCCTTCCCTTTACAAGAATTCTTCTCTATAATACAAGATCTTCCATAAGAAAAATAGCAATGAGGTAGTGTCCCAATCCGGGGTACGATGATTTAGCAACCGAATGATTGACTCCACCTAAATCAAGAATGTGAAAAGATACTCATCCCTCAGGGGATCAGGTTTCGAAAGTAACAGGCCTAGAAAAAAAACATTTCAATCAATTTGAAAAACTAAACACAGATGTTCAAAACTACTAAAACTTATCATCAATAAGTGAACATTAAAACTGAAGCTATAGGCTTCACTCTGCCTAAATTAAAGGATGTTTACGCAAAATATGGTAAGCAACTGTAGATGTAAGCTAACGACTCAAGGGAGGTAGACTCGATTAAGTCTTAAATTGTTAGTGAAATTAAATTGATACTGAAAAAAATTCAATCACAAAGGGGCATACCTTTTCGTTTCAGCATTGCTTGCAAGCCAAATGCCCATTTCGTTGCAGCTTCCATTGAGAAGGTAACAAGATGCATTTTCGTCAACACATTCTTTCTCTCATACAAGATTACAAATTGGCATTCGCGGTGGTATTTCGGTATGACGTCATTTGCAGGCAAATTACTGCCACTCAGGACATCTTTAATCACGTTAATAGAGACTAAAAAAACGCCAAAAGTATAAAGCAAATCATTAAACTTAGAAAAATCTCTTCTACAAACGGATGACATGCAGGTGTCAAATAAGATTTTAGGAGCAGGGAATACAATTATGCTAATCTGCCAAGCACAAAATGTCATGTTTATCGAGTGATCCTCATGAAAAGGGAACTTCTCTTCCTGGTCACCGTGCATTCAGTTTAAATGGAGATGTCTATGCCATTATTTGTAAATTTCGCTGTTGAATTGAATTGCTGGCTCGATCATCAATCGGTGTCATCAATCTACTTTCAAACCTCCTGCAATAGAGGCCAATAACAAAATCGAGGCTCAAAATATAAAGGTTATTTTTTTCGCGGTAAATTTCTGAAAAAACCAAATAGAAAATCCTCAAATCAATGATAAATCAGAGTTGACCTATTTCTAGTAGATGATAAAGTGTTTCTGAAAACATTCAGGATTATTTCGGGGTCTTAGAATGTTCAACAGATGCCCAATCATGTCACGTGAACCACCTTCTTGGGAACATTTTAACTTTGTAACATCTAATCGTTTAGACTTATGTCACGGGCCTCAGTTTCAATACAAGCCTCGCCTTCAGTTAAGTCTTATGACGTAAGCAAACATAAGCAATGGGTCATTGCTTAGCAACAACCCAATAGATCAATGTCATTAAACAAAATAAACTAGTCCACAGATTAATTCAAACGAAATAAGAAGGCCTCCCTTGATGATTATTTACCCTGAGAATCTTCAATTTAGCCCAAGACATGCTATTTCCATGGCAGCTTTCAAGAAAGATTATGAATATGATGGTTGGGGGGTTGACGGCTTTGATAAACTTTATTGTTACTGGGGATTTATTAAGGACACTATCAAAATCTTTGTTTTGGAGACTCAAACAACAGTTTAAACATTTTTCAGGTAAAGGGGTGTGCTAAGAACTCATCTGCAACCACGAATCTTGTTTTTTTAAATAAAAATAGTGTATTAATAGAATTTTAAGTTGATATGGTGATGTGATTCAAGCCTCAACGAGATTGTTTTGAAATGCTTGCCCTGCTTACAATTAAAAAATGAAAAAAGTCCTTCAAACGAAAAGATTATCAGCACTCCTTTTGACAAAAATCCTGCCCCTTGCCTTTACGAGTCATTGGTGTCAAATAGATTATCTAATTAAATTGTCCTCTTCTGAGTACAACAAGCGAAACGAAACACCGCCTCAGTCATAGTTTCAATTAATTACAGTACAGAGGAACTAGTACAGTAATACAGTACAGTACAAATTGAACTAATCAAAGTCTTTGTCGAGATTGCATCTAATCTTTCAATACGATTTAATGTTTTGCCGTTTTTAAATTCAGCTTTCGTAATTTTCGTCACAGAAGTCTATTTTCGAATTAAGTTACGATTAAGCAACATCCTTCAGCGCATAGAAAACGGTAGAAAATGTGGTTACTAAAGAACGAAAGCTTAACTAGCTCTGAAAGTATCAACGAGCAACTAGAACTTTCATTTCACAGTCAAACCACAACTTGAAGCTATCGTATTAAACAAGAAATCTTTTAAGAAGAAGAGAAAACGATTTTCAAATTTGTTCATTAAACTAAAGCGAATTTGAAAAAAAACTGGATTTGGGTCAAAGGTGGACTGAGAGATGATATGAAGAACTGCATATTCAAAGATATCTCAATTATGATTTCAAAAACTGTGATTAGGGGTTTCACCCCTGTTTGGAATGTTCTCCGCGTTTTAGCAGTTAATTCAAAACACAGACGTAAATAAATTAAGCAACCAACCTTTGTATCCCTTGGGCTTTTTCGATGGTTTATATCGGAATCCCATGAGATCTTCATCCAACACAAAATACTTTTTCTTTGCTTTATATTTTTGTTTCTTCTTTACCATCTTCATCAATTTGCAACCGTTACACATGAATTCCCAACAATCGCGTGCTTGTAAACAAAAATAAAAACGAATTAGCATCTTAACCATAGTGTCAAGTTTTGTTTTGGTTCTCTCAAAGTTTCGGAGAAGGTTGTTTTTTAATCAATTTAGTCACAACTTCAGCCAATGTAGACATTGACACACTGCTTCATGTGAAGAGCTTTATTCGATAAAAACAGAATGGGGAAAGTTTTACGAAAATCATCAATGCTTAAAGCAAGATTAGAACATTGGGTGCAGTTTATTCTCGTTTTAAATAAGCTATTCTTGAAGGGGACACAAATGCTTCAGCTATCAAACAGGGCACTATTAGAAGTGCGTATAGGGAGATGGGGGTCTTGACGAGTTTCAATGAAAATCTAATGGAAATGCCTCCCACCCCCTGACGCAGACAATGGCTCGTTTTTCTAGGTCTTACACACTTATCACGATAGCAAATGCGAAAATCCACGAAACTCTTCGTTGAAACCGTTATGTGCTAAGTAAGATCGAGAAAGTCCAAACTTTTCGTTGATCTGTTAAACATGAAAAACAGATGCGCGCTAAAAGTCTTATGAAGAAATGAAAGAATAGGGATTTATTAAAACTGCAATAAGCTAGAATGATAAAGTGAGAAAAGAAAAGCTTGTTATTAGATTTGTTAATATAGTGATTAGCTGAGTCGAATTTTGCAAAACCTAATTAACTATGGATTCAAACGTTGCAGTAGCACGAATAACATCTGATATCACTTGCATGGATATAGACCTCGTTTACGAATAAAGCAGAATCTAAACAACAAGCGTGCGATGAGGAACAAGTGAGCTGCAGCAATCCTAATTTTGAGAGCAGCATCATAGTCAAGGAGCAGTCGAGCAAAAAAAATTGTTTGGCGAAAATCTGGAAACACAACAGGCCAGCAGGCTTAAATTCCTACAACTGTACATCTATGCTTACAGCTAAGAGGTGACAATCAAAGGACTATGCAGCAAGGGGCACTTGCCCTAGGCCACGCCGAATTTCGCTATTTTTCTGCACTGTTTTATGTTTTTGGCATTTCAACATCCCCTTCCCCCCTGTGCCTAGTTTGACAGCACTTCAAGAATATTGTTTTCTACGCCAGGCACCGCTGAGAACGTTGCTAAAACGATTGAATTAAAAAACCGGCAATTTGCTTTTGGTCTTTTAAAGATGGTTTCTTCAAAGTAAGGACTAAACTTGAACACTTTTTCGAATTCTTCAAAAAGGGTGGGGCCCTGGTTTCAAAAAGAGGAAAAGAACAGCTGTTTTTGATTCAAAACAAACGCGAGGATTGCATTAGCCCTCGTTCTAGCTATTGTTGTTCACCAACTTTAAAAAGCAAAACAATTCCATTCATTTCATTAAAACTGTTATGAGGAAACAATACCACTGTTACTAATAGAAATATCAATAATTTGTTGCGGTGGCCATCGAAATAGCTTGAGGTGCAGGCTGCTAAAATGTGAAAACAATATTTGCGTCTTGTTTGGTGAATTCAAAAAAAAATTTAACCATATTATACTCCACCAGTTTCAGGACGCGTTCTAAATAGAACCTATTGAAGGCAGCATATTAAAGTGATTAAAATTTCATAATATTTTCGTGACTTGATTTGTGAAAGATGATTAACAAGTTAATGAGAAAAAAGTAAGAAAAAACCAGGGTAAATAGAAATATTCCTAAACGTTTTAGGTAGGCTTTTCAAAATTGCAGCTTTGATTTCTCGCATTTTTTAACACCATGTCGTGAAGTTTATTTAAGATTTTGATTAACTTGGCTTGACGGAGCAAACTTCAAAGCGAGTAAAAGTCGTAAACATGTCCATCTGTGGCTCTTCCCCCTCCAAAACATCCATAGATTTCAACCTCCCCCCATCGATAGTAATTTGGTACTTTCCTACGTTTAACAAAAATTCAGTCTATTTTACGTGCATGCTTGCAAAGTTGTTAATCAAAGATTCCCAACTCTGTTGTTGCATTCGAAGAGAAACTTGAAGTCTTGTTCGGTGTTAGGAACGTGAAAACTACAATTAAGATTTGTGTAAAGCATTATCTCATTATTATCTGGTGGCTTTAGAATTATTTTAGATGCAGGAAAAAATAAACAGATTAATCTATAAATCCAACTGACCTTTACAATATCACCTGCTTTTAAGACGTTAAGACTTTGCAAGTACCATGAATGACTGAAATCTTGTATTTGCAATTCGATTGTTGCACAGTAATCAAGAACATATGCAGAAAATCAGGATTAGCCTCTAACCTGTTAGCAGAGCCGTTACTAACTTTCATGTTCAAAATGGAGGGGAGGGGAGTGTCTCAGATAAATATACCCACGAAGTGTCTACCAATAACCCCTTCATGGCGAAGAACTTCTCATTTTGAAGCAACACATTTCCGGTGGGAGACAAGTACTCCTTGCTTCCCATCTATCACGTTCCTAGCTTTTAGAATGTATGTTTAAGGCAGGAAAGTTCAATGAGATCTATACTATTAAGCAAAAGTTATTAAAATCTGCATCTGCAACCTTAAGTAGAAATGGCATAAACGCTGCTGTTTTCGGCTCCTAAACCACACATTTTCGTGATAAATCGAAAGCGAGGCACCTCCCGGTAACAGTCAAAGAAATAGTTTCAGGTCTGGGCAGCTCAAAATGCACTTTGACGAGCTTAAGTTACAATGAAATGCTTCATTTCGTCAAGTTTCTAAATCTATCCTAATGTTACCAGCAAAAAATACACGAGTTTTGAAAGAAAAAATGGCAGGGGGAACTGGAATGCCCGTTTTAAAAGGTGCAACATCTTACCACTTCTAGAAACACTTTTCGTTTTTATGGAGAAAACATGACGGGACAAGACCCTCTTTTGTTTGATTTAACCGACTAATAGTAAGTGTATACTTCACACTGGTCTGATTCAGCATCTACCGGTAACTGACACCTATATCCTGGATCACAGAATCAGGATTCATATCTCGCTAGCCTTTTACTGGTTAAACATGAGAAGATCACATGATACAGACCTTTATAGTCGGCTTTAAGATGCTGCTCTAATATGGCACAATGTACTGACGTTTTTCTCATCACATGTCCACAGCTACCGTTATTCTTGTCCATCCTTTTAGGCTGTTTGCAGAATATTCCTGCTTAAAAGTCTCGATGCTTGTTGCAAAACCGTTCCTCAAAATGATCCTCAACAAACGAACGGCGATCTTTTGAATCTTCTGCTCATCATACCAAATCGCTGCCGCTTTCTTCCCCGCGTCTTCTTATCACAGCAAACATCGATTTCGCAAGTTTTTAAACAGGAAAAATCACATAAACACTTCTAGTTATCTTAGATAAAACTAGAGTTCACAGTTATGCAACTTTTCATTAACTAATCGTGATAGGGCGCTTTCTTTTATATGTCTACGTTGTTCAAAAAGTTTCATACAAATGCAAACTGCCAAATTCTACTGAATTGCTTTCTCAATGGCTATATCAGTTTTGGGCTCTGATTTTCTGCTTTTCCCCTTGCATATAAGCTAAATCCAAAACTACTCAATCTTCCCATCAAACATCAAACATCTACTTCCAAGTTGTTGCAGCTTCAAATGTGTTCAATCCTCAAATTTTCTCCAATTTAAGAACCTCAAACTTAACTTCTTTGATAGCAGCTGCGGACACTGTCAGACCTAAGTGCATAATCTTTATATTGATGATTTCATTTCTCAATTAATCCATCTCATAAAAACTGAATGGTTTGTGTTGCAAAACATTTTCTACACAAGACGTGAGCTATCGCTAAAGCAGATTAAGAAAATCCTACATCCACATTGGTTCCGACAAAATCAGCATCGAAACGGGCTAAAGTTGCATCTTGCGATTTGTCAACGGGTCTTGCGACGAAATTTCGTTACCAGTGAGATATTACCAAATGAATCAGGGATTCGTGCATGTTGAACATTCGTTAGCATGCTAAAAACACACAGCTCTAAGATCCATGAACGAGGAGAAGTATCTTTATTGCAATAAAAGCGACAGATTGTTCTGTTATGTGCCCTAACAGCAAGACGATAGACGCACGCCTAGCTTTACAGGTATAATTTCATGCAAACCTGACCAGGCATTCTATCAATATCTATCAAACGCCGTCCAGTCTACTGCAGCAAAACGAAGATGAACACTGTCTACTGCACAGAATTGCAAATATAGTATTCATGCCAAAACGAGGGAATAAATTATTCAAGGGATCACTAGTACAAAATCGCAAACATCATTTCTTAGAGTACCGTAGAATGTCAATATGATTTAACAAAACGAAATTTCGTTGAATAGAATTCCGTACAATGTTTGTGAAATGGTTGTCAGAACATGTCACATTCGCAAAACAAAAAATGCGAAAACGTACACTAAAGCCTTGAACGATTTCAAATTGATTTGGTTTTTGAAAAGTTTATCATTGTCAATGGCAGCATAAAAGGCCACACCCACACAAATTTCAGCAAAAATACACTTGTTTTTATTGCAAAACATAGTTTGTCTTTCTAAAAGGAGAATTCTAAAAAGATTCAGTATTGTTGAAAGTGCTAATTAGCAGAAAGTAAGGATAAATAAGGTTTTCAAAAAACATGATAATAATGATAACAAGTAGGAAAATGTTGACAAAATAATGTTCTTTTTGTGGCTTTAAATTATATTTTGAAAATTGGCTGCTCTTTCTGATTTTGACTTTTTTTTGAAGATTGAATTCCATCATTAGCAAAATGGTATCAAATCAGGCAATAGGATGCTTCAAGTTTACCTACTTCATCTAAATTAATTCTGCAAAATTCAGAGCCATGAAAAGCTAACGTTTACTACTAACAAAACATTGGTTGACATTTCAAACCATCTAATTTACAATTTTTTAGTCTTGTAGGGGAGCATCCATTTTTCATGACAGGAAGAGGCCTGAGTGACTTTTCAAAAAAATACATTTCTTCTTAGGACCCCCCTCAAACAAAAATAAACATTTTGAGGCCCATAATTTTCAATTGAAAACTTCCAGGCCCCCCATTTTCAATTTCAAACTGTTCAATGTGCCAATGTGTCTCATCTTTAATATTAATTGTTATTATAACAAAGCTTATTATTCAGTGAAATTTTTCCACAGTAGATTGGTTTGGAGGCTCCCAAATTAAAAAAAAGTAATTAGAGACCCCCAAAAAAATGGTTTCCAAAGTCAAGGCCCTCTAAAGATTACCCATCCCCCTCCCTGCCACAAATAATTGATGCTTCCTAGGCCAACCAACACTAACTTCAGATATCTTCACATGATCTGCACCTTTGGTACATTTAGTAACAATGCAACTTTATCAATTCAAAGTGGTAATCATGAAAATTAGGGCTTTGTTTTCAATCAAAACTATCTACTTTTGCCTTGAAATGAATCTAAAACACATCTGAAATAATTATTAAAACTATTTGGAGGAAAACAATCAGTTATAAATCATCTGCAAAAGAAAGATAAAATGGGAAATACCTTCTAAATACTCCACTTCATTGCCAGGATTTTCTTCCTCAAAATCTTCGACTTCTTTTGGAGGAATGAAATTATCTCGTTGTGGGCGGCACTGCTCGTTTCCCATTTTCGAACTTTGCTTTTTCTTGAAGAGAAACCTACAGAGGACAATCAAAATTTTGAAAAGAACGGTCTGGCATGTTAACTGTATTAATATATTTTCTAAAGAATGCGATATTTTAAACATTTAAGGATTTGTGTTAGTGGCAATTGATTGACCCAAGACTGCAAGAAAAAAGCAGAATTCTGGTGGTAGAGTGTAAGGTGAAAAGAATTCAATTTGGTCTAGCGGTTGAACTTGTGGACCAGCAATTAAACACTTTAAGATATTTCCTGCCAAATTTTTTACTTAAAGATAAATGTGACAAATTTCCTTTTTTCTTTGTTTTTGCCACTTTCTAAGCAAGCAAAAATCCCTTGCTAATGAACCCTAATCATTTCTTGGTTAGTCTAATATTAGTATCGTCTGGTTGGTCTTTTGCCATTTACAATGTTTCTGTGCAAAAAACCCCAAAGTGCCAGCCCAGAATCTGGGTGGCTAAGGTGCTAATTAGACAATAAGTAACAGGCTGTGTTCACCAGTTACCTGCTGTTGCACTAACATGATGAGAGGATAAAAATGTCATACTGAATACACCTAGCAAAATGCTAAGTGAAAACCAAATTTTCACATTTTGCTGAAAACCATCATCATGTGGTATACACAGCATGGTTTTCGCTTCTCATTTTACATCTTTCTCACTTATTCTACACTAACAAATTTCTTTACATAAACCTGACCCCTATTAACAAACTTCATGGCAGTTAAAATGTAAGCAGCCTCTATGTACCCCTTTCTCCATCTGCATTCCAAATGGGCAGAATTCAAAATAGCATCACTAGAAGGAGGTTTGAGAGAAGAAAAGGGGGCACAAAAGGGATGGATATAATCGTCTCCTAGACTTAATATCTAAGAAGTTAACAATCTATCAAAAAAGAAGGAAATTTCATTTGCATATAATCATAGGTTGACTTATGTAAGATTCTCCATTTAATATTGTTGCACCACACAAAATACAGTGCTATGTACAGAAGAGATAAATACTGGAATAACATCTATGGTTATTAGAACTTTTGATGCACAAGGCAGCTTCAAAGTTTTAAAAACATTTCAAACTTACATCGTTGCACAATTCAAGCCAATAAGTTTTCTGGAAGCATCAAAATTTTTAATCACTGTCGCATAAAAAAACCCCGAAACACAGAGTGCCTTGATTATGTCTTGATTAAATCTCAATCAAAGATAGATGGCAAGTAAATAAACGCTTCATGTAAACATTTAAACCGCCTATGATAAATAAATAATGCAACCAAAATCTTAAGCATGAATGGGCCTTTTGGTTGCCACAAGCAATATTAATGTGCGAAAAATATACAGTTGCTCGTGACAACATCACCTGAATAACTTCACACCCAAAAGCTGTTGAATTTAAGGGCCGCCCTTTTGTCTTGGAGTTACATTATACGCGCCGCCAGGATAAATTGCAAATGGCACCCGACAACAGGCTTGCAAGTGTTCTTGGCGCCCTGGCCTAAACCACAGCCAAGTAATAAGTTTGAAAAACTTTCGAAACAGTTACTTGGCGTGATATTAAAAACCTTTCTCGTACTTAAGCTAAGGCAATGCGTTCTCAACGGCCTAACAGGTTCGAAACAAGAAATAACCAAAAAGAGGAGTGGCCTCATTACTTTGCTAAAACTGACTTGATATACTTTTATTCAGCAAGATTTCTTCAAAATTAGTTCAAGTTAAAGTGCTTCCATCTCTTCCCTCCACTCACCTCAATAAATGTTGCTCTGATGGCTACCAATAGCCTTGTTTATCCAATTTTCAATTGACTGCCTTCTTGTCTTCTTCGATGTTGAGGTCATTACTTCCGTTTTGTTTTGGTTTCCTTTCCTAGTAAACTTCCTCCTCCGCAAGCGGAAAATGACGTCAAAAGGATTATGCTTATAATAGAAAAAACGTCAGGCATTGAATTTCAACCAGCGGTATTTGAATTTTTCTCATTCATATCCTCTGGTGTTCTTTGACGTAAATATAATTTGGAAAATGACGCTCTATATTTAAAATGAAACAAAGTCATTTGAATATCGCTGTTTGATAAAAAAGTTTTAACATCAAATTGTTTGAAGTGGGCTGTTTTGCCAAACAGATGGTGGGTACACCCACTAGGCCCATAGAAAGAGGGAAGGAAGGCATTTCACAAAACATTGACAAAATACAGGGTGAGTTTTAAGGGTAATAGCCAAAGGGGCAACCATCGTCTATGGGCCGACAATAGTTTTGTAATGGTAGAAAAAAGCACTTATAAAGGGTTGAGGGGTTTAGCCTGTCTCGTTCTTATGTTAAAAATGGCCCTGACAAAGTGTTTTCTATGAATTACGACCCATTTGAGCTACTTTAGGGAAATGTTCGCTTAAAGGTGTTATGGAGCCAGAGGCAATTAAACAGCCTTCAGCATATCGCACCCTCGTCGGCATGGTTGAAGGATCAACTTCTGTGTCCAGATAGCCACGTTTTCAGGGAAATTTCCCAGCCAATGGTTGAGCCTTAATTATCAAAGAAGTTTGCATTTACTTAATAAAACTGTTCCATAAAGCTGATTACGGTTGTCCTTCTCAAATTCAAGATTTCCTGTACTTAATTGCAATTCAAACCAGGAATTTAACAACTACTTATATTGAAAGCTTTGATTGACTTTTTTTGGCAGCCACAATACAAAATCCTCACTTGTTGTCCTACAGTTCTAAAAAAGAACATTAAAATGCGGACAAACTGCGTCGTATTAGAGAACAAATATTGATGAATAATATGCAAAAATGTTTGGAACTTTTTACTATGAAATTAAAAGTCAACATTAAATCTATCAAAGATAATTTTTCTCTTTCCTACAAAACTAAATCGCCGAATAATTTACGCATACAAAAAACTGGAAAACGGATTGCAAAACGCGATAATTTAACATAAAAAACAATCTACAAAAAGTTAGTTTTTGAAACTACAGACGAAGCCTCAACAAAATTAATTATATTACTATTTCGAATTTAGATCTAGCCGTTGAGGCAGTTTACCTGACGTCAAATATCTAACAGATTATCACAAGACAATTAAGCTCTAGACATTATAAAATTAATTAAGATCATTACTTAAACTTAAGGAGCTGAAGAGTGTAAGGTTACTTAGAACGTCCCTCAAAAAACCTTCCGCCTTTATCATTACTAAAAGGAACTATCAACTTTGAACTAACAGTATGTATGGGGGTATCACCCTTCGATAGATTTTAGGCCGGAGAACAGAATTAACAGACAAGAGGGGTCTCTGATGTACATGGTCCCCCAAGCCGGATATGTAGCGAGGGAGAAAAATGAATGCTGAATTTAAGAATTTTTGAATAAGTAAGATCTAGACGGAAGGAAGCTCGTGGCAAAGAGAACGAAGCCTACAGATCTTATCTATTTGATGAATAGTTCAAAATCCTTATATTTTCTTACTTTTTTACAATACGGAATCTAAAGTGCATCTAGCGTTTATTCTACAAACTTTAACTATGTTCATAACAATCTCTACATCCCAACTGCTTATTTTTAATAATATGAATGGTCATTTTCCCCGAATAAACGTCCAATTTTTAAAGTATTTTCAAACGAATTATTATCTACGGTGTCTAATGTATCTGTGCTACAGTATGATCTAAGCAAGGGGCTATCAATGTCTACAAAACAGGGCGTAAAATGAAAAGATGACACAGAGCGCATGTTTGGTACCTGTACAATGCTGTTTGTGATAGAACTCTCGTAACTTGTGCCATAAATTTGTTGTATTGTTCCTTGTGACAGGATTGGTGATTTTCGATCTCCGAGGTGCGTTTGCAAGTTTTGTCGAGAACGAAGCGGTGTGAAAATGAAATAATTGAATACTCCCTGAAGTGGATGCAACATAGCCTAAAGGAACAAAAAAAAAAATTTTATCATCTCAAAAATTTTGCTCTTTTTGTCTCCTAATTGCTTCAAAGCATTCGTTTTTAAAAGCCTGTTTTTGCCACGATAGATCAACAATTCATACTGCAAGGATTTTGATCTACAGTTTACAATCTTTTCACATACTCCTTCTAATTAAGGGTACAGTTATAAAGGGTCATGAAAAGTGCGAAAAAGATTCTTGGTTCTATCGACTTGTCTCATTTACCTAGAGATTTGCTTACTTTGGGCATTTGCTAAGTAGGACAGATATCACAGGACCAGGGAAAACCCCACTGAACATAAGGAAACCAAACTTCATTATTGATTCATGATAATTTATGCGAGTGATTCATGATAATGTATGCAGTAAATTTAGTTGTGGGTGCATCTCAAGGATATGACAATGTCACACGACCTGATGCAAAGAGAGCGAGAACTTGATTTGCGGTTTTGGAATCAGCTAGACCGAGCAGAAAAACAACTGATTTTTGAGAGAAACGAAAGTAAATCACAGGTCAGAGACAAAACAAGAATTCAAATGACATGCACTCAACCATGTGTAAGAAAGAAGGAAAGGAGGAAGAAAATAAGAAGGGAATAGGAAAGAAAAGAAAGTAGGAAAAAAAGCTGGGGGAAAGACGGAAATGAAAAAGGAAATAAAAGAAGAAAAAAGGAAAAAAGGGATGAAAGAAGGAAGGAAAGGAGAAGGGGGAGAAGGGAGATAGGGAAGAAGAGAAAGAATGGAGATAATAGGGAAAGAAGAAGAGTGGCAGAATGGGAACAAGAAATGACTTGAAACGTTTACCTCCGCAAAGCTCAAGGCTTCTTGAACTATTGGTCCATAACTTGCGAGAACTAAAATTCCAGCAGTTAGAGTTGGTAACCAACTGAAAAAGGTAAGTATACAATTCGTAAGTTGATCGTTATATATTTACTCTCTCATCAATAACTGTGCCTCTAGCATCATGGCAGCGACGCAATAAAAAAGAGGTTTGTCATCTGTCATCAGCAAGTTTAAGTTGTCAGGAAAGGGTACCCTCCTCCAAACTTACGTTGGACAAACTTTTGTCCAATTTTGTTGTCATGAGATCATTGTAGGCTTCGTGGGTACCATTCTACCAAAATCTCAACGCTTCAGCCTTTGTTTATATACATGCAAAAATTGGTCATTAGCTATGATTCAATAACTTAAACTGGAGAAAAGCGACCCCTTGGCCTTCAGAAGAAGGTTAAACAAATTTATAAGATGATATTCCTCTAGATACGAGTAAGTTATTTCAAAAAGATCAATGAACTGAGAAAAGAGAGATAATAAGAGCTGACGCCAGGATTTGCTCGATGGGAGGGTCAGG
Source organism: Catostylus mosaicus (assembly GCA_964019065.1). Taxonomy (NCBI): domain Eukaryota; kingdom Metazoa; phylum Cnidaria; class Scyphozoa; order Rhizostomeae; family Catostylidae; genus Catostylus; species Catostylus mosaicus. Next base: position 1,219,215 of record OZ025192.1, read on the forward strand.
TTCCCCAACAGGGGCGCTGTGTAACGGAACAGAGGGTATCTTTTTGAGCAACAGAACAAAATTTTGCGTTAAAATTCCCCCGCCAGGCGTAATACTTGAAGGCTACAGCCCACCTGTCCCATGTTGGCGCCACCCCTGGACGCAATAATACAAACCTGAAAATGTCAAACGTAGCAAACACTATTCGTGGTAATTCTACTATAGTTAATTTGTCATCAGTGAAGTTTTATTCATGAAATCAGTTGATGATAAAAATCCTGTGAACATACCATGCAAAGAAGATAACCAGGAGGAAAACGAACTTTGCTCTAACGTGTTGCATCAGAGTTCTTTGGTTTGCTGTGTATGCATTACTCACAAAGCAGATGTCAACTTTGACTGAAATTCAACAAAGCTCATCATAAACTTTAGCTTAACTGTAGAAAAACTTCCTGAAATGTATTGATTGAAAGCTGTTGCCATTAAAGGCAAACAGATCATTAGAAACAATAGTGTTTCTTATTCACTATTTATTTACGTATGTTTGTTAGTAAACTAGAAACGAAAGGCATTACCTTGTCGATCGATTGCATAAAGAACGATAGATGAGAGAACCATTAATATCATAATCACAGACACCCAAATGATAATTATACAGAGAAGGTCTTTTGGTGAAATGCATTTCCTGAAAGATAAAAGAAGATACGGTACTTATTCAATATAACTGGTTGACGGGGGAAATTGTGATCTAAAAGCTGTCCAAAATGTGGCCATCCATGTGAGAGGTAGTTTGCACACTAGAATGTACCGTGTCAACCAGATCTGTGTGCCAGGATAAAAGGAGCAAGATATGGTGCATCATTGGTTTTGGGACCATAACCTTTTAATCAAGAGCAACATAGGGTCCATTTCAAAGAGCTCTTTAATGATTGAAGGAGACTGAAAATTGGTCATGGTTTTGTTCGTGGCATAGATGTTATAATGACGTCACATTTTAAAAATTGGATATTTGACAGGCTCCTTAAAATTTTAATTGGGCAAAAACAATTGTACCTCACATCAATATCAATCAATTAATCAACCAATCAATCAATCAATCAATCAAGCAAGCACAAACAGGAATTTTCCACATTTTTATTCACAGCAAATCAAATTTTTTTGCATACAAAATAATTGGATGAGTTTATTACTTTAACATAAAAGTGCTGAAAAATAGCAGAAAAATTGCACAAAATTCCTACTTAATTTAATGAAATTGAATTATGACTTATCATGCTCATGCTGTGACCTGGCTTCCAAAATAGTTTTGAAGTTCACAAAATATATATATTATCTAAATTGCGCTATAACAACAGTCTGTATACCTTTTCAAAAATTAAGTTTAATGCAAGCAGGTGAATTCAGTCAATTTGTCAAATTAGAAACTGACCAACACATATGTTTGACCTACGTGTTTGTCAAGCATTCAAGGTATGAAATATGAGGCATTTGAACATAAATATCCTGGAGATGGCAGGATAACCATCTGCGAACATGAGCCCTGCTAAAATCCCTCACTGACTCTAGGAGTCCTGGAGGGGGCTTGGCAGGGGCAGGGGGCTCATGCCCCAACAACGAAGTTGGTAAGGTGTAGACAAGATTGTGAGAAAGATTGATTTGTTTAAAAAAGTGAATCATTTTAGATGCAAACGTAAACAGCATGATTCTATGTGCCCACCCCACCCCACCCCACCTACAAGCAGCAAGATGTAGAAATGTAGTTTGCCATGTTTTAAAGGCCTTAAAAAACAGCAAAATAAAAATGAAATAAAACCAGCACCTCACCTTAAAATATCTTTTTCAGCAAATTTGAATACCTCAGTTAGAAGAGTGAAGAACATGGCTAGGCCCCAGGCAAGAATATAATAAACTCGCACATGACTAAAATAGGGTAGAAGATTAATCTTCCAAATGACTTGACAGTAAAGTTTACAATAGGGAAACACAAGTACACTTTACACAAATTGATATTTGATGTCTTTATGATGATTATGAAAGTTGTCTTTAAACTGTCCTTGCCTTAGATGGTGACAGTGATTTAAACGGTAAATTTGAATTACACCAGTGTAAAATCATCTTACAGACTATTTTATGTTGTGGGCTGTTATGTATTTAAATATTTATACAGAATTTGGCAATAGTAGAAGAAAATCACATGAAAAAAGCATTTTATTTGAAAAGTAGATACCAGTTGACCCTGTGTACTTGAAAACAAACATCAACCAAGTAAATCAATGTCCAGAATGCTGATGCAGTGTAACCAAAATCACATAGTACCTTAAAAAATAAAAATATAAAAAACCTCCAAAAATACCCTGCATAAGGGGCAAAACATTTAGCAAATGATTTTCTATGCATGCAATTATCATTGTTAAATTCCCACGTAATTTTGATGCTCTGCATTGTAATAATCATCCTCTTGGGAAAAGAACTTCATTCCATTGCAACTCCATGGGATTAGGAAGATCTTTGCACTGTAATTTGGTATCCACACAATTCATAAACAATTATCAGCCCCTACTAGAATTGGTGTATGCCGGTCGCAACATATTACCCCAATTTCTACTGTTCTATTGTTTTGTCCTATTGTTATGAGGGAATATGCGCACCACACATCTGTGGCACAACACAGGTACACCAGAGCCAGGGGGCTGTAGCTCCAACTTTTTTGCTGCTGTGTTATGTTAAACACATGTTTCTAATCACACCACATGACAGGCGATGTGACCTTTGCCTATTGCTAATGGTCTGATAATTGTAAATTATGTAAAATAGTAAACGCTTACCTCAATAGGAAAAGTCCAGTAAATATCTTGAGAAGAAATGGTGTTTGAAATCATGCCATTTTCAGATGAACTGTGTACCAATAATAAAGTCAAACCAAGCACGATAGATGCTATGGATAGAAATAATACGAAAGTGATAGAGTTTTAAAAAGATATTCTCTGCATTAAAGCTAAGGGATATCCACTCTAAGTAGAAATCATGAGAAAAATTCATTGCACTATCAGTGCAGCATCGCCAATCATGCAGCCTATGCACCAAATTATGAAATGCTGGGACGTCGGTTGCAAATCATTCGTATAAGATAACAAAAAAAGGTAATTTGGCTAAACAACCAAATGGAGTAATAGGATAAACATTGAAGGCAGTCTTACTCAAACAGGACAGTGCATTGCTAATTGCCAAATTGAAAACGATATGCGGATTTGATGATGGTTTGTGTCTGGTGTCATGTTGCTTGAGATAAGATTTCCACAACAGCAACTGAAAGACGGAACCGATGAGGCCCAAGGAAGCTGAAATCAACAAACTAGAGCCATAAACCTCTCTTTTTAAGCTTGATAAGGAAATGCAGAAGATTGATTGCAAATGCAAGCCATTTAGCTCAATTTCTTGGCTCATCGTAGAGTTGTTTAGTGCATCTTGCTGCTTGCGAGAACAACATTCAAGTACATGTCTGTAAATACTGGAAGCGAGACTAAGTCAAAACGGCGGGAGGTTCAAACACTCAATCAAATGCGCAGCGGCAACATTTTGGGACCTGGGAGAAACTTATGTCAATTTTTGAGGTACAAAATTCTGTAGCGGTTAATGAGGGGCAAGGGAAGTAAATGCCCCAATGCAGTATGTAGTGGAATTTGGAATAAGCTACTATCTATTTTATCAAATACAGGATTCAGTTGTTTAATAATGTTTCACGCAAGCCTGAAAGATAACAAATAGAACACAATGTGAATAGCTATTGTTGCAAATATAATTAGAATATGTAATTTTCTTAGAATAAATGCTGCTTATGTCTAAAATTGAACAGCAAAAACAGGCATAATACTCTAAACGCTCTTTATAAGATATAATATTTGTTTTAGCTTATAAAAATATAAACATTTTGGCGAAATTTGTCAATAAGAAATGATTAAGAAAGAACCATGTCGAGATTTTGACAACCCTTTTAAATTGGCTAATTTAGACTTATCAGCACTAAAAGATTAACGTCTTGCTGTGTAGATTTCAAACCAAAAAGTTCGTCTGGATCGACTAACCCCATGGCTCTTCCCCCTCCCCAATCCCAGGACACATCTCGACACGTGAAGTGGTGTCTATGTTTATTACATGATATGGCGCATTTTATAATGTTTCGTAAACAATCGATTTTAAATCAACCGATCATATTTAAATATTTACTTTGCATAAATTATGCGTATTATGCAGTCAATGTAATCTACTAAATTCGCATGTATAATTAATAGTACATGGAAAATTCGACTGAAAATACCTGGACTGATACGAGGCAAGAAAGATAACTGCAACCTTATCTAACAGTACACGGTAAAGGGAACTTGAAACGTTTAAAAAACGTGTAAAATGTAGACCTGTAAAAAGTTTAATCATCACAACGGGACATATGGTTTGGTATTTTGCGACTGAGATCGAAAAAGGAAAGGCAGACTTAGGGCTGGTCATATTAATAGTAGTGTCATATTAATTTACCAATTTGTCTTAGGCTGCCTTGCTTGCATAACGTAAGGCTTGGTAAAACATTTTCAAGGTTCAACAGGCCCAAAAATTCTCTTGGTACGGGGACCAAACGTTATGGGGGACGTTCACTTCAGAAAGTCAATTAAAACTTTTATTGAAACTGCAACAAACTTCAATTTGCTCCCTAAGTTTGGATATTTTCCTCAGGATAAGTGTATACCCAAAGGCAAACCTTCCACACAAGACAAATAAAAAAATAGTCATGGCTTGGTTGTGTTATAGAAGTTTCTATTGTTTTTTCATGTACCCTCCTCCAGCTAGTGACCGTGTGACCGTAATGTGTTCCTAACTCTGGTTATGCCTAATTCAAGCTTAACTACAGATAAGTAAAGATAGCAACATGCCTGAGTTAGGATAAGGAAGATATATATAATATAGCATTTGGATAACACGCGGAGACATAACATAAGAATGATAATATAAGCTATAAATGCATGTATAGAGCATGGAATAGCGCAGTATAAAGGCATAATGGGTATCAGTTGCAACCTTTTTCTAATTTCGTGTCTCGCCAGCCATCGAAACCACTCTTGAACGTTCCGTTACGAGAAGATCTAAAATAACACTGGAAAGTATATCGGAAAATATAACGGGAATGATATCGGGAATTGTAACGGAAACTATAAACCGTATTTTTCATAGAAAAGTATAAATCAAATAAATTTCGTCCAATGGGTGCATTTGGCTAGTAATAGCTTGATGATACAATTTTTCTGAATTTACGAAATTCAAACAAATTTTGGTTCCCTTTTCGTTCCAAAATCACTTACACTACGCACTTTCTCCTCGCTTTGTTTATTCGAATGCGATTGTTTTTGTTCCCTTGGAAACGATGCCGATCCACTTTTACCAGCGAGATTCGGTGACTGCGAATCTTTTTCCCGCGCGTGTCCGCTTCTCTTGCGCGGGGTTGGCGCGTCATCATCGTCAATTTCATCTCCTGATTCGAACTGTTTCAGCATTTCTTTTACAGAAACGCCGCGCCTTGTCAATGGACTTTCTTCTTTGCCATCGGCTTTCTTTTCTACTTCTTTCGTGAATTTTTCAACAAGTTTTGCCGTATTCGAGTGCGAACGGCCAACCGCTGATTTCTCCGACCTTTCAACCGACGATTGCCTTGAACTAGGCCATATCGGACTCTCCTTACCTGTTGCCCGTTCGCTTTTCTCCCGTCTATCGCCATCTTTAGTCTCTGACTCTGCATTAAAACGATCGCGTAATTTTTTGGTATTACCTGATATATTCAAAGGCGTGTTACCTTCCGATTCATGATAATCGTCTTGCTGCGAGGTGGAACGATTTGTAGTTTGATCTGGTGACTGAATATCCGTGGAAAAATCCAAACTGCGAATGGGTGAAGTTGGTTTTGGGGCCACTCTGGGCGCCCTTTTCTGCGGACTTTCCCTTTTTTCATTCGATATTTCAGTATTTTGGCTCATATTACTCCGTGAAGATGCTGAAACTGTAATTGTCAGCGGAATTTTCATAGTGGAATGTTTGCTTGCTACCTGTATTTCGTTTTTATCAATTTCATAGTTATTCGATATTTTACTGTTCTTTTCATGATTTCCATCTACTTTCTCTTCGCATGGTAATTCTTTTAGCTTTATATTATCAGTATTTTTGTCATTAAAAATTTCTTTATTTACACTGGCGGTTTTGAAACTTGTCACATCCATATTGGGGATTCCTCTACTGCCGATACCTTGAGTATCTACTTCCTTATTAGCAAATTTTTGCTTAGTGCCAGCCTGAGTGGCTAATCCTTCATTGGTAACTCCTTTTGCAATGCTTTCATGCGCAGAAATGATCACTTTATCATTCTCCAATATTTGAGTGGAGATTCCCTCAGCGGCATCTTCCTGTGCGGTACCGGTTCTCTGGTTGACCAATCCTTTGCAGGTGATTCCCTCATCCTTAACAGTCTGCGTAGGAATGACTGCATTCTGATTGGTTACTCTAGGACTGCTTACTTCCCCATCCAGCTTCTTCAGATCACCGCTGTCGATATCATCGCTAAATCTTTCGATTTCGTAATTATCGGCGTTGCTTATTTGCGGTGATGAAGTTGCGGCGAAATCAAGCGCTATTTGGCCTTTACGACGGTTTCGAGAACTCGATTCGGGGTCTCTTTTCATGGATTGCTTTTCTGAATTGAGTTTAACGATCGCTTCGGCATCTCGTTTGGTCAAATTCGTCCCAAAATCGATAGAAGAGTCTGGTAGTTCAACGGGGCTCATGGAGTCGAAACTTAAATTGGATTCCGAACCAGATCGTAAATTTTGCGGTGAAACCACTTTATCGCGATCATCAAAATCAAGGCTTTTTGGCCGATCTGGAATTGGTTTTCCTATGACGAAGAAAAAAGATTCAAGTAACTAAAAATACAAAGATGCTAACTTGGATACGATGAAACCAATATGCCTACAATGCTCGCAAAAAGTGTTGGAGCACCATGCATCTTTTGTCAATGCACTCCCCCCACCCCCTGTAGAATGTTGTAATGTTATTATAAAATAAATAGAAATGGAGTTTTGGATTTAAAAAAAATGCATCACAGCTCTTGAAACACGTTTTTCTTTTTCCTTTTCATTTTTTAAAGAGGGAAAGGGGGCCGTCTACTTAAGAACAGAAAATAAAGCAGAAATAATAAGTATGCGGCCAACTTAAACCTACTGTTCCCACTACTTTTAACGGCCATTATAGCAGTAATAATCAATTAACAGTCCTCGAGAGCTTTTCTCGGTGGCGGGTAACGAAATTCGGAACCAAAACGGACGAAACAGGAACTTACTTAGAACAATGTCCTTCAACTCTTCGTCAATATCGGGAGACATGTCAGGTACACTTTCTAGAGAACCAAATGAGGACGTAATATCCTGCAAAGGAAACAAATATATTTTAAACATAAAAAAAAACAATAAAGAGAAGACAATTACTAGAAGTTATATTAATACCATTCGTTTGATCTATTTCGTTCACTTTTTTTAGTTTGATTACTGATCTATATTTTAAGACTTCTTTGCCTCAACATCAGTTACAGTACCCACTTGCAATCTGACCAAAGGCATTAGTTGCTACTGTCAAGAGGGGTTAATTTGAAGCCATGTTTGTCTTCGTCCTAAGTATACAACTACCAGTTTTATTTTTGTTAGTCAGAGATCGCAATACAACAAGAACATATATTACAAATAGGATGGAACCACAGAGGTTTGATGTTGCATATATCTTCCATACAACAGACAGTACACGGTAGAAAAAAGGTTGAAGTAATGAAACAAAGTTTACAGAACATCATTTTTTGAATAAAACAATCATACCCGCCCACTACTGTCATTTCTTTTGAACATATGCGGAAAGTCGATTTGAAGTTCATCAGACAGGCTGTAAAAGAAAAATAAATTTACAACAACAAATCGAAATGGGACAACTAGTACAATGACAGCTGTTTGGCTGACAAATTCTCCTGAAAGGTTGCAAAAGGATGATGATGATGATGATGATGATGATGATGATGATGATGATGATGATGATGATGATGATGATGATGATGATGATGATGATGATGATGATGATGGTGATGATGATGATGATGATGATACTGATGATGATGATGTTAATGATAATGATAATGATGATGATGATGATGATGATGATGATGATGATGATGATGATGATGATGATGATGATGATACTGATGATGATGATGTTAATGATGATGATGATGTTAATGATAATGATGATGATGATGATGATGATGATGATGATGATGATGATGATGGTGATGATGATAGTGGTGATGATAATTATGATGATGATGGTGATGATGATGGTGATGATGATGAGAATCATATCATACCTTAGTTCCTGTTTTCCATCGTCCAAGTGGTCAGGTGGAGTATTATAACCAAGATCTAAAGAAAAAGAATATTTGATTGCTATTCTTTGGTAGACACCTTTAAAACATGAAAGTTTACATGATAGTTTTAAGAAAAATGGCTGACAATGTTTCAGTTCATTACAAACCTTGTTCTGATTGGGCACTTGAGCTTCTTGGCTGGATATCCTTTGCCTCACTCTAAATAAATATGATCTATATTTACAACTTTATATATACTTTATACAACGATAATTCATTACTTCTTAAAAGGAGGGGGTAATACTTCAATAGTTTGGTTCATTGCAGTTCAACATTTGTAAGACTTGTTTGTTTCAACATTATTCGTCTATATATGATTAATGTGGGTTTAGAAAATAGCATGTTTACAACTTACATTTATCATCATATTTTCTTCCTCTTCTTCAATTGTCTTCCCAAATTTAAAGTCTTCATCAAGAATCTAAAGGTGGGCAAAATATCAAATAGATAAAAACTTGATATTTCACTACCAGAAAAAGTTTTTATTTTTTACAAAATTGAAGTTACTAGTGGAACGCGTCCTTTACAGCCTCGTTCCGATAATGAGGGCAAACGTGTAATGAACTGAGCTCAAGTCTTTAAAAACTTTAAAGATCGAATGAGTTTAATAAGATATAAAAAGAAAGCGAAAAAAAATTGATTTGAAGTTGATCATACCTTACTGTTCATAAGCAGCAACTCGACGACTCTAACTTGATGTGTCATGTCCATAAGGGCTGACAATGATGAAGCACTGCCTCTAAAAAAGTATAAAAAAATTTCTTCAAATTACTCATAAACTCATTTTTTGACTCACTTCAAATAAAAAAGTTATTCACATCAGTAGAACTAAAAAGGCAATCCATGTACCAGCAATAGGAAATCTAATCTAATCCAACCCAATCTAATCTAATCTAATCCAGCCCAACCTAATCTAATTTGTACGAAAAAATAACAACTAACCTTGGTCGCAGTAATGTTGGGCCAAATATAATTGCTAGATTATTGCACGACATCTGGTTGAATACCTCGTTATTTGCAACTCTAAAAGCATGAAAACATTCTCAAAATATAGAATCATAGTGGAAGAAAAGTGCAAGCAAAATGATACATTACATCGCCATTACAATGCTATTTGTAAAGACTATACTGATCAATGAACCTGAAACATATATATGCATATATTCAGTCTGTGCTTGGGTCTGTTTGTTATGTAGTGCTCAATATGTTACAAGTTAAAAAAGAATAAGAAACTACATTAGGTTTCTTTACAAGCCTGTTTCGAGAGAAAATCACTCACGGAGATGAAACATCTCTGTACTGTAGAGATACCAAGCCTAGTTTCTTCTTCTGTTTCAACGAATGTAAGCATAGTTTGTCACATTCGTTGTTGTTGTTCTCGTTATCACAACTATTCTAAAATGTCCAATAAAACGAAATCGTCCGGATAAGTGATTCATCACTCGTCATAAATATCAGATAAACATATATTTATATATACTGACCTTCTGAGGTGTTTGAACAGCCTGACAACAGTGTAGTAATTTGCATGAGGCAGTCGTAAAACACATTCATGCAACCGTCTCAAAAGGTCTTCACACTTTTTGTCATTTTCTTCATTGTGATCCAGGTCCCCATCATCCTGTCTTTCAAATTTCAACCCGGTGCTGTCCTACATCCAAAGGAAAAACTATTGAAATTAATAGCTAAGCTAATTGGCAGTAAATCTCAATAAAAATCACATCAATATAAAAATAATGATGTTTTTCAAGAACTGTTTTGCTGCAAATATAGAACTAGATGAGGTATGAGGAATGCCACTGAAATGCCAGATTTAAATACCTTAGCTATTTGTATGAAGTCTGGATACAAATCAAACGTCATCAGTGGCTCTGGAAGCTAAAAAAAACAAAAATGATCTTCATGAGTTTGAAATTTGATCATTCCGAAACTGATGAAAATTTTGAGAAAGAAAGCTATCTTGCCCATCTCAACCCCAATAAAAATGGACTAAATTTAATTGGACTAAATTAAAATAAAATCCGATGAGAAAAGCAAATAAATACTCAGTAAATAAATGAATATATAAATTCGTTTGATTTCAGACAATATTTGGGTTCTAAAATAAATACTGGGAGATAAGATTAATGAAGACAGATAATTTTTGAAAACACAAAGAATCTACAAACCTCACGAAGGTAAAGTCTTAAAACCGATGTGATCAAGTTAGGATTGGTTGATTGCAGATCAACAGCTGAACCAGCAGTTTCGAATTGCTAAAAAAAAAATTAAAAAAATTTAAACAACATATAAAAATTAACAACAAATTAAAAAAATAACAACAAAACAAAAAATTAGCAACAATATGCAATTTATTTCACCATACGATATATGTATATTCATCTTAAAATACAAGAAATCAATCTGGAAACCACTGTAATCAAAGGAGTGTATACATCTTAACAGGATTCTATACTGAAGTTCTTAAGATAAAAATCAGAATTCAGATTCTATCAGAAAAAGTAGAAACAGGCAAAGCTGCGCATTCAAAGTTCATTATAAAGCTGCGCATTAAAATTGTTGAAAAACTAAGGACAATAAAAAATTATGCAAAGAATGTAATTGTTTTGTTTATAAATTTTTGAGTCATTCAGGTCATCATCACCATATCTAATAAAATGTTCATTCACCTGGCTGAGAGCTTCCACCTTGGTTTTCACACCAGACACACGATAAATACCCTGAAAATAAATCAATATCTTCACATCATCCACTTTGCGTGTTTTCAATCTGCTTTTTTTATATTTTCATAAAACATATCATTTATGCTTTCCCGTTAAATGTCGAATTTTCATACAATCAAGTCAATTATAAATCCAAGGCGTTGAGAAAATAATTTTTTCATTCTAACGACAACAAATTAACTCTAACTCTACCATTTAAAGTTGATGGCACGCTGGCCATAAACCACGATTCAGAGACAAAGGCAACAGACACTTTAAAGATACACAGAAATCAGGACCAACCTTAAGATGCAAGCAACGAAGATCAATTTCTGTAATGCATTTCTCCATGATAATTGGAATATCTTCTCGTTTTGTTGCATCCAAATGCTTTTGGAAATCAACACCAAATGTCGTCATTTTTCGTGGCAAACGCTGAAGAAATATGGAGAGTAGTTCATTGATAAGTGAGACTAAATGAAATGTTATGGATTTTGATGTAATGCAATGTATTGTAATGTAATGTATTGTAATGTAATTTAATAATATGTATCAAAGTGTAATGTTATGTAATGGAATGCAAAGCAATGCAATGTTATTTAGTGTAATGTAATGTTATGTGGTGTAATGTAATGTAATCTAATGCACTGTAATGTAATGTAATGCAATGTAATGAAATGTAACGCGCTGGAATGCAATTAGTGTAATGAAATGTAATGTGATGAAATGCAATGCAATTTGGTGAAGTGTAATGTCGTGTAGTGTAGTGTAACTAAGATTCCAATAAATATATAACTTTCTAACGTATTTTAGTAATATTCCAACGTTTATTTTACTCACCGATTTTCCGCATTTAATCGCCAAGGTTTCCAGGCATTTCTTGTGACATGTTAAACCACACTAAAATAAAATTTACCACAAATCAATTTTAGTATCAAAATATACTGAAACTAAACCATTTTGTTTATATTTCACAGAAGTGCAAGGTACAATTAAAATTGGATAAATTATAACTAGATTAGCTAATTAATTCATTAATTTGAAAACTTAATACTCCACAATTTATCTATAAATGATATGGAGATAGTTTTGAATCTAGCACATACCAATTCACATTCGGCACCATTAAAATAAACATAACTATCGCATTTTTTGCATTTTGATGATGATCTTAACTTCTTGAACGTGTGTGTTAAGGCAGGCTTGGACATCTTCACGTTCCTGAAAGGCCCAGCCATTTCTTCTAAAATGTGAATAAAAATGTTTTGAATGAGATTTCAAATGTTGATTATAATGTCGCAACAAAAACAAACGATTAGATAAAATAGGTAGCAACAACTCTTTAGGGGCTAGAAGTTTGAAATTACCAAACAAACAAACAAAGAAACAGACAAACAATAAACATCTATAGCATATGAAAAACATGATATGCTCTGTTCCAAGGTGGTGGGTGTTACTGGTCAAAACTGGCTTCAACTAAGGGGACTTTTTCAAGGTGGGGTGCTCGCATGGGCTTAAAGTATATCCTAACATAAGCATCATTAATGATTAAGTATTTAGACAGAAAAAACTAACGAATGAATGCTTACTTTTGAGTTCGTCTCTAACATCCATGTCTGTGTTACTCAATGACAGACGCTGTGAGGTCTCTTTCCTTGCAAGACTAGGGCTCGTCGAGGGAGAACCTGGTAATGATCTGCTGCTAACACTAGCGGTGTCATCGCTGTTTGAATACCTGTTTGGTCCACCCCAGGCGTTCTGTCTTTTCTTGGCGGGAACAGGCGATGATGGTCGGTTGAGTGACGTGTCAGAACCGGCGGACGCCGTGCTGATTCGCCTGGAAACATGCTTGGGGTTTGGCGATTCTTTTTGATCGGCAAGATCGGGATATGGCGCACCGACGTTTAGGAAATCTGCGGGTCCGATGTAACCTTTATCGGTATCAGTTCTGAGTGGGATAAAGGACAAACTTTAGACTTAAGAGAAAGTGAATTAAACATATCGAAAAATATATAATTCAAGCAGGTCAAAGTTCAAAGTGTCAGAGTTTAAAGGCCAGGTCAGTAAAGTTCAATGGAAAGGTTATTAAAGTTCAAGGACAGGTCAAAGTACAAACCTATCATCAGCCTGATAAATTTCGAAGGAGAATCGCTTTGGCGTTGATTTCTTTGACGTGGTTTGTTGAAGTTTAATAAATTCAGAAAATTGTTTTCCAACCTCGGACTGCTTGCTGTCTTTAGCAAGAGCCGAGTATTGTTGTGGTAGATGAGCGGCTAAGTGTTCCATCATTTGAAAATAACCGTAGGTGACCTATGACGAAAAAAGAATTACATGAAGAGTAAGCAGGATTTTACAATTTCATGTTACTGCTGACTCAAGTATGAATCGAAACGTTCTTCTGTGGCCTAGTCCACAAATTTACGTCGATATATCACGATGAATCATGTCTAAAACTTAATAATATTTCTTTATCAATACAGATTTTTCGATATGATGTTTTCTGTCATCCTCCTAATTTTAAATCAAGCTGGGACAATCTGAGAATAGACAGATCATTTTATAAGAAACTTGATAAATCATACTGATGGTTGAGTAAGTTTACTTTGCATGAATATATTCGATCAGTGGAAATACAAAATCCACACAAAATATACATTTGGCGTATATAGTTGCTAGTAAATAGCTGCAAAGAATACAAGAGAAAACACTTACAGCACGCATTGTCATGTCACATTGATACACCAATTGCCGGAGTTCTAGTAAGACGTTTTCCTGGAAAAATCAAATCAGACATTTCAGCGCTGTTGTTAATAACAAAATACTGGCATTAGCATTTCACAGGAAACTGTTGCATTTTATCAAGTATTGCAGTGATACTTGAATGGAAGAAAATGAAAGTAGGGTGATATTCTTGCAACTCTGTTTCTTAAATTTAAATCATGGTAAGAAATTTTCAATGACGATTTACGCTCACTTAGCGGCCTCCAAAAATTGGCAAAATCGTAGCAAAGTCGAACCGCGATGCTAGGAAATTTTAAGAGGGTTTAATGTTCCTGCATTGAGGAAAAAGTTTTTGCTACACCTGATCAAATTGAAAATAAGAAACAAAATTACAAAACTCAAGATTAATTATCCCATAAAGTTTAATTTGACTTCTTTATTTCATCACATACCCTGGTTTTTTCGATTTCAAACTGTCTCACATTGGCTTCTTCCACACATTTTTTGTAATATTCTTCCGCCTCTTCAGCTCGTTTTGCAACATCTTCCTCTTTCTTCTTCTTCCCTATTGAAAACGAAGGAACGACAGACGAACTCTGGTTCCCGTCCTCTTTGTCTTGCTTGTCAACAAACTGGAAAACAAAAAAGGAACAGTGAATAAAAAAATAAACACAGAAACACAACAGAGTTAAGGGGTGAACATTACAATGCAAAATACTACAGTTTACTCCAGAAAACATTCAAATGTTGATAAAAAATTTTACTCACTTTTTTCAGTTCTTGTTGCTTTTGGATGTATAAGGACTTTGACTTTTTCAAGTTTATTATGCTGTCGTTCTAAAGTTGATTTTAAACAAAATATAACAAAACATCATTGACAACTTGACAGTTTGACAAATGAAATTTGATGTTCAATCATTTCGATATCTCCCTCACAGACTTTAACTTTAAATTCAATCAAAAATCCTTAAATACGAAATATTTGAGAGTGGTCATTACGACTATATAATAAATAAAAAATATAATTTAATAATAGAAATCGTGACAAGGTTATACAATAAATAAAGAAGCAGAACTTTGAAATTGAAGTTAAAAATAAAAAAATTGTTGAAAAAGATTGACGCAACAGACAAACAACATTGTAGTTAAAAACGCAACTTACCAATTTTTTGCATTCCTTGTTCCATTTTTCTTTCAATTTCGATCTCGTGCGATCGTGATCGTTTCTTCGTTGCGTTAATTGCTAAAATTGGTTGAAAAACTAGCTATCTTCAAGAAAGTCCCAAAAATGAATAAAGCCAAACGATGAATAGATATATACGGGGTGTATATTGTGGAAAGGTAAAACATATATTCCCGGCTCATGCAAAGAACACCTTCTGGATTTGAAGGTTCCAAACAAAAAATGGCTTTGAACAGAGCTTTTATCAGCTTCTTTGATTTCATGTGCCAAAGCGAATTGGCTTGAGAGTTTCAGGCGTCTGCCTTTGGCAAAGAGAGTGTAAACAGGACTTTAAGGTAGATAATTCAACTTCTTGAAATCTAATTAAAAGCAATGACAATATAGTTTGAACTGAATTTTATTAGTACACTACAACTTGATCCGGGTTACAATATTGCAACAAACACGGCCTATAACAAATATCTGATTCTGTTTTTACATCATCTATTCGTCGATTTTTACCCAATCACGATGTTGTTTTTCGCTGTTTTACGTTGTTTACCGCATGAATCCCTCACATTTTTTAATTTCATTTTTAATAATAATAATTTGAAAACATTAATTCTTAATAACAATAATCAAACTAGACAATAATAAAAAGAATAACAGCCTACATCACCATAAACTAGAATAATGTGGCTGGAATAACAAATTAGTTGTCAATTATCATTTATTCTCGACATTTAATAAAAAACTTTGACGACAGAAATTGGCAGCAGTTGAGCGAATCCCTGCAAAAATTTCATGTGACCAACCCACCTCGATTATCTTGCCTCTAAGCTCTTGTTGCAACTTTTCTTGACATTTTTTAGCAAAATTAATGTCATATTCTAACGCAGTTATGTACGTTGATTGAAATGGAAGGTAGCTCTGTAAAGAAAAATGATCCTCTTAAGTAACGTAGATCTGGGATAAAAAACATACTTTAAATCGAGTAAAATGGTAACCAAGATGGAGCCGGCAGAATTCCACAACATCTTTCCACACCATATCACAGAACAATAACGATTTTCCAACCAAGAGCATGAAGCGATTCCCCTTACAATCATATAGAAATCCATTATGTCTGATTGGTTTCTCATTCGCAGCAACAATAATTGATGTGATTAATTCCGTGACAGTTTAGGTTAGCGCATTTGTGGATATATGACACATATAACCAGGCAAGAAAGATATTTCAACCCACGCATACCTCTTCAGTTATGACAGCTTTTGTTGTCTGTGCAAGTTTTGTCAATTGTTTGCAGTAATCAGATTCTGAAAATAAGATTGTGGCACATTGAGAAAGGGCTATTATCAATAAATCATGCAACCAATCAATGAAGCAATCAATCAATCAATCAATCAAGCAATAAATCAATCAATCAATCAAACAAAGAATCAATCAATCAATTAATCAATCAATCAATCAAATTATTAAACAAACAAAGAATCAATCAATCAAACACCACATACCAATATGCGCTCTACGTTCCATGTAGGAAATAATCTCTTTAGCATACTTTGACCAAACTTTGGTACGCTAAAACGGAACACAAGAACAACAATCATAGTGAGTTACCTCACACTGCAAAATAGGATTTTATTGAATTTTTTATGCATTTCCTATACTGCAATTAGTTTAAGTATCGAATTATTATTCTAAAGGAACGTCAGTCCATTTTTATACAAAATACATTTAGAAACTGGACAAATAACATGTTAACAAGATCATCTGGATGCTTCCCTTCACGATTAGTTGAAGTCTACGGAATTTCGACCTTTTACAGTTCATTTCCATAATCCATTCTGCAGTTGTGTTTATTTTTACATCGTTCTACATTATTCAATTTCGAGGTTCTGATCAAGAAGAACATGCAAAAAGGTCCTTTCAAAATGACACCAAAAAGCAGAATTTAACTTAATTTACTTCAATTTTCCTTTGTCTACAGGGGCATAACTTGAGGGGGCTTTAGGGGGCTTTAGGGGACTTGAGGTGGTGTGATACCTTTAAACACATGAAAATATCGTTCATTTACAATCCAAAATGGCCGCTGTAAAACATGTCTTTTCTACAATATGAGTATCAGGATATCAGTACAATATCAGGACAAAACGTGACTTTTGCAGGACAAAACGTGACTTGTAGGATAAATGTGTCATCGTCCCCTCCCAGCTAGGTTTCATGATGTCAGAGATTCACGTAATTACCTACCTGTAAGGATATATCGACACTTCCTTCAATGCTGATTAAAGCTTTATCCAGCTCTTCAGCTCGGGCTACCGATAAATCTAAAGGAAACCACACAGAAATTTATAGACATGAGTCAAGATGCAATAATGAAACAGAGAAGCACTTCAGTCTCAAGCTTTCGTCTACAAAACTGCAAAACCACAACTCGTACATCTGTCGACAAACTTGTTCGGCTTCTGATCAATTATTCTCTCGTTTAGAATACAAAAACTCTGCTTTCGAATTGCTCTTAATTGTCGTTAAGCGCTAGCCAATTTTTTCAACGTAACGACAAACTTCATAACTGATACTTAAACTTTAATGTTTGTGTTTTGTCAATGTTGATTCATGATTTACAGTGTATATGTGGATAACACCGGACAATTACTTAGTGTATAGCTTCGTTTCAATGGCAAACGAAAAATATTCGACTTGAATAGATAATCGTTTTTTGAAAACTATGTTCAAATCCTCAAAGAATTTTCATCAAACAAGGGCCTTCTTACGCTAAACTATAAAAATGTAAATTTTGCATGGTATGCAGTAAAAACATTTGTTCACTACCTGGCTTCACAACTCTGTCATGTTCGCTTTCATTCATAGCACGAGGATCCAAATTTAATGACAACCTTTTCCCAACTTCACAATCGATTTTCTCTAGGCTTTCCTCACTTTCTGCACGTTCACTGTGACCCTCGTAAAACTCAGAGAAATCTCCTCCCATCTTTTCATCAAAATCATCGTAGCCTTCAGCAGATTGCAAATTGTCTAGAGACTGAAGCAACACATTGAGCAATTAGCATAACGGATAAACAGGGCAAATAATTTAACTATCCATAGTGAATTTATGTGGTTGAGTGTTTGTGGTTTCAATGAGGATAGTTATGGGTTCCACACTCCGAGACCTATCTTCAACAAATCCTCCTTAGCTATGTAAGCATCTTGTGGCCTGTGATAGTAAGAGGACAAAAGAATGACTGGCTTAACCTTTGACACTTAATTAAGCATCCTCCTTGGTCAATTTGCTTACTAGCACAAACAATACCAAGATTTTCTTTCACTTTTGTTCAGAATAAAACAAGTTTAGAGGCATCCTAAACTCGGCAACTGAGTTACAACAGGTTCCTTGGTTTGGATTGGCAAGAATAACAATGCTTAGAGTCTGAGGTGCCTCTAGCCAAGGGTAGCAGAAAGGGCGATGACTCTCTTGCACTTTGAGAAAAGGCTTCATTCTTTACTTTCTTTGGTGCACTTATTGAATATAAACAGCTGAGAACTCTAGGCAAATGGCATATAGAAACATTCTATTCATAAACACATGATATCACCATTGTACAGTTACAGAGGAAACACCTGCAGGAACTGTTTTAACACAACATGGGTTACAAATACAAAAAAGCCTTTGAGACTTTCTATGCAGTAACTTTAGTAAAACACACTGTCTCTTACAACAGCCATCAACCATTTCTACTTCAATTTTCAGTTTTGATCTTCCATAAACAGTTGTCTGCTTCCTATAAAATGGATTCAACAACCAAACTCAAAGATTCTTACAAAAAGAAACTCACGGCTAAATCTGGATGAGAATGCCCTACCCTTGATAAATCCTCCTCTAGATAGTCAGAAACACTGTAAAAGAAAAGATATTTGGCATCAATGAATTATAACTTGGACTAGAATGTTATGAAAATGCTAAAATAATCTTATTGTCTAAAATCTGTCAATTCTTACAATTTTTACAGTGAATGCCTGGCTAATCTAATACCTGTTACTAAATGCCAATGCCAACTGATCAGTTGCTTCAAAGAATCCATCTGGCTCATCAAGATTATTGTAATTATGCTCCTTTACTTTTTTAATGACAATTCCAGCAGAGCTGAGAATTTCAGTTGGGTTTAAGTTGCGATATCTTTGTAAAACTCCTTTAAGAATTGAAACTACTTCGCCAAGCTTATTATGCGCCTGGGCTTGGATTTCATCTGGACTTCCAGCATCTAAAACAAAAAACAGTATTGTATTTCTGACAGAGTGTTTTGTTATAAGCTGTGAATGTATGTGAAAGATGAGACCACCCTTTGCAAATTACAATTTCATTTAGTAGAATTCAGTTGTGGTTTCTGGTAGGATTGGAAGGAATTATAAGATGAATTTCAAAGAAGCAGTGATTAAGTTTCATATGAAAGAAAAGTGTGTGAAGGTAGAACAACAGAGAGCAATAAAACCATTATGGAATATAGTTTCCCTGCACAAAACATGAAAAAAACAAGGTTCTGCTTGTGGGGAAAAATGTTATTTTTAGGGCAGAGTAAGGGTGACTGAGAACCAGCTATCAAGGTAGGGTCTATAATAATAAGCACCCCAAAACCATATAATAAGCATCAATGCAAGTTTAGTAGAAACAGGGATATAGGAGGAATGTTAAAAGTAGGGGTCAAGATCATAGAAGGGGCACATGACCACTCCCATAAATGAGAACTTTTAGTTTTGGAAGGAGCGCTCTGGCATAGTTTGCCAAAAAGTTGGGGGGGGGTGCATGGAAACTTAGATACCATCCTTCTGTGGGGCAGGGAATGAATGCTCATGTAAAACCATGAGGTCACAGGCCTTAGTTCCCAG
The DNA here is from genome assembly GCA_964019065.1 of Catostylus mosaicus. Lineage (NCBI taxonomy): Eukaryota > Metazoa > Cnidaria > Scyphozoa > Rhizostomeae > Catostylidae > Catostylus > Catostylus mosaicus. The sequence continues at coordinate 1,239,164 of OZ025192.1, forward strand.
GTCCACATCAGCTTGATTATGGCTAGAATCTCAGCCATGGGTTAACAGAAAAGATTGCTTCCGTGCTTGCTTCTGGTATGTTACCCACAAATTTTATTGCCTTATATCTCAACTTCACCCACTCAGTTCAGACCCACTCTGCTGTGCAAATGGACATGATTTTTATAGAATTAATATTAACAAATGGGGAGTCTTAAAATTAAGCAAATAAGTATGTGAGGGGTCAAAATATGAACCGTCAAAAAACATAAAACAATACAAAAAGCGGTAAATCAGCATGAGTCTGTTTTGAACATGTTTCTAATTGTTGCAAAGATAATAAATCTTAAGCAAAGTGTCACGGAACTATGGAAAATTGTTGTATTCAACCGCAAAACTGTTATGGTGGTAGTGACTGTTCACTTCCTTTCATTCATGCAGAAAATCAAGGTATTTTAATCTTTTCCGTATTCAAAGTGTCCATTGCTCGTTGTTACTTCACAATCAAAGTTTCTGTCTTCCACAGAATTCTAGATACAGTAACAAGTTGCGAGAAGACAGGTCAAAAACTCGAATTAAAATAAAAGTAAGTCGCAAGCAATAGCATGAAAAAGTCGCCTGATTTGTGTTTCTGATTAATAAAAAACAATCCTTTACGAAAAACAACACGATCGCAACGTGTGGGGAGATTTTAAAGATCGCCTCACAAAACACAAGATAACCTTTATCGACAAAAAAAGGTAAATTACCTTCATCGATTAGAAAGCTTTCTCTTAATTCCTTCAACGAAGAGGAGAAATTTCGTACGTGATGGGTTAGGGTCGTGATATCTTCTCTGTCAACCATCCTTTCAAGAACAGGCGAACTTCCTCCTGGGTTAGGCCCGTCAATGAAAGACTCTTGTTGTTCAAGTTTTCCGCGGCGAATCGGCTTTGCACTATGAAATGCAAAGGTTCTCACTCTGCCTGTATTGCGAATCTCGTCGGGAGAAGGAGAAGCGTGGCCATCTGAGTCAGAGTAATAGTAGGCCTGTATGCCATCATGCTGGGAATCGTCGCTGTACGAACGCGGTGGAGTTATGCGAATTTTCCTTCTTTCCTTCGCAAGAGTAGGACTATCCGATGTCTCATCTAACGAACGTGAGGCGTGATAATATTTCTAAAAGGTAAATAATCACTAATTATTGACAGTAAACAACATATTCGGCATCCATTACTCCAACTTATTTTCGGCCTACATGTTCTGGATTATGGCATTGCCCGCGGGTGATTTTGGACAAAGATTTTATTGTTAAGCAAAAATAATAAAACAACAATAAAAATGAAAACGGAAGACTCAAAACAATAGGAAATCGATTTAAAACCCGCGGTATTTCCTCGGGTTAAGCAAATTTGCATTCCAGGGGAAAATAACTCGAGATCTATTAACGGGAAGTACTGCTAGCCTCTAATCACCCAAGATATGAACAGAATTCCTTGATAATCCAAACAAAACTTGAAGAGTGTCTAGGGTCTCTTACCTTTGCGATAAATTGATCGCCAGAGTCTTACCTGATAACACGCTGAAGGAACTACCAGACTAAAACGAGTGAGGGAAAATTGATTATCACATCTGACCAGCTACCATCTTCCACACCCATCGTGTCAACAAATTCATCCAATTGTGATAAAAAGATCATGTTGCTTCCACTGACAAAACACTGTTTGAAAAATCAAACACAGAGCACGAAGAGAACGTCAATTTAGCGGGTGGTTTCAAAAATAAATATTTACTCTTAATATACTGTTGTATATAACACTGGTTTCAAACCAAGACCTACCATTAGAAGGTCTTTTGGTCTTCGTTCTTCAGCAACATCGCTATGTCTTCGATCCTCAATGCCGGGCGTATTGAGTCTATTGCGCTTCCGAAATACTGGGAAAAGACTTTTCTTCATCTCTCCAAGGGACCAAATTCACAATTATCATAAATAGCAATGTTTAGTCCCAGGAATTCATCATTTACTTTCCAGCCGCGCAACAATAATTAACCTTACCGTGACATTTCCTGCCATCTTATTAAAACCCATTAAATAGCATTTTAATCCGCGCGATTATCAAAGTTTATAAAAGATGATTGTTTTCGTCTTTAATTTCGTCTCCAACACAATCAAGTGTCTTTGTAAATAATAGAAAACTCAACCATCCATGATGTACTTTCAAGATGACAACTCCTCTTTTAGATAGAGTTTGGAAACTCGTGACAAGATTCTAACTTCGTTTAATGTGTACAATAGCTTTTGTAATTATGGTAGCAAAGGGCAATTGATTCATGTATGCTGTATTATGGAGTATTCTCTAATCATCATTCGAGGATTCGTGGTAGTGCATCTGTCATCTTTAGAAATGATGCATCATCATCATCATCATCATCATCAACATTATCATCATCATCATCATCATCATCAACATCATCAGAGAAAAGAAAAGCTAGTTGCTACAAAAAAAGTTCATTATATAGTTTTTATATTTTTTTAAGCTTGAGTTCTGTTCATAAATGCGCTCAATAATTTGGTTTTCTATTATGATATGTTGTGCGATTTTTCTTCCAAGTTGAGCTAGACACTGCTTGTTTTCTTGCAAGTTGACTTTCTAAGTATTAAATTCATTACCAAAGATTCTTTTTTAAATATATTGCTTTATATATATATTTATTTCCCAAGCATGATCGTGAAACATGGGCATAATTTCAATGTGTCAGGTCCATTTTTATCTATATTTATGAAAACCAAGAATTATTTCGTCAACAGCCGGGAATTTTATGCAACTCGTGGTTTTCTTTAAAAAACTCAAATAAAACCCTTTAGGAAGTAGGAAGCATTTTAAAGGTGGGGGTGTCATAGAAGGGGCACATGACCACTCCAATTAAAGGTGAACTTTTCGGTTTGAAAAGGGCTTGTTTGCCAAGAGGTGGAGGCAATTGTTCCCCGGTTTATACATCCCTGAAATCGAAAAAAGAAATATAATAGGTATCTTGTTTGATTTCATTTCATTATAAGAGGGTAAACAACTATGTGCATTTTCAGTTTCATTCTTCTTTCAAAACTTTTTTAATCTCCTTACTACTGCCTACCTGAAAGGTAGCAAGTAAGGTTGGAAGATGAATTTTCTGTAATTTTCTTTTAACATGTTTCTAACCATGGGAGATATTTATTTCAATTTTGACTTTAATACCACATCTCCGTTAAAGAAATACTGATTTCTGCAATATTCGAGATGTTAAGAAAAATAATATTAACATGGCTCACGCCCCAAGCCATTGCCTTGCGCCAACAAACACAGCATCTTTAAGTAGAAATTAGATTGCATATGCGCAGTTGATGCTCACTATTTTTGCATGAAAAAAATATCTAACATTAAATGCTGTTGCATCATAATAATTAGGGTAACGGGGCCAGCTGCCCCCGCTGCCCTCGTGGCTCCGGCGCCCTTGTGTACAACTGAACATTTCATGAAAACTTTATTTTCATTTGTTCATTCTTGTAAACGAGTGAATAAAATTTACTTGTACATTCAAATAGAGAAAGTGGTGACCTACAAAAATGACAGGTGGGACTCTAGGGAATCTTATAAAAATCTATTTTTTGACTCGATAAATAGGAACTTAAACCCTTCATCCCTACCCTTCATCCCTACTGGCGAAAGCCCGAAAAATCCCGACTTTTTGTCTCGATCGCCCATTACAATCCTGTTTAACTCCATAATCCATGGTCACTCCGGTCCGCCGGATTGGAACAACCCTGACAAAAGGATGGGAATTTTAAGGGGTCTGAACAGTCTGGATTGATGAATGGGGTTCAGAATTGTATTGGGGTATATACAAGTCAACTGGACTTTTGACTGATAATAGGACTAATAAAAGTAAGGGTGGAAGGCTGGATCAGACCTAGCAACATAATCAAAGCAGGGGGTTGGGAATCAAAACACTCATGACTTGAAGTAGGCAGTTGTTTTTCCAGTTCAGTTCAGTTCAGTTCAGTTCAGTTCAGTTCAGTTCAGTTCAGTTCAGTTCAGTTCAGTTCAGCTCACAGTTCAGTTCAGTTCAGTTCAGTTCAGCTCACAGTTCAGTTCAGTTCAGTTCAGTTCAGTTCAGCTCACAGTTCAGTTCAGTTCAGTTCAGTTCAGTTCAGTTCAGTTCAGTTCAGTTCAGTTCAGTTCAGTTCAGTTCAGTTCAGTTCAGTTTTCAGTTCAGTTCAGTTCAGTTCAGTTCAGTTCAGTTCAGTTCAGTTCAGTTCAGTTCAGTTCAGTTCAGTTCAGTTCAGTTCAGTTCAGTTCAGTTCAGTTCAGTTCAGTTCAGCTCACAGTTCAGCTCACAGTTCAGTTCAGTTCAGTTCAGTTCAGTTCATTTTAAAATTTCGCTCGATTCAAATCCCAGCTACGAATAGTATCAAACTACAAAGCAACAAATTATCATGAGAAATGCAAAGTGATAAAATTTATAAGGGGGTTTGTATGCAGGGAATGTCTTAAAAGGAAAGATCTCTAAATAGATAAACTAATTGAGGAGAGAGAGGATCTCTTGGTTTAAGACAGTTGTCCCTATGTCTGTAAGAATAGCAAATGAAGTTAACCCTGATTTATGAGGGATGATTCATTGTGATTATCTTCACGCGTTAGTTTTAAGGCCTTGGGTTGTGCAGTGTTATTATCAGCTATATTTGTAACTGTATTTTAACCACATTTCAACCGCTTATGCGCTTATTAATTCCACTGTCCAAATAGTCATATATCTTTTGCAAGGGTCGCACAAATGTAAGTAAACCTGAATCAGATATCCAGAAAATAGTTAAAGGGGATTTAGGTGTAAAAAATAATATGGAAGGGGCTAGTTTTAACAGAGGTTGGAGGTTTTGATCCCAAACCCTAAAACACCAGTAAAACAGGGGTAACAAAAGACATAAAAAAACTATGGATGAGGTCTGGTGGGTAGATGCTCTAACTGAGTCCTAATTCTCGAAATAGCCCCCCAACATGTCCCCTAAACATCAAGCAAACTTTTCCAAACCATCCCCCGCGTATATGGTGTTGCACGTATGCAATTCCGATGTTTGCTTGTTTATATGAAATTTCCATGGTTTTGTGCATTCGTGGCAGTAAAGATATCAAATTATTGTTTGTTTCATATGATTTTTAACATACTCTTCCAAGCCAAAAAAGCATCAAATTATGCAGCAAAAAGGCACAAAGAGTACCTTAAATATTATTTTCAATATATTAATTAAATAGCCCCCAAAAAAATCCCTAAAATTAGCTCCCATGAATAAAATTCTACTTAGAATAAACTTTAACAAATATTTTTCAGGTGGCGTATTGGATGATTTATCGATATTTAGGGACTCAAATGTAAATTTAAATATTCAAATTGCACCTTTTAATTTCACGTAAACGTATTTCACATCTCAAAATGGAGCTCAAATGCTGACATGGACTTAAATTTAGTATTTTAATGCAAAGTGGGCAGGGCTTGTGCTCTCAAAGATTGGGGTACGTTTATCTGCTGCCCTTATTCCAGTGCCTTGCAGCTAAACAAAGGTATTTTACAACTTCTCAGTATCAAATCTGGTTGGTGCAACTTTTAAATATATCGTTAAAGGGGCAAAAGAAAGTAGTCATTATGATTTAGACATGAAACACTAATGAGATGCAAAAATTGACAACAGTTCTATGCAAAAATTTTGGCATAATAGCAGATGTTCCAAATAAGGGACATCAGGCATCCACTGAGACATTTGTGCCAACTAGGCTTAGGCAGAGTGGGCTGTCAATTATCCATGAGGAAGAAAAGGGGTCACGTTAGAAGCCTACCTTCATTTTGTTCACTTTCTATAAATATTTTGCATACAGGGGGGGAGGGGATGGGATGGCATTATACTCCTCAAAATTGTGTATGTAACAATGACGTACTTTCTTTTACCAAAGGGTGACTTGATTACTCATTTCCCATTAGGGAGAGAGAGATCTATAAAAAAGGGTATAAAAATTGGCCCTAGTCAACTTTAATTTCTTCAGGAAATACATTTATCTATGTAAGCCTGCCTTCACTCCCAGGGTGGCCACTCCTGGTTAAAAGCGTCAGCATGCTTGTCCAGGAATGTTCTGGTGGTACCCTTTTTCTGAGATTATAAGTATAAAAAAGACCATTTTCTCTGATACGTTTGGTACTGAGCAACCCTTTTCTCTTAGAAATAACCATTTATCTGGTTACTGCTGCAGCATTTCAAAGCACCCCTTTTCTTAGATTTCCAGATGTATAGAAAAATACCTCCTTTTTTCAGGTTCTCTGTCTTTGGATTTTGCAGAAAGTTTACCCCTTTCTTAGAGATTTCCCGGTCAAGCTTGTTTACACTTTAACCTGGGAGTCGCCACGCAGGGCCTTCATTTTAGTTACTTTGCATTCTTTAAAGAATTTGCCTCGTATATAACTCTTGTTTTTACTTTCCAGAACAGCACCACTTGGTACAAAATATACATACGGTCCAATATACAATTTTTACCAAAACCAGGTAGACCTGCGTTAAAAATCATTACAAAATTTTGATTTTCTTGTTATTCTTTGAAATTCGGAAAGACATGCGTGATCTATGGGATGTTTCATATTTCATATTTCCACATTTATAACATGTAGCCTGATATTTCATATTTCACATTCATTGTCTTTAGCCTGAGTGAACCTCACCGCTAATTAACAGAACGCGTTGGTGCAAAGAAAGATGCCCTCTCTCACATTTCGATGCAAATTTCGACGTGAAAAGTTGGCAGTATTAAGACTGCGTTTGTTAGATGTAACGGTATTGCATAAGGTCACTTCTTAGGGTTTCAGAAAATGGGCGTGTATCAAATGGGGAGTGGGTTGTTTCCCAAAGAAACCCTACTACATAAGAGCACGTTGAGAGAGCCTTCAAAACCTACTCAAATTTTTCATAAAATCCTAGATACTGTTAGGCCTATCAATGTCTGACGCCTGTTCAGGTGTTTGTGCAAATGTAAATAGATGTCTTTGATCTGGAGACCAACCAGGACTAACCATTCCAGTTTGTGGGTATGCTACCACCATTATTTGAGGCACCGTTTGATAATACTGTGGGCTGTTGTTCACAAGTACTTGTCTTCCTTGTTGAACTGGGTAAAAGCCTTGATTTGCAGTTGCAACTGGCTCTAAAACTGGCATAGATGGCGCAGGGTAGCCTTGATACATCAACGCTGGCGGGCTCGAGATTGGACGTTGAAGATTTGGGAAATAAACTTGCTGAGGCGACGACCATCCTGGAAAATTTGTTGGAGGAACAGGCGAGTAATAGACCAGGCCCGAACTGTCTTCATACATGTTAATAGGTGCATTGTACGCAAAATGTCGTCCCATTTCATACGAGTTTCTTCTAAAAGCACTTTCTGGGCGGTTATTGTGAGAAGTGATATGCCCTTGCCCGTTTTGTACTGCTGAGCTTCCCATGTCGCTTGGTGTAACTTTTGTTGCTGTGATTACGCTGTCTGCTTCGCCTGATTCATCGGCGGTTGGGGAATGAATATCTTCCAGCTCCTTATCTTTTTCTAATCTCTGCTGTTGCAGATACTTGCCAAAAGCCAAGAGATGCTCTTTGATATGAAACGGAGGATGGTAGAATTTGCAGTTCTCACGACAGCACCTGCCCTTTAATGAATCATAACATACAGTCACTTTGTTGTTCTCTGAAACACAATCTTTCTTCGGGTGAGCAAATCTGCACTCAAAGTCTGATCTTCTGCATTTTCCTGCGGCAAAATCACGACAAATTTCAACTCGGAGCCATCTTGGGTCTTTTACCTTTGTCCCCTGACTTGCGCCACTCTGCCTTTTGAACGACGGCGGAGAGCGACTTTCAGACATCTCTTCTCTCTTCTTCACTTAGGCCAAAATGTTTTTGAAACCTGCTGAAAAAAGATAAGTTGTTATTCGTTGTTTCTTCCTCGATTGCCTCAAAATTTTTAGGCTGCGAGCTTGAAAAAGTTTGAAAAGTTGTTTTTTACTATACAACAACATTTAAATCTAATTATTCGATCAAGTGTAAAACAATTGAGTCTCGGCAGTTCAATGAGACATGTCTCTAGTGCTCCTCCGGTGGGGCACATTCAGGTTGCATAACTCTGTTATTACTACGCATGGGCGCGACATACCCCAGGGGCGATAAGGCTGGTTCAACCCCTTGATACAATAAGTTATATTGTTTCAGGATGGGATAAGAATATGAACAAGCTATCATTTAACTCATAAAAGGTTATAAATTTAGTTTTATATGAGAAGAACTACAGCAAGAATATCTTTACATTCATACATTTACATATTCATACAGCATTTGTAATTTTATGAATAAAAGAATGATCCATATGCTAGCTAAACATACGTATATGTACATTCTGACATAAGGCTACTTTAGGGGTCAGAAGAAGTAATTGGAATAATCTGAAATTACTTATTGGAGATATAATATTACTAAGTTGTATTGAATTTTTTAAATATCCTAGGGCCCCATCTTTCATCATGAGTAACCTGCCAATGTTAACATGCAAGATAATATTGAAGTTTTCAATTGGAAGAAATGAAGTACATATTGGCTTAACCAGGGTCATTTCTTTGGGGGTGGGGGCAAAAAGCCTATGAGGCAAGAGATGTAAGGGGTCTTGTGGGTTCCCAGTTGGAAATCTTTTAGGACCTTACAGATTTGTGTTTATACCAGACACCAAACGTTTTACCATTGAGGGGGGGGGGGGGAGGGGGGCATCTGCAATAATAACATAATTTTAAATAACAACCCCAGCAAGGGGGGAGGAACTCACTGATCCAAAAATGACCAAAAATGTCTAACCGACCCCCAGGAATCTCTGATAACGTCCTGCTAGAGGAGTTTTAATAAACTTAAATTGTGATTATTGTTATTAATAATTTTCGTGGCTCTGTTTGCGTGATTCTTTATGTGATGTGGTGTTTCCTCGTTCTGTGTTGTAATTACTTCTCCTTTTGTTCCCTTATTAGCTTGATAAATGATCGCTTGATGTATGTTGAATGTATGTTATAAACAGTCAGTTAGATCTTTGATCAGTGGTGGAAAACACACGGTAGTCATCTCTCACAGAGTAAATTAATATCCAGGATTCCAAAGCGTTCAACGGTTATTGGGGGCACTGGTCCTGGGACAGGAAAGTTCAAAAGGGAAATGGCAATGAGTTAGGGGGGTGCATCTGATGGCCACCAGGTATCTCCTACGCTGCTCCACCCTTGGGCAAGAGGTAGGGGTCACAAAAGGGAAAAATACACCAAGAAATAATAACTAAGCTTTTGATGGGGCAGGGGGGTCAATTGCTCCAAGCTACCCCCTGCCAAAACAAAATGTGGGATTACTGAGATAAAAATTCACTTTCAGGCTACTTGATACAATCCATATAACAAGGGGTTTTGTTGGGGGAAGCATCAAAACAAGGGGGTATGGGGTGGCTAGTCTCAAAACATGAACAAATTGTACTTCAATTGCAAAAAATGGTTACTTTTCATCATTCAAGTCTTGGAAGCGAAATGAGATTCGTGGTTTTTGAGAGGAAAAAAAAGGTGATTATATTCAAACCTTTTCAAATGACAACCTTGTATATTACAAATAATCTCCTAACACTGCTTTATGACCCAAACAACCTAAGGATGAAATGGGTTTTTCAAAATCTATTTTTTTTGTGAATGGCCAGTGTAAAATGGAATGAAGTCTTTGCTGGGTTGTGGAAAGCCTTCAAGGACAAGCATTATATTTCGTTTAGCTATTAGTAAATCAACCTTATGCAGATTAAAATGTTGAATGTAAGAAAAAGTTAAGACTCTTGAATAATTTTTTAGGAATATTGTCTCCTTCTACATTCATATGACACTAAATTCTAAATTCTATTTTATTTCATTGTGGAAAAGAGCAGCTTTTTTTTACCATTTCTGGCTAGCGAGTATATTTCCTAAAGAAATTAATAACAGTGCTGTTCATTTTTTCATCTATTACGGCAGGTATACTTTATCTTTTTTATATTATTCAATTTTTGTTATATTATATTAATTTTTTCTCATTTTTCTTATTTCTCTTCTACCTACATTGAGATAAACTAAAATGCCTGTATGTTTCGCTGTTTGTATTCTCATAAAAAACACAAGTAGCTCGATGTATTTGACTTCTGCAGGTAGATTTAACACGAATCAAAAATAAACCCTCACCGCTTTTTGTAAACGTCTTCTTCTTGCTGCGGCGATGCAATGATTTTTATACTTCCTTCTTTGCAACTTTGCAAGCATGAACTACTTTTATCTCTCGGTGTATTTTCCTCGACATACAACCCCTGACGTCACGGATACATTCGCATGTCAAACACGAGCACCCTGTCGAGAACATTCCTCCACTTTGCTTCGTTTATTCATCTATGGTTTCCCTGTGCATCGAACGTGCATTGTTGTCGCACCCGGCCGGACAATAGAAACACAACAGCAACGGTAGTCAAAACAAATGTGACGTCATTCCAGGAAGGAGAATTAACAGCCGGCTAATTCCAAAAGATGGAATAAGAATGGAATGGGGAAGTGATCTTGTGCGTGCTTGAGGCTAGTTCCTGCTAAATTGATCGGAATGTATGGCTAAGATCACGTCTTTGCCTTTAAAAAGGATAACAAAATCTTGGATAAAAGTTGGCTGTTGATGTGGGTTTTCTGTATTTTCCTGTGAGGAACTAAACAATTAGAGAATGTCAAATCTGTGAGTATACCACGTTTTAATATAATAAACATGATGAAATAATCTTCAATGGAGGTGGCTTTAGTTTAAAAACCGGAACTTTGCTGTAGGAATGGATGGGTCTTCAAGTTCAGGATTAGGCTTGGTTTAGTATTGGTTAAGGGGAAAAGGGTTAGGGTTAGTTTAGGCCTAGGGTTGAGGCAAAGGTTTAGGATTGCTTAGGGGAGGGGTTGAGGCTAGGGTCAAAGTTGGTTTAGGGTTGACTTAAGGAAAGGGTTAAAGGTATGGTTAGGGGTCCTTTGAGATTGGTTTAGAAATGGTTAAGGGTAAATGTTAGGTCTAAGGTTCAGGTTAGATTCGGAGATGCAACAACGGCTTATTCAAGCCGTTGGAAAGCATTTGTATTTGGATGAATTAATGTAATTTGGCACATCTAGCAACGGACGTTTTTAATTACTCTGGTTGCAGCTGTTTTGGCTGATCATTTTGCCGGCTAATTACATTTTCACAACGTGAAACGCTAATTATCTGACATGCTCATTATGAAGCTGCATGTTCCAGGTTATATCCAACATACATCTGGTTTTTAAGACAAAATTGCCAGAAATGTGGACAATATTTTATGCGTTTTTTCTGAAGAAGGCTGTAGAATTTTGATACAAAAGCCTATTGCTGGTAAAAATTGTGGGGATATCTGATAAAGGAAAGCAGCCAAAAAGATCAAAACTTGACGGTTGGGGGAAATGGATTGGCATTTATTTTTAATGGCCATATGCATCATTATTACATTTATTTAAACACATGCTCTACCTAAAATTTTGCTCAAAAACAGAATAACTAATTTGTTTCAAAATTCAGGCTGAATTCATAAAAATGTTATTGCCCCGTATTTACTTGCACAGTAAATGTGTCAACCCTGTTTTTTGAAGTTTTAAAAAAGTAGTGACCCCGTTGCACTGACCATGTAATAAATGTTGCACTACCCCTTAAATTTTGCACTGTCCCCTAGAGGATCTTGTTTGTCCTGATTGCTGGCTTTTCCTCTCATCACCTGTTCTAGCTTTGTTCAAAACAGGTTTTTTCTGCATTTTGTTAATATGATCTCTTTGACTATATGTCCCCAAAGGGTGGTTTTGTATCACCTTGGTATAGCCTTGTGTGGGCTTGTTAACAATATTCTTCTTGAGTAACACTTCAGATCAGGCTGAGTTTCTTGTGCCAATTGTAGAGACAACACTAGCATTATGAAATATCTAGGAATTGACCCCCTTAACCGTCTGAACTGGAAAATATAAGGTATGGCTATTGGAAAATGCTATTTCGGACTAAGAGATCGAAATATAAAAAAATGAAATCATATGTTGCGGACATAATTACTCAAATACATCAGAGCATTTATTGTTCACAGCACATTTCCAGCTTTTCACCCCATACAATTACTGATTCTATTAGTATTTTTGGATTGCTTTGAAAATGATTTAGACCCCCTTCCTTCTGGATACCAGCCACGTACCCCCCCCCCCCAATCTCAGAATAGTGCCAAGCGTACCTGTTCTTCCGTTTCGTGTAATGGGGCACATTTTCTCTCCCTTCTAACAAGGAATATGACATATTCTATTACCACAGACCTCTGCCTCTCATTTGAATTGCGTGACCAAAATCATTTCCAGATTTCAACCTTGACTAAAAACCTCTCATTTAACGCATTCTAAAATAAAAAACAGTTTTCTGGACAATCCTTCAAAATGAAAAATAATAGCAATTGTTTAGTAGGTCTCGGATCCTTCCTTTTAATTTGTAAAATCCCTTTGTAAAATGTATCTTTAAACTGAATAATTTGTGCTGTCAGCTGCCTTGCTTGCTCATTTTGAAAATATTGTTTTGCTACAAAGAATCGCGAAAAGATTTCATTAATAATCCAAGGGGCACCTAGGGTGTTGTGCTATGAAAGGAACAAGGAGTCTCGCATTAATATATCAAAAGCAATTATATTTTGGTCTTCGCATTGCACCCTTGGGAGCACTATTGACAAAAATTTACCGATAATTTACTCTAAAGGATTACATTCTCCGAACCCGTTGGGGCAGCCCCATTATGCAAGGTGTGAAAGCATCATCGTATTTATTTCGATTCTTTCACCTCTTCCTTTTGATCTTTGCGCTCATTCTTATACTTCAATTTCAAATTATAATATAATATTATAAAATTCAAATGCTTAAATTACTCTCGTGGATATCTTCGGTAGGAAATATTTGCCACGCAATATGAAGAAACTGCCAATTTATGCATAGAAAAGTACCCACACTCCTATCAAAACATCAGTTTTTATCTCAGCTTCATCTCCCGCTTGCAGCAGTTGTTCACAATCTTTCTTCTTAAATGGAATTACTTCTAGACATTCCGTATTTCTCATTCAGCCCCCCCCCCCCATTTTAGTATCCCCATATTTTCAGTTTCACTGTCTTTGGCCTGCACCAGATGTAGCTCCCCGAATATGGGGAAAGAAATGGCCCATTATAAACTTACCAAACAGAAAGGGCCTTATGTAATTGTCAATTTTGCATGGGGTTTTAGGGGAAACCATTCGCGTGGCTCAGATCCTCTCTACTGAGATAGAGCAGATATCATTTCATAGAAAATCAAGAATTGGTTGTTTTGTATGCCTGATGTAATGTATGCATTCACGTTTATAAGTGATTTTCCAAGTGCGTTGAAATGATTATAACGATTTGTATTTACAATGAACGAAATCTAACCATATAGCTGGTCATGTTATGCCTTCTAATCGTTCAAACATCAGCTCATTTTACACCATGGGGCAAATGGGGGCAAATTACTCTCTTATGTACACGCTTTTAGAAGTCTTAAGGTATCTTCAGGAAAGAAGGTAAATAATTATTTCAAGTGTTTTTGTTTTTGTATTTGTTATTGTCTTTTTTACAGCTGAAATTGTTCCGATGGAAAAAAACTCTTTAAAACAGGAGTTAGGGTATTTTCTACACTTCAATGAAATTTTAGAGATATAATTATTTTTCCAGACAAAAGTGCTATCCCCCGCCTCATTTCAAACTATGAAATGGCGCTCCTGTTTCAATTTTCCCCATTGGCCCAAAGGATATAAAACGTACATTTCTTTGAACTTAGTAACAATATTATATGCTACACTAACCCCACACTATTTCGAAATCTACAAAACGCTGTCCTTTTATATACAGGTGTAATGCTAAAAGTGCCACTAGCTTGGGTGGGGGAGAAAACACAAAATATCCCCCAGAGAGGAAACAAATGAAAATTACTTATTTTTGAGGGTGGCAAGGGATCCCTCTGTGTTGGCACCATTAAGCAATACACCTTTGCTTCTTTCCACCTTCGTTAGGCAGCATACCAGATGCTGCTTCTTCACATACCGAAACATTTAGCTCATATCCATAAAAATATAATGAAAGCCTCATTAGTGATGTAAGGGGTGTAAAAGACTAGAGTTAGGAATGGGATAAGTACAGGGGGGGCTTTTCATGTTATTATGCAAGTCCTTGGCTTGGAAAAGCTATTTGGTCTATAATTTGGGAATTTAGTGAATGAAAAATGTTGAGTAATGTTCTTAAAATGGCACCTCATTTGCAGGTTATGTTTTTCAATGACCGTTTTGGAGGGGTCTCGAAAAATTTGTGTTACCCAAACTACTAAAGGTATGAAAGAGAAAAAAAACCCTGGTCTTCCATTTTAGAGTGATAAGAAACGCCCCTGGTTAGAACGTTTGAGGTTTTAGATTACATTATCAGTATAATAATATTGTCGTCATTAGAGAAAACAATAATAATACTTCTTGGATTTCACTAATGAGGCAATTACAAATTCTGACGCCAAAAATTACATTCAGAATTTCCTCGATTCGTGGCGAAGGGCACGGAATTATGAAAGGATTGTTCAGTGCCTAACAATCAGGAAGTAGGATTATAGGCGCGATAAACAGGCTGCAGCCAAGGCAAATTAGAACAACTCAAAGCTTCCAAATTCTGCTCTCTTGACTTGAATTCATTTGTGATTGATTTCCAAAAGTAATGTATAAATTCTTTCTTTAATAATTTCTTGAGCCACAGTTCAAGTTTTAAAATGATGCAAAAAATGATGAAAGCAATGATCCAAAAGAAATTCTGCAAAAATAAAAGCCAATCATACCAGGAAGGTGGAGGTATTCACAAGGTTGCAAAGATTTGCAAAGATCAAATCTGTTTTTTTCCGGGGGGGGGGGCAGGGATAGGGAGAGAAAGATAAATCCCTAAAGCCCTTAAATCTAAAGAGAACAGTGGCAATGCAGTACTGGATTAAAAAAATTGATACATATTCATAATGGGGCAACAGAACTCAATTTCGAGTACAGATTCATGGACATTGCTTGTCTTAGCATCAATTATCTAACCCTTCACAGAATCGAGGATATTCTACAATAAACCTTTTAATTATGGCACATTACCTTATCAAGACTACGTCCCACTTTCATGAAAACTTAATTATTCATTTTGCCAAGTTACAAGAACAGAAAAATTATCTCTATGCTATGTTACACTCTATTTTTTAAGACACCACTCGCGAGGAAGCTTTATGTTTTGCTATGCCAATTGCACAAAGTCTCAAGTATTTTTTGATAATTTTCTGCAATTTTTGGCTAAAACGGTGGTACTGTGTAAATAAAATGAAATAAATTTGATAGATTTATTAACTTTTGGGATTGAAAACTTCAATCGGCATGAAACGAATTCCATTCAAAAATTTTGACAGAGCCGCAAAATCCATTTCCCAGCTTCCGCCCTGAAAATCAAATTTCTTACAAAACAGAGTGTAAAATATGTAGTAAAAACATCGCCTCAATAAAACGAAGACAAATACACGTGTGCTAAACCCACAGGGTAACTCGCAACCGGACATAAGGGGTGTTCCCAGACACCCCTAGCTATGTTTCGATTTTCTAGAAAATTCTTACCCATAATCATCATAAAAATTTCATAATTCCATCCTCGCCTATTGCTGAAATGAAGCTTATCTTTGTATCTAAACTCAAAACTTTCATTTTTGGGCTCATATTTGATGGAAACAGAAATTATCATTGTTTATTGTTTATCCAGATATAGGATGATTCTCACAATGTCCGGCTAAAGAATGCAACCCTGTGGTGCGAAATCTAGAAATTCCTAAAATAAAACATACTAAATACAGACGAAAAATGAGTTTTAAAACTGAAGAAATTGCAATTATTTGAACAAACGCCCACAAGGGAAGGAAATTAATCCGAAAAATCCATCGATGAAAAAGAGAGAGAAATTTACTAACTTTAGTGTTTGGAAAACTGTGATGATATGTGCTAAAGTGTCAAGAAAAAAGCAAAATGAGCATTATTGGTGTACGAAACGCCATAATGTGTAAACTATTTAGCGCATGAAAAGGGTGTGCTTTCTGGTGGTCAAGTTCATATTCCGGAGAATTGTCATTGCTTTAGCGACGCCGAAAATGTCCCGATGGGATTTTGATAAAATGGGGCATGCGAAAAAGTTATCCCTTTCGGGAAAAATAATGTCAGGTTTTTAATTTTTTCTCTAACACTCGCTGAAGAACTATTGTTTCTCTTATAACTCCCAAAAGTGTAATTTCTTCAACCAAAAGTTGTTTATCCTATTACAATCCCACGAATTTCATTTCGCTAAAAATGCAAAGTTTTGATTCTTTCTTTATCCCCAACCTTGAAATCTCATTTCAAATAACTATTCGCAATCCATGCACCTACTCCAAAGATGTACATATTCTAGATCTTTTTGGTGCAATCCAAAACAGTGTGTAGCAAAATTTTTCATCATTTTTCTAATGTTCATCATTTTTCGTCTTCTATATCTAATAAAAACTAGTTTAGCTGAGTTTTAGTCGTCAAGAAACTACATCCTTAATAATTCACTGATCAAAAACATCATTGTCATCATTAAAATCCTAATTAGCCATTGGAAGGGTTGTCGGAGTTGGACCATTCAGCATCATATTAGGCCCATAGCTTGGAAAAGTCAAGTTTCCCATTGGCGTAGGCATCGTGTACAACATCACTGGGGTACTTCCCCTTACATATGATACTCTGGATGGGTAGACAAGAGGAGGGGTTGATGTCAAAACTGGAATAAGGTTCTGTTGTGACACTGCAGGCTCCGAAACCTCCAATGCTGTTGGGGACAGCGGGACATGCCTCAGCTGCATAGCTTTTACTCTTGCTTTTAAATGAGATGGTGGGTGGAAATACTTGCAGTTTTCCCTGTCACAGCGATCTGAAATGAAGTCCATGCAGACGGTGACGAAACCGTTCGGATCAACATCAACTGAAGGGGGCGGATGAGCGAATTGGCAATCATCAGCCGTCTTGTTGCATGCTTTGCTTACAAAAAAACAACAAATCGGCAGCTTATCTGAGAAATCCAGCCTTCGTGGCGCTTGCATTATTGACGATGCATTACCAACATGAAATAGGGCATTTGGACTGAGCATCGGTATATGAATTGGTATACTGCCGCCTGGAAAACATCCCGACTGCTCCTCCACCATTCGCTGTTGCTCAAACGCCTTTCCAAGAGCTTGAATGTATTTTTTTAGATGCTCTGGTGGGTGATAATATTTGCAATTTTCACGGTTGCATCGTCCTTTCATAGAATCATAACAAGCTGTGACTTTTCCGCTTACAACCAAGCAATTATTATCAGGATGGGCAAATCTGCATTGATCGTCGCCCCTCTCGCATTTTTCACCTCGCATATGATCACGGCAAACTTCAATCCGAAGCCATCTTGGATCTCTGATTTTGCCTTTCACGGTCGTTGTTTGATCTCTGATGTGCTCCATTTTCTTTGATGTGAACTCTTGTCTTCCGTCTATGTTTCGTCGCTCCTTCAAGCAAATGTGAGATTTTGAACAGAACTTGCCGATCACCTCTGCTCTATGACCTGAGCGCGTTCAACTAGCAATTTCTGTCTCGAATCTAACCTAGCAGGTTCTTTCTGCGAATTTAAAACGAGGTTGAACGTGTCGTCACGCACGTAAATTCGATCCCAACGCATTTCCTGGAGATATCTGCTAAAACCAATCTGCCAGATCGATTCATGACGTCATTCAGTCACAAAGATATCGATCAAGTGGATGGTGTTCGGTTTTGTTTATATTATGAAAACGTCCGATAACAAGCTCGTTATGTTGCGTAACAAAAGACGCCTTGAACTCGTCTAGTAAATAAAACATGCTGAGTTGAATATCCTGGCTCGAAGTAGGGTGCAAATATGGCCGATTTCCCTCAATTTTTATCAAAAATCGAGCTAAAAATAACATTAACAATAGATAAAGAAATGTACAGTTTAAATTGCATTGATAAATTCACAGGATGCATATTTGGAATACTTTCTATGAAATTGCTTTCCTTAATGTATGAGACAAATGATTAAGTTGTATTGTTTAATAAACAATGAAAAGTTGGCGTGGTGGTTCGACGCATTTTTTTCGATCGAATAGACACCCTGGGTTAGCTACTTTATTGTTTAGAGGTGCTCAAATGTGACCAGACGAGACGATCAAATTATTCTCCCCCAAAGCGGCCGCATTTTAAGTAAGAATGGGCCTGTCTCAGCTACAACACATAGTATGCTTGCTTCCTGGCTTGCTTGACAAAACTGGCTTTTGGGAATTCTACATTAACGTATTTTATTCATCCGCAAAGCAGGTAGATTTAATAAATATTGATTGTTTTTAGCAAATAAATTTTGCATTGTCCATAAATCGGAACCGTAAATCTCCGTGTATAATTGGTTGCAGCTTTTGTGTTAAGCCTTTCACATATTTTAAAAGAAAAATTGGTTATTAATTTTTGAACGGAAACGGGAATTCAGGCACGTCATTTGGGGGGAAGGCTCCCCCTCCCAGTTACGCAAATGGGACTATCAAATGGGTACTTCTTCATAACTTGGTGGGGCAAAAAGGGGCGTTTCTCTTCTAAGCAAGAGTGCTATAACTGCTTGCTTGCTCAGTTTTATGAATACATAGTCCTTTACTTTACCTGTAGGGAGAGGCATCTGCCCTGCTATTGAGGCTACCACGACCCCCACCTTCCCCGCCAAACCTAGATTTGTGACCCCGCAAGGCTTACCTCTGGTTCCAAAACGGGCCCGAGAAATTTGACATTATTTTTCTTTCACGTGGCAAACTTGAATCCTGTTACCATCCGATATGTGGAGCTTGGGAGGAATACTTGAGAACAAAAATTAATTGATTTTATAATCTCACCTCAAATCTCGTGTTTACCTGCTGATGATCATGAAGTTGTCTTGGCCTAAATTCGCTATAGTTCATATCAAATTGCGCGCCCATGGGGTGCCATGGGGAGATTGGCTCCATTGCAGCGGTCTAAAGTTGCCGTCTTTCAGGTTGCGGGTGTGAAAGGAGGTTGGGGAATGGGCAAGGGGGTTGGTGTCTAGAGCTCAAAACTGTTGGAACGGAAGATTGATTGAATGCGCCTTTAAATGCAGTGACTGCCAAAAATTTCAACAAAAGTACAATTTAACATAATGTTATTAACAAAGCGAAACCTTACTAATACAGTAGCTACGGTGATAAAAATAACAACATTTGAAAACACGAACATAAATTATCATCTTTTGCTTATAAAATTAAATGATTTACACAATACTATACTTAGTTCTTACACGTGTTGCAGTAAGGGCACGAGGTGGTAAAACATACATATTTCATCGTTTAGCACAACATGTACAGACAGAGGAGTTGACAAGGGGCAACTACTAATTTTCAATTTGAGTCATATCTTACAGGGGGAGCCATAAATCTTGCAAAGCATAACAATGTGAAGGAGGCTTCTTCGCAGTGACGAACAACCAGCAAGCAACAGTGGTCTTTATGAAGTTCTCCATGCACCTGGTAGCTACAGTTTAGCAGGGCAGCTTAACCTAGGAATCTTGAATACTTAAAATTGTATTCACGTCAAGTTTAATTATCTAAACATTTGATGTGGTTGCAGAATGGAAAAAGTCAAAATCAACGGCCTCGTATCGGATATCAATACCACTATCAGAGGAGGCAGTCTCGTTTTCATTTACAAAAAAGTCTTCCTCGTTTTCAGTTTCAAAGGCTGAATATGATCCTTCACTTTGCATCGAAGAAACACTTGGAAGAGAAGACAAGCTGTCAATTGTTGATTTCCTTCCTGGCCTGACGAGATTTCTTTCGTATTTTGAGGTCGTTTTTCCAGCAATAAAAACACCTTCGTTATTGTATGAGCCGTTATCCATTTCCTCTGTTATGGAGTCACTTCTTAGCGGTTGCTCAAAGCTTGAAGAACGCGCTGATAGTCTCTCCACTTTCTTTTCAAACTGTTCGCATTTGTACATCTCTAACATAAAGTCCATTCTCTCTTGTTTTATCGTTTCTATTTGGCTTTGCATTTCGATCATTTTCTCCATCAACTGTACGTTTAGGTAGGCCAACTCAACCTAACAATAAATAAACAAAATATATAGACACTATCGAAAGAAGTGCATTCCTCCGACTAACTTAATTTTAAGATTGTATGAATGATATTTTTTCAAAGGGCACTGAGAAATGCTTTTTTGTCCGACACTTCCCAGAGAAAGGAAAAACCATTCAATCAAAGCCATTGACGTGGTGGTCAAAGAATCCAAAGGGCCTAATTTTATCGCAAATGGTAACACGGAATAGAACATGAAGATCAAATACATGCATCTGCAGAAGTTGTTAACTTTCTATTAACATGTTGAGGTTTCTTGTAAATTTGTAAATTGTTAGTATCAGTTAGCATCTACCCTGGCTTTTAAGTAAACAAAATGGCGGATCATCTATATATCATAAATGCTAACAAATGTATACCTAGGCCTGGATTGGATGTTCTACTGTGCCAAACATTACAGTTTTGGTTCATCCTTTGCAGTTATTTCCTACTTCGTTAATTGTTTATTGTCACTGTATGATTATTGCAACTTTTAATTATGTTAGTTTAGTTTTGTTTAGTTTTATTTTTTTTAGTTTAGTTTCGTTTAGGTTAGTTTCGTTTAGGTTAGTTTCGTTTCGTTAAGTTTAGTTAAGTTTATTGTAGTTTAGTTATATGAAACGACATAAGAGATGGATCGGTCAAAGTTCAATAAACGTTGTCCACAATAAAAAAATTCCAGAAGCTGTGATGACATACGTTACAGTTACAGTTACGTAACATATGAAAGGATAACTGTTATTCAATGTATTAAACCTACGTAGACATCTTGTCATAATTCAACATCAAGTGGAACAATCAAGGATAAAATCTTTAGCTTAGCAGTTATGTTAATCTTTGTGGCTTTATATTTTTAGACATAATAGTTCCTTTATGTGGCTACCGTCCGGTGTTACACAAGGCAAATTTGCGGGCATTTTTAAAAGAAATTCCAGGGCCTATCGCACTTCTATTACGAAGCAAACAAATTTTGTGATAGCAAACCGCTATCAAGTTGATGCGTCATAAGGTTTTAAGATCAATGCCACACACACAAGGCTAAATCTTCAAAATATCTCCTATTAACATATGCAAATAAGGAATACAGAATAATCTCAATAACAGTATTAAAGATCTTAGGGATATCCAATTTTAAATGGCATTTTGATGCTTGCCTCTACAGCTGAATACAAATGCAGTCGACTAATATTGATTGTGATTGCCGATTTTCAATTTCGGTTTATCGAAATGAGCAAAACAAAGCGAGAATAGGGGCAGAATCGGCGATTTTGAATCGCAAAGTTGTATTGAGGCAAAACTAACTAGCTGCTTCCTTACTTTTTATTTATTGCTGGCAAGCCAATCTGATCTAAACAGCTGTAAATAGAAAGAGAGAAACTTGCTAATGAGCCACGTTGTTAGGGCTAGCCTCTGTAAAACTGCTTCACCACTTCAAATAAGCCAGTTTTCAGGACACATATCCAAAAGAAATGCAGAAAATTCTGTTGTTGGAAGACAATAGCACAATTTTTGTGATATACATGACATCAGCAATATCATGAATTAATCCCAATGCTAAACAGCATTATTGGCTCCCCTCATTCCTAGCAGGATTGCATATTGGGCATGGCAGTTGCAAATCATGCCCCTGCTTCTGTTGCCTTTGGTTTTCAAAGGGTTTCTGCCATTTCAAAATCTTGAGCTTTCACCCAATTGGATAAATTTCGGTTTTGCGTGACACCAGGTTTGATGGACAAGTCTTACGGATAAAAACAAAACGCCTTGTCCTTAACTAAAGTATTGCAAATCTCATTACGATAACGGAATTGCTTAGGAAATCTTCTAACAACCATCAATGTTTAGAAGTCTTTCGAATTACTTTAAGCACTAACGGGATAATGTGATAACAGTCTGTTTTCTCGTTAATCGTTGTAATTATGGGGGAACTTGGCTTGGCCTAGCAAGCCACAGGAAGAATACTTTTAAAAGTTTGATACAGGATCACGAAAAGTAAGGATATGAGGTTGCTTAATAAGCTCAAACAATGGTCAGTTTGCCTGCTTGACCGTATGAATTTAAGACTGTCTGTTTTTAAAAGGAAAGACTTAGGAGGCAAAATTAGGCCACATCTACCAAAGCATCGTGTGAAGTTGGGGTAACAATCTTCAATTTCATTTTAAATGGGCACAGCATAAGACAGCAAATTATGGTGCTTGACAAACCGCGGTGACGACTGCTTCAGCTTAATTTCTTTTCTTTATGGGTTGAGAACTAGGGACACAGAATTTTTGGCCAGATTAGGCCAACTTTAACCCTTTCACCCCTGGACGGGCCATATAATCCAATGATAAACACCGGAAAAAAGATAATTGTTCGGGGGATGAGTACAAAATATTGCAAATGTTCCAATGGCAGTTATTTATAACAGTTTACGCTTTCACCTAAGTTATTTGACTATGCTACCCCCTGAAAAGTGTAGAATAATATTTAGGATTTAACAGTTAACTGAAAATAAATCCGGGTGCGAAAGGGTTAACTTGCGTTCTTTACATATCTGTTATACGGCCCATCTTGTGTGTGCATGTTACAATCATGTGCTTTAAAAATTGTCAAGAAGTCTCACTTATTCCAAGCAAGTTCACTCGAATAAGCATTTTAGAGAATTATTGAGATGTTCCTCTTTTCCCCAAACCTATATTTTTATTCCTAACATGCTTCAAGAGGTCGCGTGTCCCCTTTGATAAGAACAACAGGGGTAAGGATCCCCATGATCCTGAGGGAGGCCCTGTCATTAACCTTCACTACTGTAATACACGCTCAAAACATGGCGCCCTGTAACTGGTTTTGTCCGGATCTTTTTATAGACATAATTCATGATATTTTTCTGTCTATTTCATTGTAGTGCCTTGGCAATTCTGCCGCCTATCATAGCTAAGACCATATAAAAACTGAGTTAATCTAGTGAGTCCCATAATGTTTTGAATGAGTTATCTTCTGATACCTCGGAATCCAATCTTTTTACGGGTATTTTGATTGCCAAAAGAGGAAAGTTTTGAAAAATACAGACATGAGAATACAAGTTAAAAGTTAGATCTGATTTGTTTAATCTTGTATGTGAATCTGTAAACAGGAAATGCTGAAGGCCGGGTCCTTTGCTCATTATTCTACTATGGTTTTACGTTGTGAATGAGAATTGGCGATATTTCAGTCATATTTTCATAACTAAAACATTCTCGGAATGCTTGCGTGAAACTCTATTTTGCACATCGCCATCATGAGCATCGCTATTTTGAACATCTTCATTTTGTGGCAATAAAGACACCATTTAAAGGGGTCTCAGAAACAGGCATAAGCATGGAACTAGACAAACCCTACTTTGCTAATTAGCGCTAATTAGGGAGTGCTATTGGGAGCAGCTAACCTCGTCCCCACATCCCCTAACTTCAAAAGGGGCAAGAGAGGAAAATTTTACGATCAGGCCCAAAATGGAATGCATGTAGTGATACAACATGAATCTGAATATTGCATGTAAAGTTTGGGAGACAGAAGAGACACTTTGAAGGGCCTAATGCATAACATTAAATGAAATAACTGATCCCCTTCCAGACGATGAATCTCTGTTTACGATATAACCCATTCATCTTCAGCTCATTCATAAAGAAAATCTCCTGTTTGAATGGAGCCTTGAGGTCACTAGATCCCCCCAAAAATGTAAATATCACTATTTATATATTCTATTTTGATGCCTATCCTTTTCACAAAAGAAGGAAAAGAGACGCAATTAACCAAATTTAAGCGCATTGGTCTCCATTTATCAACATGATCAGAGCAACGAAAACAAAGCGTAACAACAGATGGTTGCAGTTCCATAATTTACTGTCAAATTCTCTATTCGTCTTAATCAAAGTTTGGAATGAGAAATAGCCTGGCAATAATCGTTTTATTACGTAATTCGCTAGGGGAAGGTTGAGTCCTTATGAAGCTGATTATGCCAATAATTATGACCAGATGTACGAATTCCCAACAGATGCAGGGGCGCCTGCTGCAATATAGGGGGATGGCAGTAAAAATAAGGACAAAATAATAGTAAAATAGAAGAAATATACTTATTTTCTAAGGGCAGGGGGTGCTTCCCCCATTTCCCCCCTACTGCAGGCGTCCTTTAACTGATAACCCAGCTTCAGAGATAGACCTGACTCTGCGTTGACACAAGAAAAATAATGAGGGTGTGCGGTGAAAAAGGAGGGGTTTGGACTGACGTCATAAACATCCTTGGCCCCTCTTTATCAGGGAGTATAAGTGGGCACCTGGTCCATAGCTATTATCGCGGTCTAGCAAATTGTTCCAGTTCCCTGTAACGACCATAGAAAGGTGCAAGGCGCGTGCAAACCAATGGCTGATAAGAGATTTTGAGCAAGCGCCATTTTGTGTTCTTACAACTCCTTTTGGCTAGACATTGCCCGGTTCTTTTTATCAAATAAATCCATAATTTCACCTGAATTAAATAAAAGTTCACCTCTGTTCTGTCTAACTGGTAAACCTCTTTTGGCGATAAACAAAGTATAATTGACAATTGTTTCAGAGTAGATTCTTGATAAGTTGATGACCTTTATTGTAACCAAATCAACTTAGAGATGGTAAAACTTCCTCATATGAGAATAGCAAATGGGCGAGATGGGAGGCTTGGGGGTTACGCACGATTTTCTATAGTCCCTTTTCGACCTTTATCAATGCGTTATCTGAATAGAAACGTTTTGGAATATGTTTGTCTGGCGACCTCCTTGTTTGCTTGCTTTCATTTTGCACTGCCGTAGATTCTAGTAATCTTCAAAACAAGTTTTCACATTCAATACAATATTTTATAAACCAAAAGTTGATCTTTCAGTTTCTCAGGTTGAATTCATAAACACATGTTGAAATTGAAAGAGATGGATCTCCAGTGAATTAGTTCAAATCAAAAACGATAAGGACCCTTGTATTGGAAACAGAAACAAAGCACAATAATTGTAGATTCAAAATAAAAAGATTGAAAGACGAAAGTTCTACCTCCTATAGTTCAACAATATTTCGAATAAGATATTAAGCATAATCAAACCTGGTTTGTCAAAACGTTTAGAGGGGGGGGGGGGAGGGGGGATTTTGCTCTATTCGTACAGGATTATGAGCGCTATGATGATCTTATGATTAGTGTGATTTAGTTTTTATAAGAAACATTCTTATGAAAGCAACGATAGCGGATGATTAGAAGTAATGCTGGGAGCAATGGAGATGATCTTATGAATGATTCCGCTTTATATTGAGTGATAATATTGATGTTGATACTGATAATGATGATAGTGTTGGTGTTGATGATGATGATTACTGATGATTGACGATTGAGATAAAAATGATTATGATGATGATAAAAATGATTATGATGATTATGAAAATGATAACCAGAACAAAAATTGTACCAAATTTCTGAGTGACGTTCGTTACGCTTATAACTTTATATATTATGCCCATTTATATTTGCATCGCACCGAAGATTTTACTTGCCCACCAGAGCGATAAGAGTAGCTAACATGAAGATTCATACCAGAAAAGGCTTTATGCAAATTATAAATTTAACTAAGCAAGTAGAAATAATGCCTAGATTTAGAATGCTTGGTGTATTTGCGCTTTCAGCTTCTCCGTTACAAGGTATTATTGTTGCGGTGCTACGCAGCATCGAAAAATGTTTCAAATGTTGTTTGTGGTGCAAAGACCCAGCAAACTGTGGCAATATTCCACAAGCTGTAGATTACATGTGACAACCAGCATTGGGAGTCACTTGAACAGCGATAACGAAATTACGAGGGGAAACGATAACAAAACCTTGTATAAATCTGTTACCAACTGGATCTTAAGTTGAATACAAAAATAAAATTGAGGACTTTTAGTTGTAGGGAGTGAAATAACACGGCTTAAAAAAGCACAATAACTTACCATTTCACTTTTCAATAGATGCAAAGATTTATCCATTTTGCCAAAGCAACTTAATTGCTTCTTGTTGCATTTTGGAGAAGCTTCAGAGTTCGTCTTTGGTTCGTCCATTTTATCACAAACAAACATTTGTTTTCTTTGGTAAACGATACCTCTTTCACCATTAAAAACGTGTTTGCTTTTCGTTTTGTGTTTCTCGTTTGCCAACTCTATTTTCTTTTGTCGAATAACCCAGCTCTCCTTCATCCTTCTGAACGTTAAATGACCTCAGTCTTTTGTAAGCCCTTACGCTAACTGTGTCGCTCAACAAGGGCAAATTATTATACAAATCTCCAGTTTTCAGTTGAATAATCTTCATGAAACTTCACCCAATGGATTTAAAAACCTTTTCAAGGGCCCGCGATCAACAGTGACAACGCTCCTCGCTAACCGATGCGCTTCTAAGCGGCTGTATTTGCTCCTCCCGACTGACGTTCTCTCTCTAACGGTCTGTAAGGTTAACTAACTTTGCAAATCCATCATAGCATTCTCAAGATTCCTCCACAATTGTTCAGTCACATGTAAGAGAGGGATAATCGTGTTACGTTGACCATTGTCCTCTCTTAACCATAAGCTTGCTTGTATAATTCGTTGAGCAGTGGTTTGCTCTGTTTTCAGAGTTCCTTGAGTGCGGTGAAGCTTGTTATCAACACATTGACGTCCAAAATAGTCGACATTTTACCAAAAACACGTCAAGAAATAGAACATACGAACAAACAAGTCTGTTTGCAGCGGTTACTGTCTCTGCGAAGTGTTCCTTCGCAGTGGATATTATATTCCGTTCGCTGGCCGTGATTTCATATTTTTGCTATCTTTGGCGCAAGATACTATACTTTCGTAATTTTCAACCCAAGCTGGAGTTTTGCTAAAACTGATTTACGAAAGTTTGGTACATGAAATCCTTACAACAAGGATTTGATGATGATTATGATGAGGATGATGATGATGATGATGATGATGATGATGAGATGATGATGATGATGATGATGATGATGATGATGATGATGATGATGATGATGATGATGATGATGATGATGATGTTGATGATGGTGATGATGATGATGATGATGATGATGGTGATGATGATGATGATGATGATGATGATGATGATTGAGATGATGATGATGATGATGAAGATTAAGGCTAAACATACTTTGTTTTGATACTTTCATGAACTCAGACGCACAAAGGGTCGCAAAGAGAAAGTTTGAACTTATTACAGATATAAAATGAAAAACTAACTGTTTTCTCAGATCACATGTTTTTATAAACAACTCCTTAGACTTTGTTTTGAGGCATAATTCAACGCCAAATTATCTTATCAAGGTTATTTATGATGGTAATCAACATGGAATCCTTTGACACTGACCTGATTTATTAAATCTAACTAAAATTAGATTAAATCAGGAATGAAGTGAAAATCTTTTGAAAAACATCTTCAAAAATATCCTTTCCCAAACCACATAACCAGCTGTAATTGTACTTGGTAATTATTCTTTGTTTTGCTAATACTTATTTGCAAGTTAAAGGAAAATAAGACACAGTAGTCAGGTAACATAGGTAATTGCATTTAATACCAGTATTAACTTTCTGATACCAAAAAAGATTTGCGAAAATTCCAAGGGATTACTTTTGCGTTCGAGCTTTCAGTTTCTATTTTGTTACCAAATTTGAAATTTATAAAGCTTCGCTGCATAAAATTAATTTAAAACAACATTTAATACAAACAAGAAACGTTTTTAACAGAGGGCATTATTAACATTAGAAGTATTTTCAATCATGTGATTCAAATTCAGTTAGGCACTTCGCCAGGCCCACATTTGCAAGTTGAGCCATTTTTAAAGAGACTCGGCAGCTTCCTTTTATCAAAGCTCCCTTCAGAAGGTTTTCCCAAGCTAACTAGGGGCTGATATAAAATTATATGGAGGGGAATTTTTTTTAAATTAGCATCATAAATCTATTTCTAAGACAAAAAATTCAACACAGACCCTAGCTTTTCTTTCTCAACAACGCATAAATAATTAATATTCCAACGTAACGATAGGTTCTGCACGGGTAAAAGTGATTAGTTTATTTGGATTTAATTTGAATCTTCATCGTGTCAAATTTTCCCCACTGCACTCCTTTTTATTAGTGTTATCTCTAGGAGCTTTTACAAAAATTGCGAAGTATGGTGTACAATTTTGAAACTTCGCAATGCTTGATGGGAGAATGTCAACCTCATTTTCAACTGCTTTTGTAAAGAGGCTGCCTTAGCCTAAACAAATATGGCCGATCAGCAAGACAGAGGCATTAATGGAATCGACATACGATCAAGCAAGTCTAGCAGCGTCATAAATGACATAAAAACTGATGTTGTTTGCTACAACTTCTCAAATAGAATATTTATTATTTTAACGCAGTTTGGACGTCCTGGCACAATGGTAATCTGATGTTAATTTGAAGTTAACGATACGTTAGGCCTATACAGTTTTCGCGCCAGAAAATCCTGGCGAATTCTAAGCTGCAGAAAGCCAGTCAACAAGTCCTCCCCCACCCTCAACAATTTGCGCTTAACGCTTGAAGAAAACCCCGAAAGAATAAGGTGTGCATGCCATGCATCCCCGAATTTTCCCTTGCAAGCGCGCGAAATCTCGCCAAGTTCTGCCATGCTCTGCAGTCTACATACAGACTGGACTGCTTCTAGCTTTCAACCACCCTTTTTTTGTGTCGCCCAGACACACCTTAAATTTGTTTGTGGCATCCAAGCGGCCAGACACACCTAATGTTAACTGTTGCTTTACTTTTATCTTTAGATTCATATCGAGAAGCAAGATGCTTGCCAGGATGTCTACACTAATCAAGATGTGATTGAAATATCGACAGACGTTTTGCTTGGCATTAATGATGTAGGTTAAGTTGCTAAAAAAAGTTGTTAATTTTTATTTGAATTATAGCTTCATGGTGTCATGAAGATTTGAAATATGCAGTTTGTGTCTGTCTGATGAGATGAAGATGAATGAAAAAAGATGAAGTTTTGATGAATGCAAAAAGATGACAATGCAAATGATGAATTTATCTCTGATGAGGCTAAGAACTTTTGCAAGGGCTGAGAAAATTTTATTTTTTACAAATAACACTGCTCTCCAAAACTATTATTGTACTTGTTTGACCATGAATATCAATATATCTTTTAATATAAACAAGATCCCCATGTGTAGTGTTTTATGCTTATTTTTTCACAGCCAATCTATCAAGTCTATGCAAAGAAAATTTCAAATGTTATTTATAAAGTATCGAAGAAGCCAATTTTGTTGGGAATTGCATTAAAAGACAAAGAACCTGCAAGTATTCCATTATTGTCTCAATTAATAATTAAAAATGATGTATGGTCATAGAACTTGAGATGCAAATTTTTATCAAAAGAAGTAAATCTCCTCTGAATGAAATTGATAAAGCTAGCAAGTTGGGATGTTTATCGTGATGGTAATTAAAAAAAAAGTGAAAGAGAAGTAAATATTCAAAAATAGATGTTTTTCTTTCTATTTTGCTCTTTATCAACAAAGAACATCTACTCAAAATTTCTTCTACTGATTTTCTTTATTTAATTTTTTTTCTATATTTTTTATTTTGATAATAAGGTCATCTAAATTAAAAGGTAAATTAAATAGACATACAACACAAATGAAACAACTCTAATACTGGGCCAGGTAAGCCCCTTTTAGGGGGACTTCCTTTGGCACTCAAATGGGTACAACATCCTCAAGAAATATGGGAACCAT
This sequence comes from Catostylus mosaicus, assembly GCA_964019065.1. Classification (NCBI taxonomy): domain Eukaryota; kingdom Metazoa; phylum Cnidaria; class Scyphozoa; order Rhizostomeae; family Catostylidae; genus Catostylus; species Catostylus mosaicus. The sequence continues at coordinate 1,269,183 of OZ025192.1, forward strand.
CATATCTTTCAATAAACCAAGAAATAGTTTGCTTAATTTATTTTTGCAGCTTCAAGTATACCACCCACATAATTGGACAGTGTTGATACTGATAAAATATAAATAGAAATAGAAATAATTATTAATCATAATAATTGTACAACAAAAAACTGAAATATGGCGAGTTGAAATGTTATGCTTATCGGTAAGGATGGGAGTTTTTGGTCATTTTGTGTTATTGGTTTCCTCCTATTTCATTTTTTTATATGTGACTGTTCATTAAGATAAACATGCTTACTTTGATGCTGATTAAGCACAAGAATAACTGACTGCCTAAAAACTCAAACTACTGGTTATATTTTTTGATACAGTTAAGTAAGAGAAATATAAGCAAATGTAAGCTTATATCGCAGTTTAGTGATTGCGACGAGGGAAAATGTTCTTATATTGCCGTCTCGTCTGATTCGTTCTTTCCCTCTGTTGTGCTGTCCGGCGCATACTTCTGCTTGCCTTTGATTCGGCGCCAGGCGTGAACAATAAACCTGTTGACATCACGATGCATCCGGGCGTAGATGAAGGGGTTTGTGCAACTGTTGAAGAGGACAAAGATGACGGAGCATTCATGCAAAATGACGACGGCGTCTGATTTGTTGTCGATGTAACGGAACAGATCGATGATGGAATGCGGAATGGTGAAGACGAAGTAGAGGACGACAATGATGACGAACATCTTCACGACGCGTCTGTTCTCCTCTCGCCTGCGCACCGCCGATGCACTGTTGTCCTTGTTCACGTTGTTCTCTTTCAACCTCCGTATGCAGATGGCGTAGAGATAGCTGACGACGAAGAGCGGGATCACCCAGCCGAGGCATGTCCAACACATCAAGTAGATCTTGTAGCCTTGATCAGAGATGCCAAAATTCTTTCGCCATGTCAACGGAAATTTCACACATGCAGCGAGAATCCATGAGCACACGACGGCGATGACTTTTGACTGCAATCTGATTCTCTGCCAGTGTAGCAGTCGAGTTATAGCCCTAAAAAAATTATTTTATTAGCACCTTGAATAACTGCTTTTTACTGCAAAACTTCATGGAAAACGGAAGCATGACAATTTTGCTCTACAATCCTCAGCACATCAAAACTTTGCCTAATGATCATAAAATAAACGGAAAACCAAATACTAGTGAAAAGAGGAAATATCGCGCTTGTTTGGCGATTTTTGGTTGTTCATGATGCCATAGAGGGCCTCTTCTAACATATTTACAAGGTGGACAGTTGCCCCTCCCAGCCCCTTCCTTACCCCTATTGCGTTCTCATCTCATCAATAAATCTATTGTCCCTTTCGACTAAGAAAACAATTGATTCCCCTCCCTCTAGTATTAGTCCCTTAAAATAGGTCCTGGTGTAACCCATATATAGCTAATAAAAAGCTAAATTTCCCTTGTTCGAGGAAACTCTATCTTGATAAGACCCAGTTATCCACAGTACACGTATCATTAGTAATTCTGAACTTACAAGTATCTGTCGACTGCAATTAGAAGAAGCTGCCACGAAGAGATCATCAACGTAGTGTAGAAAACAAAGAAGAATGCACTCTGAGTCGTCGGCTCAAAAAACCAATTTGAGTGGAAGAAACTGTGGTAAGTGATCATATGAACAGGCCATATCACGCATGCTATCAAATCTGCAATTGCTAGTGAGACGATGAAGATATCTCCTTTGGCCAACTTGTTTTTCTTTCCTGAATAAAAAGGGGCGATTTACTACAATTCACAAATGGATGTACCCAGGGTAAAATGGGCGTGACGAAAAGAAATATACGTATGTGCGTGATTATTAATTATTAATGTAAAAATATAAAAACAAGAAGGAGGAAAATTGCAGAAAATTCAGGATTTGTTCAAGAGTGATAGAACGGGAGGGGAAGTCTGATGAGGGGGGGGGGAGGTAATCTTGGTTCGGCACGGAGTGAGATCGAACTAGATGATAGCCGAGTGATAACTTGTGGAATACTTACCGAGAATGAAGCAGACAAGAGCATTTCCTGACACACCAGTGATGAAGACCATCAGATAAATGATCAAAAGCACAGCATGGGCACCAGGGGAAAGAACGCTGAGCGCGGGATGTTCAAATCCCCCGGGTTTCTTCGTGACAGTTTCACTTGAATTTTCACATGGTATTATTGAAGAACCATTACTTTTAATAGTAGAGCCATTGTTACCTTGAAGAAAACAAACAGAATAACGTTAAACTTAGCAGAGTTTATTTGAAATTAAATTAGTTCGTTTGTTTGTTTGAAATTCAGGCAACCTGCTTAATGTCACTAAAAGGGGTGACCCATTTAGGCTGACGACAGCGAGGTTAACAGAGAGTGAGAACCAGAAAATAGCGCTGGGAATATTAAATTCCTAGTTTCACAATACTGACAATAATAATTCAGGAGATCATTAACAGTAATAATTTTACTGCTTTCTACAAAGGGCCTATGATGATGATGATGATGGTGATGATGATGATGATGATAATGATGATGATGATGATGATGATGATGTTGATGATGATGATGATGATGATGATGATGATGGTGATGATGATGATGATGATAATGATGATGATGATGATGATGATGATAATGATGATGATGATGATGATGATGATGATGATGATGATGATGATGATGATGATGATGATGATGATGATGATGATGACGATGACGATATGACGATATGACGATGACGATGATGATGATTATGGTGATGACGATGATGATGATGATGATGATGATGATGATGATGATGATTATGATGATGATGATGATGACGTTGATTATGATGATGATGACGTTGATGATGATGATGATGATGATGATGATGACGATATGACGATGACGATGATGATGACGATGAGTTCTGTCACGATTCGAATGTTTCTTGGGTTTCAACTGCTTTCAGCTGATCCACAAATAGTTCCGGTATTTCTGTCTGCAAACCACTGAATAATGTTTGGCGAATACCCAAAGGCCGAATTTTCTAAATACTTTTTATTGCAAAGCGTTGCCGTTTCAGCTTCCTTTCAGTTGATCTATCAGCACCAAAATAAGTGTGCCAAATTCGTTCATCAGAAGGTGGCACTTCTTCAAACAGTGAGGAAATTGCGTTCTAATGCTCAGAAAGATATTTCTTCTATTCTGTTATATAGCCCCCGTTGGGGAACCTAGCCCCCTTGGCCACCTCTGTGTAGAAAGGTTAAATTTTGTTTTGGGAGAATTCAAATTGAGGAGACATTTTTTTAAGAATGTTTGAAGCATTTTTTAGTACCAAGATACTTCGATTGCTAAGGAAGTTTGAAATCGTTGGATTACCGAGAATGTTTAAGTACTGAGGTCATTGCGAATTTTCACATTCAAAAAACGTAGATGCGGTTCTTTTCATGTCAGATTCTTGACCCAACAAAGATTTAGGCAGGTCTTTAAATTTCGCAATGCCCTTTCTGAAATGGATTGATTTGTCGACTAGTGACGTATGATCTTGCTAACTAACACATTTTTGCACCGTTTCGTAATCAGAAGCATTCATCGATTACGAAAAAGTAATGCTTTAAGGCTATTAACGCTAATTTGAAGAAATTATAAAATAAATATCATAAATACAAATTGATGAGGAGAACAGGGTTACTTTAAAAAACAAGAGGCTTCTTTATTTTCTAGGAAACTGTTTTATAAGAAACTAGTACTTTTTGGTCCTAAACATAAGCAACCAGCTAAGAAGCGTTTATTTCTTAAATGCCAATTTTTGATGGCAAATTAAGAAACTTTTAGTACTAAGGGCTGATCCAAGTTTAATGAAATAAAATAAATAATAAAAATAGAATAAAATTCTACTGAAAGTAAAATTTCTTATCATTGCTAAAACAGTTATCTCCAAGTTTAATTAAAACCACCTGTTTTTTTTTTGTTTGTCTAGGATTTCTTTGAATTTGTTCAAATACACAACGCCCATAAAACGAGTTCTTCGGCTTTGTTTGATTACGAACATCAGAGTAACACAAGGCTGACAATAACAACGAGTTTTAGGAATCTTTTGCCACCCATTATCAAGGAAAGATAAAATGTGGAGGGCTACCATTGCTTGATATCAGAAGGAAAAATAGATATTGTTTAATTTAAAGAAATTTTTTTTATAGCGTTGGGGGGGGGGGAGAGGGAGATATAAGAAGATATATGTCAGCATAATTTTCCAAGTTCCTATTTGTACATGCTTTTGTTGCAAATTTAAGTTTTGGTTTCCTACAAACTGGCTTTTTTTGAAAAACGTGCATTGCAGCTTAGTGACGTCACTCGTTTTTTTGTAAGAAACAGAGTTTATAAGTAAGTTCTTTAATGTTTGGACAATCGATTTTCAGTTGATCAGAGTGGTGGAACATAACAAACCAGACAACCGAAGCCTGTGTTGGTTGCTTACCCTATAATAATTTCAGCATTCAATAAAACGCTCTCAACATCAATAGGAATTTAACGAGGAAAAACGGAAGAAATGCGATATTCCATGACAAATTAAGCATCAATGTTCCCCACAATTCCAGCCACAAATAGATTCATCAGAAGGGATAGGCTTTCGCGTTATCCCCCCCCCTCCCCCCTTCACCAAATTGGTAATCCAAAAAATTCGTCGAAAATGTTGCGAAATATGCTGCGAGAGATTAACCAAGAGCACAATGAAAGTAGTTAAAATAACATGGCAATTACGTATTTTGGCAATTAAAATGCTCCCATCATCTGTGTATAATGAATTACTCTAAATTTGCAAAATTTAATGAGTTGGCAACGCCCTTTTATAGTAGGTTTGTTGGTTTGTACTGAGGACTAAACAGGCGCATAGCGAGTATTCATTCTCGCTGACGTGGTAGCCTTATTTCTGAACTGGACATGTTTTCTTTGAAATTTTCGAAGCAGGAGACAAGATATTCAAGCAATGGGAAGTGAAATTTCTAACCTCGGGTGCAAAAGTCTGCCTCAACGGAAAACATCAAAACTAATCGTGAACGATGGACAAAGTTGAGGGATTCTCACGGTAAACCATAAAATAAAATCAGCCAAAATGAGCATGTTTAACATGTAGTTTAGCACGATGTAGCGGGAAATACACCATAAGGTTTTGCTTTCCATCAATGCCATTCTTTAGAACATTTTCACAATTTCAGAGGATTGCCAAATCCAGCATCTAACTTTCACTTTGAAAGCTTTCAGGAAGTAAATCGTACCAACGTTTTCATAAAAAAAATAACAAACAAAAACACACTTTTAATGCCAACTGGCTACAAAAACTGAATTCGATTTACTTACAAGGAGTAGCTGAGACAAATTCTTTCGTAAACTGTTGAAGGAAAAACAACACCAGGATTGACCAGCCTCTCATCTTTGCAACTTACTGCTTGAAATGAAATGAAAGTTGTTCAGCATGGCTCATTGCTTTCTATCAAATCGAAGCGGAAGGAACAATGGTGATCACATGAGAATGACGTCATCTTATACCATTTCCTTTTGCATAAAGGAAATTTGCAAGTATATGACAGGGCGGTGCCCTTTGATTTATTCTTTTAGGCTTTCAAACCTTCAAACTTCCTTCAAGTCTAAGAAACATTTTAATCAAACCTTGGTTCCTTAAAGCGAAACAGATAAAACAACAGTGAATTGTTTGCCGCAACTTGTTTGTTACTCTCATCAAAATATCATAAATGAGCGGGAACCGCAGAGCGATCTGAAAGTTAGAGGGAGGGGTTAAGATTGAGCGAAGGGAAAAAGAATGGGGTCATGGGGTTTGCCCCCAGAAAAATGTTTAGGTCACGCCCCTTTTAGAAGCAAGGAAATAGCTTTTTTGGAAGCTATACTCTCAAGTGCCTCCTTAATTTGTAGTTAAATGTTCTCAGTGAAAGTTTAAACGAAGCAGACCGGATGAAATATTTGAAGAAATGTAAAAGAAGATATTATTGTTTTTGAAGAACACGAAGCCTGCGTCCAGTATGTGGCTGTTCTAATGTAGCGAATCTTCCAAAATTGAGGTGCCTGTTTTCTTTAGCGACAGGTGCATGGGCGCTATTGATCTAAGGCGAAGACATTTCATAAGTTTGAAAAAAATTTTCCTGCTGGTAGCCTCCCTACGTTGAACATCGCGAGAAACATTCCTACAACAGCAAACCACATTCTACCGAGAAAAATCTTCCTAGTTCCCATTTTGCAACATTCCTTCTTGCCAGCAAAAAGATAAGACTCACTTAGACTGAACTCATTAATTGTGTAAGAAACTTTTTATAAGGAACTAAATTCAAGCAGTTAAGAAACACTTTGTTCTGGTCCAAAAATTACTGGCTTTTTTATCAGTTAGACGTATTTATATTCCAGATTATTTTAAAAACCCAATTTATTAAACTATATTAAACTATTATCACCACTTTCTGATTAAATTTTAAAAAAGTTGCTTCGGGGTTACTTCTTGATGTTCCAGCTGAATGATTTTGGAGATTTTAAAATGTTCATAGGCGCCGACTACGTGGGGGCTTGGGGGCTCGAGCCACCCCTGGAAAATGCTACGGGGGGCTGAGCCCCCTCTGAGAAATGTTCAAAAATTTGCTCTTTATCGCTTTTTAGCTTAATTTCCCGAATAGGCATAGTATCCTCATCTATTTTTAATGAATAGGATACAATACATCGTTAATCAAAGAACCAAACTGCGCCTTTATAACTGATAAATTAGAGAAATTGGTATGTAATTGTTTTTCATTTCTAGTTTCAGCCCCCCCTGCTAAAATCAAAAGTCGGCGCCTATGAAAATGTTGAATTATTACAACATTCAAGGAGTTTTGTATGTTGATATTTATTTCGATCTTATATTTCAACCATTAACTTGTTTTACTTTTGCCCTCCATCACTACCTGCTTTGCAAACAACGAGCTAATCTACCTGAATAATTTATTGTTTGATGTAGTAAAATTCGTGTTTTACTTCCGGAATGAGAGAAAATTCGTCTCGGAGGGCTCCAAACGAACGGGAACTGCGAACATTCAATTTTATTAAATAAGTGCATCTCATCAATCTTTAATTTACTTTTTTGATAACATTGAATTACTTAGGAAACTAGTTAAGTTTTATCAAAGATGGCCTTCACGCTAGTCCGTAATGGCCTAATGTTTTTCTTCGCACTTTTCATCTGTTCCTTTAGTTTAATTTCATGCGAGAGGCCTACAGTACGAGAAGGAAATTCTCAAACACAGAAAAGGTATAACGAACTATTAGAAGAAGTTGAAAGAAGCTATTCAAAAATGAAACTTCCAAGGCTAAATGGAAAGGTAACGTTTTGGTTTTTGTTTGTTTCAACAGGAATGAAAATGCAAACCGTTTTTTTTATTGCGGTTTTCAAAAGGAATACAAATTGGTGGTGCATGCTACAATGTGATTGGTGTTTAGCTTTTGATTTCATTTTTGGTTTTAACCCGCTGTTGTTTGTTCTTCTCTTGCTCTTCTTTACAAGGATGAATTGGGCATAAGTAAGCACCTGCTACAACATGATATGGAGAGTAACATTCCACCAACAATTGCTACAGTCTTGTACGGTTCAGTTTAAGTAAAAAGCCCAGATCAAAGTGTAATTGAGGGGCACTAGGGGTAGGCATGGTCGGCTGTGGCTTATTTTGCTCAACAAAGGGGGATGTACAGGATGAGTTTGTTGACAATGAGGGCATGCCTTCCTCCAGATGTAGTCATGTTGGAAATTTTCTGGAAAATCACTTCTTGTGCCTGGTGTCACGACCACAAAATTCTCCATATTATTTTGACCCAAAGGTTGACCAGAGCACCCTGGTGGAAAAAAATCACTTTTTCATTGTTTGCAAAACACTTTTGCCTTTGAATTAAGATGATATTATATATTCAATTAACATTTTCAACTTTAAATCATATTTAGGTAGGAGAAGAAATTGAGGCAACATTGCTAGATGGAAGGAACGTACTCATCAAAAGACTTAGCAAGAGGCCTCCAATCTTTGAAGTGAAAAATTTCTTAGAATCTGAAGAATGTGAACAACTGATTGAGCTTGCCAAAAAATCTGGTCTTAAAGAGAGCAAGACACTTGATGACATTGAAGATATAGATGTGGAGAGAATGCTGGAAGTCAGCAAATTTGAGTTATGGGACAAAGACAAAAATGACATCATTGATGTAAAAGAGGTTGGTGGAATTCATCATTTACTGATCTTTCAAAACAAACAATGACTATTTTTGCTGGTTTCTAACTTCAGAAAATACAAATGATTCAATCCAGTTTCAGAAAAAATTGCTAAAGTGTAAATTTTTTTCAATATGATGCTCCTTTCCAATTTTTTTGCTGGGTGAATCTGAAAGAAAGGTGCATTTGCATTTGCAGTGCTATCAAAAGAAAACAAGAGACACATTTTGATTGGTCTTTCTATAAGTGACGAACGAACAATTGATGAAAATGGGGAGTAGTCTTGAAAATCAACAAATTGAAATACATCTAGCATAGTCTATGGCCATTCGTCAATCGAATTAAGTCTTAGGACTTAACAAAGAGTCCCTGAAACGAGAATATGTCAAGTTTAAACAGGTTATGTATTGATGATTTTGTGAGCCACTGTTATGGTGAAAACCCTGATCATTACATCAGAGATAGAAACTCATTCACTTTGAAATTATTTTAATAAACTATCACCATGAACTTGGCAATCATTATTGTGTTATTTTATGTATTTGCTTGAATTCTTTCTCCTTTGTTTCAGATCTATCAAATATTGGAACAAATGGTTGGATTTTACTGTGAAGAAAAAGATATAATTTCATTGTACGTGCCATTTCGTTGAATTTTCTTTTACATATGATGAATAAAAAGCAATTTGAATGCCAAAGAAGAGGCTCATTTTTGGTAATTAAACTAAAGTATGACAAAAAATAATCAAAAAATTAATGAATTATTCATAGAATGAATAAATGCATTCAAGGAGCAATAAACAAAAAGTGAATGCCATGAAGAAATTGATGTATTAGTAGATGTTTAGAATAACTGAAAGGATGAACAAAATAAGGTAGATATATGATAAACTAAAATAAATGAAGAAATGAATTAATGAATGAACAAATGAATGAAAGAGTGAATGAATGAGTGAATGAATGAAAGAATGAATGATTGCATTGAAGGCTAATGGATTAGTAGATGTTTAAAATGAATAAATAGATGAACAATTAAATGATGATATATGATAGACTAAAATGAATGAAGAAATGAATAAATGAAAGAATGAAGCAATGAATGATTGACTGCCTGAATTAGTGAATAAATGATTGAATAAATGTTTGTCTGTAATGACAGTTAAATGGTTTTTCAACATTTTGCTTTGTTTTGCAGGATTAAAGATTTAAAATTTGATGGAAATGGGGATGGTATGTTCAATAAATGCTTTTTTTGCATCTGTAGTTTCAATAATTCCATTTTCTAATTCTAAAATGCTTTAACATTTGAGGCATGCAAGTTTGAGAACGCTGTTGCCCCGATTTTGACACCAAATGCTGTTTTAACTCAAATTTGAAAACATAGTAAATTTGTTGTTTTTGTTGTCATACTCTTTTTTTTAACAGCATTTTTTTCGTTAAGTTTTGAGCAAGTAATTTTGGAGATATTTTCCCCTTAAAAATTACTTTTCTTTCTTAAACAGGGGTTGTATCCAAAGGTGAATTCAATGATTTTAATTTGAGCAGTTCAAACGCATTGGAATTTGTTCGCCACATTAACAGAATGAAAGCTGAGAACCCTGCGACTAAAAGCCGATTCAGTGAGCAAAGTTTCCTCAGTGATTTCCAAGACCCTTTGCTAGAAAAACTCCGAGGAAGGTAAGTGGGCGAATATTATCTAGACGACCAGAGGCGTGGCCAGACAAAAAACAGTGAGGGGTTAAGTCTAAAATTTTCAAAATGGAGGGGCGAAATGGTATACCGATGCAATTTTATAACATTTTTGAAATAACAATTTTTGTCACATTTTGAAAAGTGGGAGAGGGGTGCATTTACCCCCTTGTACCCCATGGGCACGTCAATTCATCATCCTTCTTCAACAAACAAAACAAATCGGTCGTATTATGAGTGTGGCATTGCAATGTACAATATTGCTTTTAGAGGCCTTTCTCGCAGCTACTGGCCATCGAACTTTGATATTTTCCTGATTCTGTATTTTTCTCTCCAACATATTGTTTTGGCAGAAAATATTCTAGCTTGTAGAAAGAAACGAAAATTTCTCGATTCTACTTTATTTTTTAATCCATATGTTAGGTGTTAATGCTTCCAAACCGATCCATTTATTTCCCCCTTTTAAGACTATGAGGATAGGTATCACTTGAGGGAGGGGCTAACATGGGCTCACCAGATCTAACGTGGAAAATTACCATTGAAATAAGCCTAACTTTAAAAGAAAATACATCATAGAATTCGGTTTTAAACGTAAACAAGGTGTAGAACACAGTTGTAAACAAGATGCAGTAGTTTTCTTTCATGTCTCTGTACACAGAGGCTCAGGAAGGTTTTCAAGACCCACTAACAAAACGTAAAAATTGTATATTTTGATTAACAAATCCAAATTTTCTATTTTCATGCACTTCCTTTCAGCAATCCTTGTTATTACTAAATCTCTTTTGCTTTCTTACCGTTACTATAAAATTGTTGGAAATGTAAAAGAAAGTAGTAATCAGATTGTAATACCCAAAATGATTTTTTTTATGAAGAAATTTTACCGATTGTTTACCGATGAAGAAGTTTTAGTTTAGAAATCAGCCGGTGCTTATAATACCTAAAATGTTTTACATCTTAAAACATAAATGTGAAAGAAGTCTTGCATATACATTAAACAAATCTCCTTAATATTTGAAAGATGATTAGGTGTTGCTAGAAATTTCACCAAATATTAGCAATGGCAAAGCTGAATATAAACAAAACAGAAGGCTATGGTTTATTATTTGTTGGCAATGATAATTCATTATTTAATTGTTTTAGGTTATTATATTCATATCTGACATGTAGGTACACGTTTTTTGTAATAAAGGTTTTTATAAGAAAGTAGTACAACCAGGAGGAAGCCATTGGAGCCATCTGCCAACCCCCCTTTTGAAAGAGAAATGAATACTATTGTTGCTTTACCAACAGTTTTGAGCACTAACAACAGCGACATAGTGCTCCAACGCCACTGCGTCGTTCCCAAAACCATCTCATTTTTTTATATACAGTTGTCATCTCGTATTCGTTCTTTTGGTAGAAACAGAAGTTTGAGTTGAAACTGCCAAAATTGCCCCCCCCCCTCTTTAAAACTCCCGTCTACGTCCCTAAATATAACAAAGGTAGTTGAGAAATTTGAGTTCTTAGTTTCTCTAACCTACGAAAGTATGCAAGAGCGTTTTGTTTCAAGAACTACTTTCCATTCCTTCGAAAGGCAAACTTTACTTTCCATTCTTTCAATTTTGTCAGAAATTACACTCTTTAAAGAGCTACATAGCACTTGAAATGCGAAAGTCAGTAATGGTAAAGTAGTTGCTTTTTGTTAAGCGAGTAGTAGGCATAGGGACGTAGGTACATTTTGAAAAAAAGGAGGCACATTGAAAAAGTGGGGGCACGTGCCCCTAAGCCACCTCCCGGTTCCTACGACACTGATTAGGCAATTTTCAGTCTTAATACCTTTGACTTCTTAGAACGTTTGAGTACTGGAGCTATTCTGAAATTTCTTATAAAATAAAGCATGCACATAGACACACTTGCATCCAGACAGTCTGTTTTATTCAATCCCAAATTGTGTAAATAATGAAAAAGATGTCTACCCACATCAACAATAACGGAAGGAAATTTCATGATCTGTCTCCATAAATCCTTTTCTTGTGCCAAAAGTCCAAAGTTTTACTTGTTTCAGCTTAAGTTTCAGTTTAAATTATTTAAATTCCATTGCACGCAATTCACTAAATATATCCAAAAAATTAATACCTGTAAATATCGATCATAAAAAGAATTCAATCTTTAAGATTAGAAATTTCTATGATTATGAAATACAAAACAAAATGAATTCAGTTCTTTTGAATTCGCAGCTTGTAAGGACAACGAAAAAAGAGACACCAGGGTCTGCGGAGCGATCTGAAATTGGGGGGGGGGGGTGCTAAAATCGGGCGAAGGAAGAAGGAATGATGGAAAATACACTCATATATATCCTATATTAGTTATCAAACTTTTCCAGTACAATTTGAAACTTAGCAGACCATATGAAATTTTTGAAAAAAAGTTACAGAAAAAAGTGTATATTTTGAAAAACATGCAGCTTGCTTTGAGTTTTTGGCTGTTCTAATTTAGCGAATCTTCCAAAATTGAAGTGCCTGCTGCTTTTAGCGACAGGTGCATTGGCACTAATGATCAGGTGCAAGACGAAGACATTTCATATATTTGAAAAATGTTTTCCTACTTTTGATCCTGATATTTGTGAAGAACTGCATAAGTATACTAAATAATTGAAGACCTTTATAAGAGGTTTTGAGAATTGATAACTTACAGCTAAAAAAAATGCTGATTTTTTAGTTGAAACTTTGAAGCCCCATAACCGATGCAAATCACATTGCTGTATCCAAGCTAAAATCACTTTTTCGTCTTTAGAATTGCAGCATTCACTGGTTTGCCAAAAGATCTTGTTGATGCCAGCGAAGATTTACAGGTGATTTCCATACATTTTTAGCAGCATTTAAACTGAATTAAAATAAATTTCATGCCCAAGTTTCAATGTCAATTTTCTTTTCCCTGACGCCAAATATTTTTTTTAAATTTGTAACAAGGGAAGTAAATAATGAAATAGCAATCTATTGTATTACTTTTTTTCTAAATGTGGAGAATATAGACATGTACGACCAATTATTAGAGTCGTTCTCTTTTCTATCTTTAACTCTTGTAATCTTCCATCACATCTTTTCATGCTTGCTTATATATCTCAAGGTGGTTTATATTTCTTAAGGAGTTTTATATTTCCTGAGGTGGTTTATATTTCTCAAGGTGGGATGCATATCTTAAGGTGGGTTGTATATCTTAAGGTGGTTTATATCTCTTACAGTTGGTTTTATTTTTAAGGTAGTAAAGTATACTCCTGGTGGTCACTATAATTGTCACTTGGACAGCGAAGAAATTCCACGTGTTATGAATAAATGCTGCCATCTTGGAGAATTCACGGGGCCAGTAGATTCTCAGTGCCAACTGTGCAGGTAAAGTATCAACAATTTCCAATGTATTTATAACAAGAAAAGAGGAGGCACTTAAAATAATGTATTATTTTCAGTAAAGGTTAACCGTTTTCTTACCATTCATTTTAGGTTAATCAATACTTGCTTAAACCCTTATTGAAATGCTTAGAAGTACTGATTAAAATAGTTCGTTTCACGTATCAGATTTACCAACTAAACGGGAGGTTTTTGGTGAATATGAAGAATTGCACAACCTCCCTTCGCTAAATTTGTTTCTGACTATCACTTGACCTTGATCTCTCATCTTATATCACTCCAAATTATGTTTGATGCTTCTAAAAAAATTGTTTTCAGCAGACTTTCTGAATACTTGAAGGTTTGAGGGAACGGGTCGGGTCTTGTTTATTATTATTTTTATAATTATTCATCGAGTATTTTTATGTTTCATTAAAATTTTATTTATTCTTAGATACATGACAGTTCTTTACTTCCTGAATGATGTTATTGAGGGTGGTGAGACAGCATTTCCTTTAGCTGACAACGCAACGCTGAGTAAAGAGGTGATTTATAATGTTCTTCCTTGTTCCATATTTATTTTTGCGGGTCTGTGTGACGCATCGTGAGTACCAATGCAAGAGCTCCTTACAAGGGGTGCAAGATGCAAGTTTACTGCCGACTAGGCATTAGTTTGGTAGATCCATCTGCAACCAGGGGTGCCCATACAATACTTTGGTGGGGGGTGTAGTCTGACTGGACAAATAAATGAGTTTTTTATTTTATATGCTCCGTATCTTCTCATTGGTTTAAAAGTACAGCCATGGAACCGTAAAATAAGTGAATAAAGGGGCCAAGGGGTGTTCCCACACAGCTAGTTCTCAAGATAGCGTTTACGCATTACATTATCATAGGTGTAGGGAGACAGTTAGTGTAAACATTTACGGTAATTGCTATGGCCTATTTATTGTCAATGTTTATGCACTGATTTCTTTGAAAGCAGAGGGTTTCGCTTAACATTAATTTTCCCCTGGAAGAGATCATGATATGACATCACCACTCTAAATTATACTAATTTTCTCTATTTTTATTTCAGGCTTGGGCTGAAGATGTGGATTGTTTGTGTGATTTGGGTCGCAACTGTTTGAAGTCAAATTTAGTTGTTAAACCAGAGAAGGGTAAAGCAGTCTTGTGGTACAACCATTATGTTCGTAAAGAATCCGGGTGGCTAGGCCAGGTCGATTTTCGCAGTTTTCATGGCGGTTGTGGCGTTGTTAAAGGCGAAAAATGGATTGCTAACAACTGGATTAACGCCAGCCCTATTCGGATGGAAGACTTTCATTTGTGGGCCTCGGATAGACTTGCAAATGAGATGGAAAAGAAGGGTAAAGAGGCAAGGGAAGGGTTACAACGCGAAAAAGAAAATGACGGGAGTAAAGAGACTGATACAAACAAGAAAAATGCCTATATAGCTGAGCAGTCATATTCGCAAAACGTTGATAAGAGAAATGAGCTTTAGAATTCCAATTTTATATTCTAATGCTCATAAAGGTTTACAGCGGGTATATATGAAAATTAATGTCTCGTAATGCAGTTTTAAATTTTATTAATATAGGATTATATTTAATGTAGGTATTGAAATTGAAAATGAATAAAAGGATTCATAAAATGGAAAAATTCTGTATTATGTGAATTCACTATTAGTTGAGTCGAGTGAGGCCGGGAGATTACCTGGAAATGTATGGAAAAGGGTACTGGTAGTGAGTTTAAAAATTTTTAGAAAATTTTGTTTGAAAGTTATTCATATTCAACAATTTTCATAATATTTCAGAGGAAAAGGATAGAAAAATGTAGAAGTTAAATTAGTTATGATTAAATAAGAACACGATAGTAAATCCCCCAAAATATGATTGACTCGGAAAATAAGGGGTTGTGTCCCGCACACACCCTTCCGCCCATCTGAAAATAACATTTGGAATCGAGGCTGTTTTAACAGGCCTGCTGCCAAGCGTGGTGATAAAAACAATTGAAGAAGATGGAGGTGGATGAAAGTACAGGAAAGAGAAGTGCTGGAATTGACGACGAAGCAGGTAGAGAGAAGAAAAAAGCTCTGAAAAGTTTGATAAATGAGAGCTTGCTACAGGAAAGTTTGATTAAAGAGATCAGAGATATCTACAAGTATGAAAATTGCACATCATCGTTTATATCATCACCAACATATTCTCTTAATGATGCATAAACAAACGACAATATAGTTATCTTTAGGGCGAAAGGCAATGCTACGATAGAATATTTACTAAAAATGTATTCTTTAGCTTATCTAGAGCATCATTTTTGTTAAAATTGGTTTGTCAAGGGCAACTTTGAAGGTTCATGGGCCTAACTGGACACTGCACAGATGACAGTATTATCATCAGTTTGTTATCATTTCTCTTATTATAAATTTCTTTTCTCTTTCAGGTCAGGGAGAGCATATAATGCAGGTAAATATCTATTATTCAGGACCTAATCTGTAGATATTTTATCAGGCTCAGTTTATGATATGATAATCAAAATATCTAATATCTGCCTAGACGTCATTTTTTATGAGGTAGGTAGCGCATCAAGCGCATCAAGTAGAGTGACGTATTGACTTGTTTTTTCTGTAGATGACGATTCAATTCAAATCATAAATGATCCTTATCACTGCTGTGCTATTCAAAACTTTATAAGAGATGAAGAATTTTTAGAACAACTGAAATCAGATCTGTTATCATTAGAGTTCTACGAGAAATCCAATGATCTTTACAAATTTCAGCAGGTTTTTTAAAGCTTTTTTTTACATCTATTTCTTATGTCCAATGATGTACCATGTCACATGTATGTAAAACCAGGGGGTCACATACCATCAGCAATTATATGAAATGTGTCATTCAGTGGGGGTGCCATATACACTACACTTCAATTTTACATGAAAATTGTGATCCAAGGAGTCAAGGCAGGGAGGGATTCAGATTATGGGGGAAGGAGCAAGTATTGGCAGTAATTCATTTTTCAAATGATGGGCCTGAAAATCATCAAACTTTTTAACTGGCTCCAAAATGTTCAAAATATCTATTTTTTCATTTCTAACAAGTCATCAAGGGGAGGTAATTTCGGTGTCAGCACAAGTTTATGACATGTCCACCTTAGTTTTGCCCATGTCCAATTAACCTCGATTGTATTGCTTAAGATTCTTTGGTTAAAATTTGTAGAAACAGACAGCTCTGTTCTTGAAGTTGTTTATTTTTATTTTTTAAGCTTCTTGTTGTTATTGTCCCTAGAGTGATGATTTAAAAACATCAAAGACATATACAATTCAGAATATAAGGTGTGCATCTTTATTTTTTTGTAAAAAATTTATCAATATTCTTGGCAAAATGCTTTTTGTTGATAAATTTTTTAAAATATTTTTCATAAAACCATATATTTGAGAAAAAAGCATTGCTAATATGCTTTTAACAGGAATTTGAAACCAAAAATGTTTTTTTTCACGTTTTTCTTAGGAGTGTTTTGTACTGTGATTTCCTCTCATGGCTGCGTGGTGTCACTGGGTTGGAGCTTAATGACACAATGGACCTGTCATGTGCTCAATATAATTACACAGGTAATTGACACTTGTTCATCATCAAGTAACAATCCTCTTTCCATTTCTCATGTCACTGATTGAATCTGTTTAAAAAATGTGTCCTGAAAAATTAAGGTTTTCATTTGATCCAGCACCCCATCCCCCCCACGATTCCATTATTAAAACCAATCCCACTTTTTTTTTAGTTTTGATTTGTCTAAATTTTTCTAAGATTGGTTCAAAATACTCTCAATAGATTTAAACGCTTGGTCCTTGTTGCTGTCCGATTGTGTTGCGACTAGTTTACGGACAGTTTCGGACGAGACATCAATTGAATTCAATTGCGTCATACTTAACATCTTTTTCTTGTTGTAAGTTCATGATGCATGAGCCCTGATTTGGTCTTTCAATAAAAAGACTGTGAGACTAAATGATTTGAGCTTCGTTACAGATACACTTCTTTGCCATGATGATGAACTTGAAGGTCGAAGAGTAGCATTTATCTTTTACTTGGTCCCCCCTTGGGAGGAGCAAGATGGAGGTAAGTACCATGCTTTATTGTTATGTCATGCCTATCACCACTTATTGCTTTATCCAATGCTGTTCTTACTATTGGTTTACCTTAGTTGTCGATGAACAGTTGCTTATGTGTTTTATAGGATATTTGAGATCTGGACGAAACTGTTTTGAATTGTAATTTATAAGTTGCAGTAAAACAACACTAAACTTTTTCATTTACTTCTTTCTTATTTCTTTGATGAATCACTGATGCATTTCGAAGTTTCTAGAATTTTAAAAAAAATTGCGTAGATGTTGTTATTTATGTTTACATGTCGTCGTCGTGAATTTTGTTGTTAAAATTTGCCGTCATTCGTTCGTAGGAACTCTTGATCTTTTTGCCATGGATGGTAAGTTTTGTAATTTTTTAAAAGTTTTTGATCATCATAATAATAATAAGAATAATAATCATCATCATCATCATCATCATCATCATCATCATCATCAGGATCATTTTTATCATTATCTTCATCAACATCATCATCATCATCATCACCACCATCGTCATCATCATCATCATCATCATCATCATCATCATCATCATCATCATCATCATCATCATCATCATCATCATCATCATCATCATCATCATCATCATCATCATCATCACCACCTTTATTCGTAAAAATTGACATTGTCTTTTTTATCGTTACCTTTGTCGCTATCAGATCTTCAATTTGTTGATATCATTAAACAATACTTTCTTTTTCAGATGATGGACATCCAAGTGAGATTAAGAAAGTATTGATACCAAAATGGAATACACTCATATTTTTTGAAGTTACACCAATATCATTTCATCAGGTTGGCTCACTTTCAAGTATTAAAAATTATTATTCAAAACACTGCCAATCAGACCCACAATTCTACTTCTAATGTGGTTTTTGATAATCGTCCTCTTATTTCCATTAACCTTTATTTCATTACCCAGTTTGATTCTCTGGCGAGTGTCGACTAAAAATGCCTTGTCTATACCTGGTATTTTTCCACTTTATTTTCAATTATGAAAGCTTACCCCACAGAGCAGTTATTCAGATGTATGATTATACCCGAATTTATGCCAGTAAAAATAGAATTATAATGTTTTTAAGGTTTCAGAGGTTTTAAACAAAGACAAATGCAGGTTATCAATCAGTGGCTGGTTTTACGGAGATAGTGTGCCTAGGCCTACTGTTAAACCTGAAGCGACAAAAGCAGTTGAACCTCCTACGGAAGAAAAGGTGTAATTTTATGTTTATATGATTATGAATGAATAAATATATGAGTACTACAATAAGTTATTCCATTTTACTCACACACAATACAATGTAGAGTTAATCATAAATTTTGAAGAGGGTTTTTAAGTGATTATATAAATTTCTATGAAACATCTTGTACCGTAACTTGTATGTTAGCTAGAATTATCTTTATCAAGCAATCACCCAACATACAACTATTGTTATCAATAGATCATCATCAGCCTTCGATCAAAAGTGTATGACTATTCTTGTGTTAAGTAGAACGACTGTAACGAAGGAGGCTCCTTCCTAGCATCAGAACAACTAGAAAAGGTAGTAGATATGATGGAAATTGTCGAGACGATAAATGTCCAACGATGTAAAGTTTGGTTGTGTATGTCGTAATGCCAAGGTAAAATTGTTTATTTTCAAGGATGATGTTTTGTTGAAATGGATCAACCCAATGTATTTAAGCCCTGACATCGTTGAGTCGATCCAAGAACAATTGGAGGAGAATTCCGAAATTCAGCTGGACGAATTCTTAATTGTAAGCATGGTTATAACTACATCTTTCTTCTGTTGTTTATTGTAGCTATAGACACCTCTCTATGAATTTAACGCAAGGACTATTTTATTCCAATTATGAGTTATAACCATGGACCCTTTTAAACTCGTGGTTAGGCACAACTTGTTTTGTACTAAAAGCCAAAAATTGTAGCAGTTTTCATTAGAAACACCCATCACCCATAACAGGGGGGGGAGGGGCAGCGGGGCATTCGCTTATAAATTAAGCCTGAGTCTTTTTTTTTGCTGTTGTTTTGAATTTTTTTTCATGCTCTTGTTCCCCCTTGCTCTGGCTTGCAGCAGACCTTCCTGGCGCTTAAATTTATCCATAATAAGGTTAATTTAACGAACCTACCTGAAATTTTAAAGCCCTAACCGTCATTGAATCGTTTCTTTTTAGGAAGAAAAATACAATGATGTTCTAAAAGAGTTAAAAAGTTCAACAATACGATGGAAAAGAATGGGGCCTGCAAACAAACGGTATACAATTATTCTGAATGATTATTGTGATTGATTATATGATTAACTAATGATTGATTAACAGTTAAATAATGATTGATAGTGACTTGCAAAAGTGATTCATGATAATTGATTGATTGATTGATTGATTGATTGATTGATTGATTGATTGATTGATTGATTGATTGATTGACTGATCGATTGATTGATTGATTGATTGATTGATTAAATGATTGATTGGTTGATTGAATGATTCATTGCTTAATCTATTCATTCATTGATTTCATTGTGCAGGAGATTCGAATCACCAAAAGATGATGCAGTGATTCCGCCAAATTTGAAATCACTGATAGATTTACTGAAATCAGAGCCGATGTTCAAACTTTTAACAAAGTTAACAGGACTCAAATTGGCCGAACTTGAATCTGAAGATGTGAGGCAGGACACCGCAGCGGCTTCGTCTGCAAATGATGAATTAGGGAATGGACGCGCATCGAACCCATGTTGCACGTGTGAGATACGTCATTGGTCACATGGTTCATACACATTGATGCATGATTCTGACCCTGGTTTGCATGAATTTGCCCTGGATGTGATGCTGTTTTTTGGTTGTGATGGTGAGTGGAGTTTTATGTTTAAAGGCAAGGAAGGGGTGGGATGGGAAGGGAAGGGAAGGGAAGGGAAGGGAAGGGAAGGGAAGGGAAGGGAAGGGAAGGGATGGGATGGGATGGGATGGGATGGGATGGGATGGGATGGGATGGGATGGGATGGATGGGATGGGATGGGATGGGATGGGAAGGGAAGGGAAGGGAAGGAAAGGAAAGGGAAGGAAAGGGAAGGGAAGGGAAGGGAAGGGAAGGGAAGGGAAGGGAAGGGAAGGGAAGGGAAGGGAAGGGAAGGGAAGGGAAGGGAAGGGAAGGGAAGGGAAGGGAAGGGAAGGGAAGGGAAGGGAAGGGAAGGGAAGGGAAGGGAAGGGAAGGGAAGGGAAGGGAAGGGAAGGGAAGGGAAGGGAAGGGACGGCATAACTGTATCATGGAGTTAATGTTATATTTATATCATTAAAGAGACATTTTTCAATTTTAGATTGGGATTCAAGTGCTGGCGGGTTTACAACATACGTTGCAAGCGGAGAAGACGAAGAGGTATGGTAGGCATTGTCCCCCGTTCTGCGCACATTCATCCCTTTTAGCACGCGCTGCTTTCACAGAAGTGGCCTACCACTTTGCAGTTTTCAAGGCCATGCGTATTGACCCAATTTACCGAAAGAGTTCTTAAATACTGAAAATTTTTTTTTCTTTCAGTTACTGACAGTTTGCCCGACATCGAATTGCCTCGCTTTGGTTTATCGCGATAAAGAGACTGTACGTTTTGTAAAACACATTAATGCTTCATGTAACGATTTCCTACTCAAAGATGACAATGATTCTGACTTCCATCAAGGATTTTATGACATATCAATGGTATATTATGAATAAATATGCAGAGATTAAACATCTTGTTAAAGATAACAATTGCACAGCTTTCTTTTTGATTAAAACTTCAATAATATAGATATAAGAGAGTAATAAAAGTCATTGAAGAAACGACGTAGGCTGTTCTCAAGCTAGTCATAAAATTTAGTTATAAAACCATTTAAAATTTCGTATTAGTTTATAGTTAAAGACCAAAATGATCAAACCAAGATCTGTACCGTCTTAAAACAGGGTTGATAAAATTATAAATATGGCTCAACTATTGAAAAGAGGATTGGCTTGTATGACGAATATGTGCCTTTTTGCATCATAAATTTGACTCCGCTGTTGCACTTTCAACTGAGTATTCCGCGTGAACTCGTCTCATTCGCTTCCAAATTTGAACCAAAAACCCGTGAATCTCCTTGTGCATTTTTGCATAGATAAACGGATTAACTGCACAACTAATTAACATAATGATAAACATGAATTCACGAACGAGATATACCTTCCCACCCTCGTTGTTCGTTACGAAAACGAAGCTAATCAGCGTTGCCGGAAACGCAGAGACGAAAAATGTTGCCGTAATGACGACAAACATCGTAATAACTCGCTTGTTTTCTCTGCTTCGTTGGTTAATGGCACTTGTAGCGTAGGGAATGTTTCTGCTATTAAGTTTCTTGATGCAGATGCAGTAAATGGTTATTATTGATGGAATTGGTATTCCCCATGCGAGAATGACCAGCACAATTGTGTATATCAAAATCATGTTTTCATCTAGGCCTACTTTTTCAGCAAACATGAAGATTGATGTTGATACGATTGCCGTCACCCAAATAAGCAATGAAGCTAAGACTCGAATTCTGTCAGTTATTTTGTAGCTTTCAAACGGCCGAGCTATTGCCCTGCAACGAGAAATTAAGAAAAATGAATGAGATTCCTTTCTTTTTTCTTTCCTTTTCATTTCTTTCCTTCCCTTTCCTCTCCTTTCCCTTTATTTCCTTTCCTTTCCATTCCATTCGATTCAATTCTATTCCTTTCCTTTCCTATCCATTCCTTTTCTTTTCCTACTTTTCCTTTTCTATCCTTTTCGTTCCTTTTTTTTCTCTCCTTTCCTTCCTTTCCTTTTGTTTTGGTACTACGCCTAAGCTACTCAAGTTACCTGCAGTTATTACCTTAATAAGCCACAGTCCTTAATAGGACTATGCTTACCTACGAATTAAGCAACAGAAGGACCCGAAAAAGGAACTGTTTACAAAGCATAATTGTGGTTCAATTTTCTAATACCAACAAACAACTTAGCAAATTTCAAGGCTAAACACTTAGCGAATTTCTAGGACTTAGATCGCTATTCGAGTGGCTTATTAGCATAACGAGTCCCTGAGAAATAATTCTGCAAAGTTCCCTGAGAAGGCATCAAAATGGAATGCCTACCAGAAACGGTCACATGCAATTGCTACCAAAGTCCAAGATGACACTGCTAATGTTACATATGTTATCACTTGTATCACTTTGCCTCCTGTTTCATCCCATTGCCATTTCGTATATTCAAAACTGTAGGTGATTATGTTATCGATGGGACCAACAAGTGTTGCTACAAGATCTGAGAAAGCCAGCGATATCAAGAACAGATCCGTCTTCTTGCGTAGGTTCTTTTGCCCTATCAACAAGAATATTTTTATAAGAAACATATTAATTTTTGTTAAACCGTTGGCGTCACGAACGTTGGTTGGGGTAAATTTAAGGCTATAGAAATCATGAGATTCATTTTCACTTGTCTTAACTTGCTATCAACTTATAACTAAATTTTTAAAATTGTCAAAAACATCTTAGTTACTAAAGAATTCTACTTTTGAAGTTTGAACCAGACACGCATTTTTAACAAATCTTCAGTAAATTTTAACATTCTTGGCTCGATATTTTTTATCATATCATGATATTTTTGATTCTGGTTTTTGGTGATGATTGCTTGCTTTTTTAAGCACACATATATTATTGTCTATTAACAATGATTAAAGAAGTAGATGAACTGAAGAAAAACAAGAAACAAAATAGGTATGAAGATAAGAGGAGAGCTTCTTACCAAGATATATGCAAACCATTGAATTTCCTGTTACCCCGACGAGCAGCACCAAAACAGATAAGCTTATGATAAGAATGTTTATGTCCTTAGAATAGATTTCCGAATTAAATGTTGTGACTAAACTGGTAGTTGTGTTCAACGTAGTGAAATACATCTTGTGTCCATTGCAGTCGAGTTTTTTACGCTGAGGTGTTCAATATCGCCAATTGTGATTGTGCTAGGCCCAAAATACGAAGTCTACTTTGGTTTGTTCATAGCATTCCAACCAAAGGGAATCGCTTGTCAAAGAGATTACTATTGAATGGCAATTTTTCTGACCTTTATTGTTATTTGACCAAAATATGTATCATATGTCAGGGTTCAGCTAATGTTTTAATAAAAATCCTCGTCGAAGTGAAACTTGATTCCAAGAACCGGATTAAGGAACTACCTTAGCATCGTGCTAACTTTTAACAAAAAATGGAAAAAAGTTTGTGATGAATATGAAAACCATGCACATCTGAAACTGTTCGGACCATGATTAGTCGGTTGTAAAATATTGCAGCCAAAAACTCCTCAAAGCTCGATTATCAAAGTCGTTGTTACAGATCAAAATCCTGCTTCATAATTCGAGGTGCTCTTTAACAGTCCGCTTTGCAAGAATGACACTCCAGAGAAGGGCATAAAACTGTGCAAAACCAAACTTGAATAATTTGTGGAAAGTCTTCTAGATTGATTTTGTTGAGATTCTTGAATCAGTTACAGCTGTGATGGATTTCTTCCTAGCTTCCAATAAAAAAAACCTTTCTAAAAATATTTACTAGTGTCATTTTTATCTTGCTCATAAACTGCAATCCATATTCACCTTTTTTTTTGTTCTATTGCTCACCTCTCGTTAGTTCTTTTCTTTATTGTATGCGTTCACTTTTTCCTCTATTACCAATCATATCAAGACAATCTTTGGACATGCATTCAAATTAAAAAACGTACCCTTTTGCGTAACTTTACTGGATGACTTATTTTCCAGTTTCCATCAGCTGATGATTTGAAGCTAACTCAGTTTGCAAATGGATCAATGCGTGAAGATATTTGCTTTTCTACTGGTGTTTTAAGCATTTGAGCATAACATATCAATCGGGGGTATCACCTTTCATTGAATCAAATTGATGCATTAATTATTATTCTCCGTTCTCGTATTTTTAAAAGAAAGAGAAAGCCAGTGCCGTAGTTACGATTCTTTGGTGCAGTGGCGAAACCTGAAAATATTCCTCAATAATCCGACAAACTTTAGAAATTTTGACAAATTTTCCGATAAACCCTTTTTTGGAAACTTGGTAGGGCCCGTTGCCCCCTATGCCCCCTTTAGCTACGCTACTGGATAAAGCATTATACTATATGCAAAATATAGAATTAATTTTGAGATAGTCTAATGCTACTTGAAATCAATTCCTATGCACGTCAGATGCATTTTTTTATCTTCTTTGCAAGATTCCATTTTTTTACTTTTTCAAAAAAATATTGCAAGATAAAGGCCTTTATTTGCAAATTCAGTTTCCTGTCATGTCACTTATCTTTGCAGTGTTTTGTATGGCAGTTGCTCTCCTCTCACCCCCCCCCCCCCTACTCACTTCTTCCAATACAGCCAGCACATTTCGAATGGGGTTAAGGGTAGTCAAAATTCCAGTTGCAAATTGGCCTTCTTTCATGATCGATCGAAATAGCAATGTCCCCCTGGTTTTCTCTTAAGATTAATCGTTATCCTCCCCCGGTATATCGATTTCCAAGTTCTTTATTGCAATCATTTTCTTTATTTTATCTAAAGCTTTATCTTTTGATTACTTAGCACTCGCAAGCACAACACTTCATGAATTTTATTTACCTCTTTATGCTAATTAAACGTAATAATTTTTTTCATTTTATTGTTTCAGGATTATTCGCATCTCGATTTTTCAGTCAAGATCCAAATGTCAAGAATCAAATTGCATGGAATGAATGCAAACCGCCACACAATAAAAAAATTTGTCAATAATCAGCAGCTGGTCTTTAAAGGTGAATCAAAATTCCTACTTAGTGCCGAATAGACAGCGTTGGTTGTCACGTATTCAGAGTTCCTTTTGCCCCTCATATCACAAGTTACTAAGAGATTGCTCGAGAGGGGGAGGGGCATGCTTATTATTTCCCTGAAAGTGCTATAAGGGTTGGACAGGTCCGCCTACAAAAGGGGGGAAGCAGGGGAATTGCCTCTCCTGCCCTAAGATTATAATCCTTAATTATAATCATTAAAAGCCACAACATATGGCAAATACAAAAAGAGTTACATACAGAGATATAGTATAAGGTAGTTACCCCTATTAATATCGTCAAGATTATAATCGATTTCTTTTATTCTGCCATTGTTTTTCCCTTACTTTTCACTATCCTGCCCCCTTGTCCTGGGGTGCAGCAGATATTTCTGTGATTGGTTACCCTCAAGGTAGTGGAAACGTCTCCTTGCTAGCCAATATCAGTTTCCTTATGAAAGCTTTTTGCTTCCAACTAGTATGTTCCCTTATTTTCCCAAGTTTATGGATGAGAAAAGGTGGTTTTTACTTTAGAACATTTTACAGCAAAGCATGAGCCTGCCATTGCTTGGATCAAAATTGCATCAGGGTGCATTGCACCTAATCTGCGAGCCAATAATGCAGCCAGTCTCCTTCTAGCATTGGCTTTGATACTAGAGTCTATGAAATAGAGGGGAGGAGAATAGAGAACCAAATACCACCTTCAGGAAATGTTTTTAAACTTACTTTTTATATTGATTTTCTTTCATGATGCAACTAATTATCGCAAGAGTAGGGACTCACAACAGTGGCAAGCAGTTTGATTTGATATTTTATGTGGAACATTTGAAATGACTGATCTATTTCATGCAATAAATTTAATTGTTTACCAGGTACCAACATTTTGTTCAGTGCTTGTTTTTCTCTCATACTTGTTTGTCTTTCTCTGGAAAACATCAGGGTTTCAAGCAAATAACTTTTAGAGTTTATTTCTCTAGAGATTCCCCAAATGGTGGGATGTCCCTCTTGGTAAATTATTCCCCTCCCACATGACTTGTTATTTATGGACGACAAGCTGCAAAATATTCCCTTATGGGACAATATTTTTATTCGATCTACTAATACTGCCTATATAAGCAATTTTCTGCCGAACATATGCACACTATAATATTTCAAGTGAGTCCAGGAGAGTGTGCATTTTTCACCGCGTGCATGGAAGATCTTGCATTTCATTTTTAAGCGTAAGTCATAAATTGGCTTTTTTACGATTTATAGGGTTTCGCCGAATTGATTCCTTTATTAAGCTATGCAGTGTTGTTTAGAAGAAATCGATAAAGCCATGTGCTTCAGTTTTTATTGTATTTCAATTAGCTTTTAATCTATTGCATTTGAATTTCTATTCTAAATTTTTTGAAAATCGAAAATTTATTAAATACTATTAGCTGTTTAGCTTATTAGCTCACTGATAGAATCAAGTTTTGAACCATTTTCATCATCATCAAATGCAAAGGATGACACTTTAGAGAGGGTTAGGGGGCTCACCCTCCCAACTTTGAAAGTATCGTCATCTTGCAGGACAAAAATAGCCGCTGCAGGGAAAGAGTGATCGATTGATCGGCCCCCTTGCCCTTTTATGCAACTCTCCGCTGCTACATTTTGTTTTGAATATTTTTAGCCATATTTCAGTTAAACTAAATGTAATAGAGCTAAGAAATTATTCAAACTTATTTTTTGTCGCTTTCATCTACAGCTGTATGCATGACAGCAATTGTAAAAAGAACACTTTGATGAGGTGAACAGTTTCAAGTGAAGAAGTTTCCCGTGAGTGATTTTTTGCGTATTATTTACTTCCGAGATGTCTGGACAGCCCCCCCCCGGAAGGTTTAGGTATGAAAAGAGTAAGACATGGAGGTAGGCCCTTATTATGTTTTGTTTCTTAGTCACATACTGTTTCGCCAATCGATCGCAAAAAAGATTTAACCTTTCTAACTAATTTAGAACAAGGTTATTTTGCTAAATAGGGCGTTTCCCAAAATCTCAAGGGCGTGGTCGGAACTCCTCGTACCCTTCCCCCACTTTCCGAAGGCTGGCGCCGCCGTTGCTCTGTAGGAACGAGTTTGGAGTTACCCCGCTCACGGGAAGGCAAAAATGTTCATGTTACTGTTTGTTTCTAGGTTACGATCATGGCTTTTCGCAGTGAGTTGCCAATTCTGCTGTTTTGCATCTTGTTCATTCATCATTGCAATGCAGAAATAAGCAGTGATACAAAAGAAATGATCAAATCTGGTCTCGACTCTGGCACGGCTCTTGTCGATACCCTGAGTGCCCTTGGTAACCCGGACACGTCACGACTTTTCAAAACACTTGGGAAAATGGCAGGATTTCTGGGGGCAGCTGGTGGGTTGGTGTCATTTATCCTTGCATTTCTCCCAGCTCAAGACTCTGCTGAACTCGCATACATGAAGAAGCAATTCACGTTGGTAAATACAAAGCTTGACACGATCACTTCCGAACTGGATAACATAAAAGATTTGATAAAATACGAAAATCAAAGGGCTGCCTACCTGCCTGCAAGCAATGCAATTCTGTTTGGTTACAGGGAACTTTCGCGGTTTATGAACGAAATTCAACGCACCCCTTGTCGTCAAAAATCAAGTTGCAAACGTATCAGAGCTCGCATTGCCAGCAGATTTGTCAATTCCTTCAACGTAAAGCATCGTCTGGAAAGCATTCTTCACGCCACGTTTCAGCGCACTTCAGTGTTCAGGGAATCGCTTCTCCCTCTTGTTAGCAAAAGATTCAAGTGCAGTTTTGCAAAGATAAACCATTTTTCTAATGGCGTCCTAAAGCTTGCATTTAAAGGGCAAGAAGTTATCTTGGCGCATGAAAAGTTAACCGGAAGCAAGCAGAGCATAGCACAAAGTATGAACGACTGGTTCACAAACATTTATCGTCTTCGTAGTAAAACATATAGTGTAAAGAACAAGTGTTTTCGAAGCATTAAGAACTTGATTTTGAAAGACGTGAGAAACAGCGATTATCAAATCAAAGCAAAAACAAACGAAATTGCAAACATGCAGGTCAAGACCTTCCTTGAGAAGAAATACCCCTGGCTAAGTGTTGTGGCTTTTTCTTACAATGGGGATGCGAAGGGGTGCACCCCACATGGCGGATTTTGGTACATGCCCAAGGATAAGAATGCAAGAAAAAGAAACCTCATCGTTGGGCTTGCTGACAAGAAGGGTACTTACCAAGGGCCAAAAAGAAGCGATGGACCGAAAAACTGGGTTTCAAAGGCATTGAAAATCATTACAAATCGTAAGAATTTCTTCTCACAGAGGTGGGACTATTGCAAAGTGAAGAATAGGCTGATAAAAGAACTAAAAAGGAAGAAAGTTTGGAAGTACGTAGCAAGTCTAAGTGTCCGTAAAAGCGAAGCTGAATTAAACATTCAAGCTGGCAATGATATCCAGTACATATCTGATGTTTACACGCTAAAATGGCGTTATAGATATAGGTTACGAAATAGATGGAGGTATAAAACAGGTTCTTTTAAAGCTTATATCGTCATTGTGCTGAAGTCAATAGAACAAGCAAAGGGTAGAAGGTGCAGTTTAGCTTGTAAAAATGGCGGTAAATGTATCTTGTATCCATACTCAAGCTCGCAGTATTGCCAATGTAAGCCATTTTACCAAGGTACTCTATGTGAAAAGCATGCAAAGGCTGCACTTGCAAAAACAGTCGATGCTATGCTGGCAACAACTTTGAGACTACCTGTGCTGAGTGACGTAGCATTTGATATTAAAGATTTGAGACAGTTTGTAGGCATTGGTATTGCTAACATCCAAAAAAGTGTTAGCAATCTAGAAGCGAGCATGCAACGGAAGTTCAATGAGCTGTCGAATAACATAAAAAATCAAATAAAATGGGCGAATTTCATCACGATGTACAAAGAATCTATTCAGACAATAAAATACTACGCCAAACGATTTGAAATGTTGCCGCAAGAGTACTCTGATATAGAAGAACTGCAGAATGAAGGTAGAAAACTCGCAATTCATCTACTTAACGGAGGGAACCGCATAAGAAAAGCTTTATTCCAATTAAATGATTTGCTTGTTGGAACAGGTACAACACCATTGTTAAGTCACAAACCAATTCTTTTTGCATACATGAAATCAAGATCAGCTGCGGGGGAGCCATGCACGTCATCTTACAAAAGAGTAGTTGACAATTACTGGAGACAGTTGATTATTTTGCAGCAGATTGGGTATTTTGTCTGGGTTCAGGCACTTCAGTTTACTGGAAGAAGGACTTCTATTGTCAACAGTCTTTACAAGAAACGCATTGCACAGCAGCTTAGCACAATAAAGAAAGGCACATGCCAATATGACATAAAAAATTCGATCAATGTTCATTGCAATAGGCATTATTTGCACCCGGGTATGGTTGTCAAGATAAGATGCAAACGCAATTTCTATCTACGTGGCTACAAGCAGACAACTTGTATAAGGAAGGGTTCCACCTGCCGTCCTTGTAATTGCTTTAGATCTGGCTCTATGTCACAGCAATGCGCTAATGGTCAATGTCGATGCAAGCGAAGATTCTATGGAAAGCATTGCAACAAACGTGATTGTAAATGGAAGAATTGGTCACCATATGGACGTTGCTCAAGGTGTGGCTATGGTGCTAGGAAGCTGCGCCGACGAGGCAAAGTGGCTCGTATTGGCCTTGGAAGAAGATGTTCTGGCCCCTCTATTCAGTATGCTAATTGCTTCAAAGGTTGTTGCCGAAATCAGTTTCATTGCTCGAACAGGCGTAAGTGCATACGAAGTAGTTGGAAATGCGATTATGATAATGACTGCGGTGATAAACAGGACGAACGACGCTGCAATGAACAATGCTTTACGAGACACACATGGTGGAGTTCTCATGGAGGTGGCAAGCTTGTATACCTAGATCGACATCGTGTCAGATGTTATAACGGAGAGGCCCTGAAGATGTTCCATTTACAAAGGAATGGCGGTAAAGTCAGATATCAGTACATATGTTGTAGAATGCTGAAAAGAGGTACTTGCCGCAACCAAGTCAAGTATAATAGGTACACGTACGGTGTACATGGCTCTTCAGCAAAGTATCTGAAAAATCAGCTTGTTACATGCGGTTCATCCGCGTTCCTGTCAAGCTTCAGGCTGACAAGAAATCGCGCTCGTAACAAAATTCGTTACATTTACAACTGCTGCCACTTAAGACATGCAAAGCACAGAAAACGTATGTCGTGCTACTCGAGACACACAAAGTGGACCTACCATGGATATCACGAAGAGACTTGGTACCTCAAAAAGCAGATTGTTCAATGCAAGAAACGATACTTCCTCAATGGCTTCCGATTACAGCAATACAGACCAGCCTGGTGGATGAGCGGGAAATTCAGATATTGGTATCGATGTTGCAAGATCAATGTTTGAATGATAAGAGACAATGATGAAACGGGGCATTTATAGTCATTTTCGTTAGTGGGCAATACTCGTATCGTACCGTGTCTCTTACGTCATATAAAAAAAACCGGCTTATAGACATTAGTTATCTTGTAGCTTTTTCATTTGGGAACAAGACGAGTGTATTGAGCCCTTCTTCATATTTTTAATTTCAATGTCTGACCAGCAATTCCATGTTAAAATTCACCGCCCCACCCCTACCTCTCTGCTGGCAATGTCAGCTGGAACACCAACAACTAAAACTACCAGATTTCCAGGAGCGTTGCAATCAACTCGATGAGGGCGTTTCATTTGAATAAATTCTTGCTAACAGACAATTCAGAAGCATGCCATCCATAACTCTACAAGGTTCTGGGTGGAAAGAAGTTTTGTCAAGGGAGGAATTTCAAAACAGACGTTCTTTCTGTCAAAATCAATTTTATTAACTTTCCAGATATGATGCCTTCATCAAGGTGTTGCCCACAAGTTGACAGTATTAAATATGATTAAACAACAATTTTCTTGCTCCTTCTGCTCTCTTCAGGATCTCCTTGTATTTTGCGGAATTTTCTTGTTCATTTTAGCCTTAAACTTGAACTGACATATTAATTTAATGTAAAACTAAAAAAAATTAATACTTTATACTATTTCTAATAATAATTTATATATGAGTAACCAATAAATGAATATTTATTTTAACTGCAGAAAAAATTTATGTACATTGCTTTTTGTTTCGCATTTACTTTTGGCAGAGGGCAGTTGAGATTGACAGAAAATTGTGCTATTAAACACCTCTTTCAATATATTTCCTCAGAAGTTTGAGCTTCCCAGAATGAAAAAGAGTTATTCACAAGAGTTCTTTATCCGTGTGGGGTCTTTGGGGTAATTTTAAGGATAACAGGTTTGACTAGTTTTCCATCGAGTTTTCGTTTTGTTAATACCATGAATTTGCAATTTTTGTATATTTGACGGTCAGATGTTTTGCTGTTTCTAAAAATCGGGTTGGGGTATCATTTTCAGCTAGTTTACCGTCATGTTCAGCTAGATTTTTACTATACGACGGCTTAAAGATTTTCCCAACGTATCCTAAATTCTTATAACAAATTTCTTCGAAATCAAGCAACAACAACAGGTGTCTTGAAAAAGAGGCTTATAGAATATGGTGGACTATCACGTGGACTTGTTCCGGTTAATTGTTTGTAGATCGTTTGTCGATCAGTTTACTAGAAAAAAACTTGGCAGCTTTGATTAATACCCATATGGTAACTGAGTATTGGAAGTAACTGATTGCCGAGTGAGTGGAGAGAGGATGATGGAGGATTCTGGTGCAGGAAAGGCAGTGATGCTACCGGGGCAAACTCAAGGAAATAGCATTTCTTATCAAAATTCATCGATCAGAAGGGATTGTAGAAGAATTAAAAAGGACCTAGGTGGAAAGCTATTGCTTTTATCAGATATATTTAAAAAGGCTGAGCTAGAATTGCAAAACAAACTCCTTTCAGTTGTCATTTATAAACACAGCAACCAACTTCGTAAATATAAAACTTTGCAGTATGCTAAAAGAATTTTGAAAATGGTTGCTAGATTGGACAGCAAGACAATTATCACTTGCTTAGAAGAATTGCGAATGCATATAGACAATTCTTGCAATTGTTTTTGGAACAAGAAGAATGACTTATCGTGCAACGAAAGACAAACGGATCTTGTGAATGAAATATTGTGCAAAGTTGGAGTTATCATTGAAGTACTAAGATCTTGCAAGTCAGCTGTAACATGGGCCATGATCAATCTTAAATCAAAAACATTTTTAACATTCAATGCTTTCATGCTGTCTCATTTTTGTAGAATCAGGGTCGTGATGTTGAGGATGGTTGAGGAATTTATTGTAGTGTTGAGGATGATGGAAATACTTGATATGATTGCAAGAAATGAAGCAGATCAATTTATTTCTTTGAAACATGAATTTCTCTTTGAAAATGAAGCATTTCTGATGGAAGCAAATGATATAGTTGGCAAAGATGATCATTTATTAAACTGTTATCCAGATGCTACACATTTCAGAGAAATAACAGATGCTATGACAGGGGTTCAATCATCAGGTGAAGAACAGAATAATCCAACCACTATAGAAGAGTATCACCCATTTGTGAAAAGACAATTTTATACCCCAACCAGAACTGACACAACTAAGAACATTCTTCATGACACTGCAGATAAACCTGATCTCTGTGACATTGGTGTTAGTATTGCTCGTAAAGACATGAAGGAGATGGAATTTGGCATGAAACATTTTTCGGTAGATACAAAACCTGCTTCTTCATTTCAGAAGAGCAGATCTAATTTTGCTAGATCGGGTTTGGAAGTACGGAGAAAGAAAAGTAATTTTGTTTCCTGCTATTGCTGGAAATGCCAACAGTACAAAAAATACTTTCAACACCTTAGTAGAAGCAGCTATTTTGGAAAATCATCCTTGTGCAAAGAGAGACAAATAGAATCACACTGGAGGAGAAAAAAAATTGTGACAAAAAAGATGAAAGCAAGAACATCACAAGAAACAACTTCAACTAAAGAAGTCCAAAATTTACAAAAAACTGAAAATAAAAGTTTTGAAAATTCACCCATGGTTTCTGGGAGTTTCCTTGAACCCAGAATTTTGTCTGCAAGGATGGATGACATAGACTTGATTTTTGATCAGTTGTAAAAGAAATAATTAAATGCATCAGCCAGTTCTAAATTTGAGAATATTTAACTTTTTGTCACTGGAGGCAGAGAACTTAAATGATTGTTAAAACTTACAAAGATAGTGGTTAATATAAAAAGCATCGATACGAAAAGTGTTTATGCGTGTGATTTAAGCATTTTGTGTACCATTGATAAAGATTTAAATGCCGTTTTAAAGACGTATTTCTTTTCAACAGATTCTTTCGACAGATGCAGGAATCATTGGCGTTCGGCTCTCTCTCCTGTGTTCCGCAAGTTTTAGAGAGATTTGGAAATAAAACAGTCAATATTTTGCTCAATCGCCCCACCAACTAAAATTTTGCGGGTTGCATCTCGATAGTTGGGCCAAATTCGTAAGGTTTAATTTTACCAATATCTACTCTGAGCTAATATTTCATCTCACAGTCAGTTCTGTTTAATTAGAGTTCTTTCTTCAAAGTGTTTGAATTTTGGAGAGTTTTCCGTCTTCAATGTGAAGGAGAAATTTGGGTGATCTGTTGAGCCCTTAACGCGGCAAACGTTTCATATCACGTTTTCAACATTAAATTAAACAATCTAACTTTATGTAGCGTATCCATCTCTTTTATTTCGAACTTGGTAACTCATAAACAGGGGCGAAGTTAACGAAAATGTTGCGGTGTATGCACTCTGCTCATCCCCAATTTTACCAAGAAAAGAGTTCTCTTAGGATTTGCTACTAGACGCTCAGGAATATCAAGGTAACTTTCAGGAAAATATCAAGGAGATTTCCCTAAAAAATGTCAGTTTGTCATCAAATTTAATCATGGGGGCTGTGACACCATCATCGCCCCCTTTGGGCCCATCCTCCCTTGGTGCCCTCCCCCCTTCTCGGCGCACCTTGCTTATATATCACATCAAATTCCCGGCTTGAGCAACTTTGTGTGAATACTTTGAAAAGAGCAATGCAGGTGCTAATGTATTTTATACTTACCTAATGCTTTGCTGAAGAAATTCCCAGTTTAAAAACTATGTTTTGAACAGCTGTGAATTATAACACCCCATTGCCTCTTGCAGGTGTTGGCAACCATTTTAGTTTTGTGGGTTTGACATGAGGTATCTTATGACAACTCATCTTGTACTTGCTATCATATTTTGGTTCAGCTGAGATTTTGTTGTCAATGAGCAAATAAAGACACAAAACCCAAATTCAAATAGTGATACTTGAGGAATTTAGCCATTCATCTATGAGCAGCATCACAAGATAAGAGTCGCAAAATCCATTTTGAGTGCAAGTAAAGATTATGAAACTTACGACACCGGCCTAGCCTAGGCCAGTCGGTTGCTGTGGGCTCTGGCTTAGAGACACGACACACGTAAACAACCGAACACAGAAACGCCATTTTCTTTCTTTAAAAAATCCAATTTATCGCGAACAAAACGTTTTTTCTCTGGTTGCTACAGACATAATAGTTTAGGAAGCATCACGCGGTAAAACCTTACAGTTTTCGTTCAAATTTTCTACGGTAAACTGGTGCCCCGTCGTGTGTTAAAATTTTGCAAAAAGAACATGGATCTTGATGAACGGGAAAACGTTTGCGAAAACCTGATTAAATGGGTATGTTAGATACTTTTTTAACTATTTTCTATTTTAAGGTAAACTTGTGTTTTGTTTGTTTTTGTTATGATTTGCCATAAATCCTCGGAAATAATTTTAATTGCTGAAGCAATTGATCACTTGCTTTGAAGAACATCAAATCTGAGTAAAATTTATGCAAGAGGTGTTTGAGTTTAATTAAAATATACATAGTTGACTGTCTATCTTTTATTTGGAAAGTAATATTGTTGCTAAAACTGGGATATTTTGCAGTCAATTTGTTGATATATAATGTTTCTATCCTTTCCTTGCAGCTTGGCACATTTCCAGGAATAGAAGCTCCACATTATACCATCAGAGATCTGACTGATGGAGTAGCAATGGCAGAGGCTCTTACTCAAATGTAAGTCTCATTTTATTAGTTTTATTAAAGTGCTATGCTTTTTGTTTTTTCCCCACTTAACTACAGTTTAATGTTCTTTTCTTCACATTAATTTGTAAATTGATAAGTATCTTTGTTATCTGGAAGAATAGTAGAAGGGGTCAACCTCTTTTGTGATGCAAGTCGGTTTGTTCATTCTCACAAATAACATCTTGCTATTAACATTGTAAACAGGTTAAGATTTTCAATCCCTCTCCATTATTTAAATTCTTTTAAACTGTTTTTTTATAGAGCACCTGAATGGTTCGATCCGGACTGGATGTCAAAATTGAAAAGGGATATAAGCGGAAACTACAGGCTCAAGGTATCCATGCTTATCAGAAAGGAAAAACTAACATTTTTGTACTTTACATTGATTGATACATTGTGTTTGATACAATATAAAATGGAAATAGATAGTATTAAACTGTGCAAACTTTAACTTTCAGCTTTTAGCTATCCTTAGTTAAATGGGTAAATTCGATTTTTGTAACAGTCTCCATATATTTTTAAACTTTCTTTTCTATTCTAGACAAGTAACTTGAAGAAAGTCTTAAAGGGTGTTTCAGATTATTATTCTGAGGTTTGTATTCACACATTTATTCTTAAACATTTCATTCTAAAATTTGTGCTTGTAATTTACAATTCAAATATTTAGACAAGAATGTTATGATGCAAAACAAAATTCAGTTTTCTAAAAAAATAACATGTCTTCTGCAACAACTCCATGATTTTTCCCACCCAGATACCCATCAGATGTAACAAATTTCTAAACTAAACGTTGGCATAATTATGGTAGCAATTGTTGCTATGTGTGAAACAATTTTTACATAATATTATATGGAGTACTTTTTATTTTCTGCCCTTATTATGTATAGAATTGGTTGGTACTTTTGCGTATCAGGTCTTCATAAATCATTTGTTGCTCTTTAGGTTCTGAATCAAGATTTAGGTGGTTTTAATTTACCAGATGTATGTGCAATCGGTGAGTGACTGCTATTTTTTTTATTATTGCTTATTTATTATGAACTTATGGGGACATCCATCTTAACTGGCCTGTGATTAATGAGTAAATGTTTTCATATAGGGAAAATAATTGAATTATGTTAACTACTCTGATATGCTACTCTGAGCAAATAGATGTCTCTACTCAAGGGTCATAACATTTGAAAAAGCAGTTTCAAAGAATGTGTTGTAACTACGAAGGTAGCAAAGTATAATTGGAGTCAAAACAAAAATCTGTTTGCCTATCTGACAGAACATCTAGTCACAAAGAGCTTCCCTTTGGCAGTGAAACATGTTGAATTTGAATCAAATTCATTAATTCTTGACATCTTGATTTGGTATGTAATTATTTGGAAATATCAATTAGATCTGTAATTTATTTCTTTTCTTGGCCCCTTTGTTAAAGACTTTAATATATGAGTTTACATTTTAATGGTTTTAGCTGAGAATAATGATCAAGATGAACTTGCTAAGTTGATTCAATTGATTCTTGGATGTGCAGTTAATTGCGAAGATAAAGAACGTAAGTGCTTTGCTGCTGGTTATTTTACAAAGTTTGCTATGTTTTGTAATCTTAATATCTTCTATATTCCTTTTCAAGTCGTTTTGTTCAAATAGGGTTAACACAACTTGTTTCTTTCATCATGTATAAATTTGGTGTTAACAATTTGTTTCTTAGAATACATCCAAGTTATCATGGGTCTTGAAGAAGAGGTTCAGCATGATGTTATGAATGCAATTCAAGAGGTACAAACTTAGTTTTTTCATCTACTTATAATTTCATTGGATCTTCAATACTTGAATGGTGAAATTCCCATCAAAACAAACCCTTTTTACCTTAGAAAACCACATAAAAAATCATAGCATTTGTGCCAATAAAATAGTTGTAAAACCTGGTTATAGATTCTGATAAAAAACAATCACCATCTACTTACACAAATCAGTATTTAGGGTCATAGCAAAGACAGAATCATATTCTTCAAAAACGAAAAAAGAAGCTTTCTTGTCAAATGATTTGAAAATTTTGAAGGATCTGAAAGGCTGTGAGGAACTCATGCTTTGTTAGTCTTTTGCACATGCTTGTCTTTTGATCCTATGGTGGGAAATTTCTTTTTTTCATGATAGCTTTTAGCAGCAAAAGACAATTCCAAGATATCGGAACCTGACTACCACTCGGAATTTGATTTAAGGGTGAGCTATTCTTAAAAATTATTCATTCAACTCTTGACTATGAAATAAAATATCATTCTTTCTAACAATACTGATATTTGGTAAATTTCTACATACATAAAACTACATTTCTTGGCAAGAAAATGAATATACCCTCTAGGTATATATTTATTCTTTGAAAATATTGATATCATTTTGATCCTTTGTTGTTTTATTTTCAAATGAAATGATAGAATAATCAAATATTTTACTGTACCTCCCTTTTTGATATACAACACGACAGAGACACACTATAAGGAGAAAAGAATAATGTCTATGCCATTGCCAATGCAAAACAACACACAACATTGAACTAAGCAATGCGTAACCACAAATGATGGTGAAACCACTTTAGGCAATGCAAAATTCTGTCCCATATCGCAGTCCAGGTCCTTCTTTGCTGAGATACTATGTTTAGAAATGCATGTAAAAGGTCTTCATTTGCGTATAAAATGTTGTAGTTGTGGAGGTATTAAAGGCTGACCCAAAGCTGCATTACATTGTTTTATATTATCAGTTTTTCGTTGTCATAATTGTTTCGATTTAGATTGGAATAACGATGTGCGAGATAACATTATTTGATTTGTAGGGATCAAAATTGTAGTGTACCAACTTGTTATCTATCAGCTGACGTAATATTAATGAATGATATTTTGATTTTTAGCACAAAGAAACATTGCAACAGGTCACCCACCTTATGACTGAAAAAGATGATCTGTTACAAAGGATACATGATTTAGAAGATCAGGTATTAAACTATGAAGTTTTGAAGAGGATTTGAATCACGTTGTTGTTTTGGTCTGAAGTTGTTTGTTTCAACGTTTCAACGTGTAAAGCTTAATCTTGAGGATTCTAGTTTTCGATTCCTAAGTTTACGTTAACTCAAGTTATTCTCGATTCTCGGCGTCAATCATTACGTTTATTTCGATTCTCATTAACTCTAACGTTCCAGTCAATCAAATGTCTTGAGTTGGTAGGCAATGTCTTTAAAATTTCGATTTATTTGTAGGTTCACCTTGTGAAAGAAGAGAAAGCCACGTTGCTGTTAGAGAATGAACAATTGCGCTCTTTAAGAGGCTCAAGAAATAGCGAAGATCAAGAAGATGGGTAAGTTTATTTGTAAACACTAGTCGCAACCTTTTTCGCATTCATTTCGATAGATCACGATCATATTACGGCTTTCTGATTGGCAGCCTTGAAGATGGAGCCACGTAAGTAACAATGTTACACCCATACCGCACCCAAATGAATTTGTTTTATGTCAAAAGTATACAGATTTTAAATATGAGGAGCGAATTCTGGGCCTCTGAATTATAAGAAGTCGGACTTATACCTTCTTAGATATCCTACAAATTTTAGATTTTCCTTCATCTATTGATAAACTTTTTGGGGCTGGTTTAATTCCTTGCCTTGCTAATCTTTTAATTTTTCTTTTCAAGTTCAAAGACGACAATTGGAAGACTTAGTACTCAAATCGATCGATTAAAAGAGGAAAATTATAATTTGGAAAGTGGTTAGTAGTTTTCACTTTATTTTACTTCATTTTATTGTTGTACTGTTATTCATCATTTTAATGCCAATGAGGTTTGAAGGGTTAGAAATCTTTTTTTCTTGGTCTTTACAGCGAAAGAAGACTACAGACTTCGTTTCGAGCAAGTTGAAAGAGACAAAAAACAACTTAATGATAGAGTAAGTTTTGAAAGCTTATGAGTTGCAAATATTTTCAATTTCTACTTTTTTGATGACTTTTTCGACTTCATGCTTATC
Source organism: Catostylus mosaicus (assembly GCA_964019065.1). Taxonomy (NCBI): domain Eukaryota; kingdom Metazoa; phylum Cnidaria; class Scyphozoa; order Rhizostomeae; family Catostylidae; genus Catostylus; species Catostylus mosaicus. Next base: position 1,308,505 of record OZ025192.1, read on the forward strand.
ATTCACATTAGAAATTCACTCTAGAAGAAACAGAATCATAGTTTTGGATAAAAATATGTCTGTATACAAAGCAAAAATTTTATTCTTGCCCGAGAAGAGATATATTTGGCCAAAGAATGGTAGATAAGTTCAAGCATTTAGGCCAGTCATCCTTCATCAAATCTTTGTGAATGTTTAACGGCCTATTCTTGATTTATTTCAGATCGAGCAGCTGTCGGAATTAGCTGAAGAGGCACGTGCTTTGAAAGACGAAATGGATGTTTTACGCCACACTCAAGACAAAGTGGTATGTTAATATTTGTAAGCAATCTTTGTTTCAAAGAAATGGAATAGAATGGAATGTACATCGATGAAGATGAAAGTGTGAGGTCACTGATAACAATATTGCCTGTCTAAGATGGCGTTAGATTTTGTAGGCTGCTGAAAGACAAGCTGTTATTGACAAACGTTTTTGCTTTGTACCAGACTTTGTGATTTAATGTTCTTTTCTAACTTTTAGGCGAAATACGAAGCCACGATAGAAACCTATAAAAAGAAACTGGGTAAGGTTCTTTTCGTTATCTGATCTATTGTATAAATATGCGTTGTCTTATAATAAAGTAGTATAATATTAATGGCTAGAGATTGAAATGAGACTAAAAGAAAAAGGACTTTAAGTATACAGTGCAAGGATTCTGTTGGACGGTACTCATTGTAGCTCAATTGTTGCTTCTTCCTTTTGAAAGTATTTTTTTTTTAATTGTTAGAGGAACTTCAAGATATGCGAAAACAGATGAAATCACTGCAAGAGAAAAATAATGGTTACATGCAACAAACTATTTCCATGGAAGAGGTGAGTATTTTTTCGTATTTGAAATGAAATTAACCCCAGATTTATTGAGTTATTAACAAACGGACACCATGAGAGGTTTCCTTTAATCAGGGTGATCCAGGTAGTTATGAAGTCATGTTCTGAATAAAGTAGTTTTTGTTTTGTTTGTCAAGGAATGAAAGTTAGCCTAGGAAACACGTTTATGACCTTTAATGATTTATTACCAAACATAGGTTATACTTTCCTTCGTATATTCATCTTGTATATCACGAATTACATTTTGCATATCTTGCTATATGGTTCTCACAGAGAAAAGTTTTCTAGGTTAAAAACTCGGTTTTAAATTTGCATTTATTTTGTTCCTGAACATTGCCTGAAGTTTCTATGAATTTCGTTCTCCCTACTAATTATTAAGGTGTTCGCCAGAGGGGTACCTGACCTGTATATGTTTTAATAATTTTTATATTTCATAATTTCAGGACCTTAAAAAAGCACAAGGTCTAAAAGTACAAATTGAAACATTTAAGAAGCAGGTTTGTTATTTTCTTATTTCCTTTAACATAATGGCAATACATTGCTATTTAAAAGCTGTCGTCCTTTTAGATTCGTTAATCTGCAAAACATAGCTCTAACATTTCTTTTTCCTTTCCAGATCTATGAGCTACATTCGAAAAATCTCGATTTAGAAAAACGAAATGACAAAGCCGAATTTGAATCTAAGAGAGCCAAAGAAAAGCAACAAATGCTTGAGGCTGAAAATGAGGTTTATTTTAAATGAGTTTAAATTCTGCTTTGTTTTGTTTTGAAAAATGTATCTTGTTCATTTTTCCATTAATCTGTTTATTTATATCCCTCTTTATATAATTATTTAGTTAGATAACAGTTTATTTGTTTGCTAATTTATATGGTAAGTTTTGAACGACGGTAGTATTTTTTTTTGTTTATTTAATTCTGAAGAAATATTTGTACAATAAAAACCAAAGAAAGCAACAACAAAAAATTGTGTAAAAGTTGATTTATTAACATATCATATTCAATTTTTAGAGATTGAAACAAGAAAGAAATGCTTTGAAAGAAACAAATGAGGAACTAACTCTAAATACTACAGCTCAACCAAGTAAGTATTATTTTTATTTTTCCTTTTTTCGTATGAATATCAAAATATGTTAGATAGAATTTAACAGATTAGTGACGCAATTTGATATGAGATGTGACAAAAAGCAAAAGCCAAAATATATCAAGGGAACGATCAAGTGTTACCAAGTTCCAATAATTTTTGTGGCAATTTTTGAGAAGCGAATCTTTACAAATCTGAAGCTATGATCTAACGAGCTCTAGTTTTCTGGTGCATATATTTCTGGAAACTATAACCAAATAAACTGAAGTCTGTGCGGCGTATGAAGAAAAGTAAACAAGCTAATTAGTTTAAATGATAATCTTAAACTGTAACTGGTGACTTGGATTGTTTGATTCAAGGTTTGATGCCTGGTTTGGACGAGAGCAGCAGCCCGTCAGGCTCATTATCAGAAGATTTCTTGCAACTAGAAGATCCTGATATTAGGTACGACTCTTTCTCATCGAAATTTACTTCCAACTTAATCGTCTATTCTTTTATTATTTTGAAAATATGAATTATTGACTGTTTCCTGAATTAATGAGTGTTACCTGAATTGTGTCTGTTTATTGGGTGCTGATAAAAATGACAAACATACGGATGTTATCTTGGATAATAAAGAGACTATGGGAAGAAATGAAGGACAAATTGGTATAAGAAGAATTCAGAACAAATTGGTATATAAAGAAATTAAGGAAAAATCAATTTAAGAAGTAATAAGAGATTTATTATCATCATCTTAATGTACTACATAAATCCTTTTCTCTAATCCAATAAATCCAATCTTATTTCAGGAGCAAGTTTATTCGACTAAAACACGAGAACAAGATGTTGAAATTGCAAATTGATGGCAACGAAAATGAGAAGATTCAAGTATTACAAAGCATGTTGGATGATCTGAAAGAACAAAAGAATGACCTTGAAACTGAAAACAGGTATTTTTCTCATTTGGTAAAAAATCAACAACTTGGCCTTCTTTTTTCCTCACCTCTATAATCGAGGTTTCGAGCAGTATCTGTTACCATGCATTTTCATTTTGCCCCGATCTCTTTCTTTTAACGCGAATGAAATATCTCAATGTTCTGTTTCTTTGCAGACAGCAAAATCAAAAGATCATGGAACTTGAAGGTGAACTAGAAGACGCACTGAAAAATCGACAAGATGAAGTCCAGCGGTCGTCCCAAGATGAACAGGATTTAAGGAAGAAATTACATGTCCATTTGTAAGTTATGAAGACAACTGTATAGATTTTGTTTCAACTGTTGATGATTTATCGTAAGAGGCTTTTTAAGCAATAGACACAACAGAAAGAACAAGAGGACAATCTAATGATATCAAATATAACATTATCGCCTCTTAACCAGATTATGATGTAACGTTTAGTGGTAACTGCAATTAAAGAAGGATAAAGAAATGACAGACTAAGGCATCAGATATCTCAAAAGGTTTTTTTGGAATTGCAAAATGCAAAAGTATCGTGCAACATTTTTTCCTTCACATACGTTCGGTGCTTGAAGACTGTAGCAGAGAGAAGTACGAGTGAAACTTTATTTTTGAGTGTTTTAAGATCAAGCTCTAGTTTAGATGTAGCAGTTAGATAACAACGCCTAATTTTTTTATAGAGAGCAATTAAGGGAGGCAAGTGATGAACTCCAAAAAAAGAAATCTTACATCGACGATCTGGAATCAAAGTCAAGTACAAACTGTGAGTTGGCGCATGTTTACTTTAGTTTAATAGATGTAGTCGAATAGTTTGTTACATTTTGAGCCCGAGAAATTCACCATTTGTTGTTACAAAGATTGCTAAGCACTCTTGTTCTAAATTCACTGTGTTATATTCTATTGTATTATACTCTATTCTATTTTCTATTCTGTCCTATTCCATTTCTTTCTATTCTGTTCTGTTCTATTCTATTCTATTCGATTCTATTCTATTCTATTCTATTCTATTCTATTCTATTCTATTCTATTCTATTCTATTCTATTCTATTCTATTCTATTGCACTGCATTGTACTATATTTGCATTGTAAAGCTTTGTATTTTTCTGTAATGTAATGTGTTAATTTTTAATTGATTTTTTCAGCCGATGAAATCATGAGCTTGAAAGAACAGTTAATGAAGAAAGATGCAGATATGAGACAAATGGAAGAAAGATATAAAAAGTATTTAGAAAAAGCCAAACAAGTAAGTGAATAAACATATTTTGTTTTTATTTATCATTTTTAATTTCAGTAAACCATTTTAGATTTCATTGTTGAATGATTGCCTTAGTCTCTAATCTGTTGTTTATCAATATTAGAAGGAATGTTTTGATGCCTGATATAAATGAGGTACCGAGGTCGTCACAAATTATTCTTGTTTAAACTAGATCTCTAGGTCATGTAAAAGTGTAAAAATACTTTAAATTCAAGTGTTGAAAATTCAGGATTTCCTACCCACTCGCAGAACCTGTCTGTTGCAAACGCAAGTAAAAAAATTAAGGAAATATTTGAGCAAAAGTCAAGACAGTAAGATATTAATAGTTGCCTCTCACGTTAGGGAATTGCTGATGAAGTAATGCAAAAATTGTCATCAGAAATCATCTAAACATTGAAATCGTTTATTTGTTGCAGGTTATAAGAACTCTTGATCCAAAGCAAAACTCACATAATGAGGTATTTTTAAAATCATTTAGATTTATTCATATTTTTAATATTAAAGTGCTGTCTCGCCCTTTTTTGATGATTATTCCATTTTTATTTAAATCGTGTTTTTATCCTTAGATCCAACAGCTGCGGAACCAACTCAAAGATAAGGAAAAAATGATTGAGCATTTAGAGGTAAATTTTCTTATTTATAAAGCTGGTTTTAAATATATTTCTAAATGCCAATGTGCTCCGCATAAGCGATTTTGTTTGATTTTGAAATCATGTTTGTTTGTTTATGTCTCTCACTTTTTTTTGGAAACTTAATTCTGCTTATTTCTGTCATAGCGAGATCATGAAAGAATGAAAGTAACAAGGGAAAGGGAAGAAAAACTGATTATAAGTGCCTGGTATGACATGGTAGGTAAAATCATACATTTATGCTGATCTCTATTCCGACATATACAATCATCCTAAAACAGCCTTTTCAAAGCATGGGCTCGTCCATTTTTGTAGAATCATGTTAATCGACATTTCTGCAATGGCAAAAAAAGAACCTTTTTGTAGAATTTTTTTCCACCTTGAATGCTTTTAATCCATGAAAAATGATATTTCAACACCCTGTTTTTCTTGTTTTGAATGCGAATTCATTTAACCTTCGTCGAAGACTAGATCTGTTCATTAATGTTTTCTTCCTAGTAATACAGGACACAATTGTGCTGATGGTCAATATTTTATGTCACTATTTATTTCTTGTACCAATTTTTCGCATGTTTTTAGGTGAAGGGCCTTTGAGAGCCATCTCCTTGGTTGGCCTATCTTCAAAATAATATTAAAATGAAATGAGAAGAAGATGGCAGCTTAAAGCGAAAGATTTAACAAATCTATCCTCAAATGTTTTATTTTTTTATCTAACTGTAGATTCCCTAAGCATTTAACATTATTTTTCTTGCTTTTTTTTTCATTCTTGCTTCAGATTGACCTCTTGATTCACACAGCAAATAACATTGATTTTCTAGAGCATGAGACTTCATCGTAAAGCTGCGGAGGAGAGGTTGATAGGTAACACTGGCTTATCATTCTTAGCAAGACAAAGACAGGCTGCTTCAACGCGGCGAATGACTCCATCGAAAAGCAGAGTTGCTGCAAGGTGAGTGATGTTTAACAGTCTAATAGGGGAATGGGATCTATCTGTGCTTTTCAAGGAATCCCCATACTTTATGTGTGAAACAAAGGGGGATTGGGTTCTATATGTGCTTTTCAAGGAATCTCCGTACTATATTGCGAACCAATGGTACGTTGGGTCTTAAATATGCTTTCAAGGAATCCTCTTGCCATGCTTTTGTTAACAGAGTTTTGTGGTCTGCATTTAGGGATTGAAATATATATTCTAGGCTTGCAGTTCATCATATTTGTATTTAAGCTGCTGTTCATAATAGTAATAAACTGAAGACTGCCCGAATTAGCTGGACTATGATGCTGCATTAACGTTTTTCACGAAACTGATCAGAGCATGATAAATTCGAGTTACCATACACTACTTCAAAAAGTAAGATGTTTCCGTATTTTATGCAGCTCTACAAACTTGCTAGATGTTTGACAGAATGTAAAAGGTTGAAAAGAATCACTGAAATGTGATTTTTGATGCATGCTTGAAAACATTTCCACCATTTAAAACAAAGTATTTTCCAATCCATCGACAGCAACAAATTTTATCTTGATTAATAATCTTGAACTGTTTTGAACCATTAAGATTACCAATGAAGCTTCCTACCTCAAGTTAATTTCTATCAAGCAAATGGTAACCCGTGATTGTGAAGATAAGTGATTGAAATAGAACGGATGGCAGCTTTGAAAATGTGTTATTATTTTTGTTTCTCTTTTCGTTCTAGTGAATCGCCCGAGAAGCATGATTAATCATTAACTGCAGCTGTGACAAAAACAAATGTTTTCTGCTTTGATTTTTTGTACAAGAACCGACCAACCGCAGAACTGTATTTGAGCGTATAAATAAGGGAAGAAGCTTTTTTATCAAACATAACTCTTGACTTAGTGTGATGGAATTTTCAACGTTCCATTCAAGGTTTTTTGGGTATGTATAGTACCGAGAAATGTTAGATATATCTGTCATTTGAAGTCAAAGACTCGGGGTTTTCAAGGCATCTGCAACCCCCTCCCCATCCCCCCTTTTCTCTCTTTATTTATGTCTGATAAGGTGATACATGCAGCGCGAATTTGTTATATTTTGAAACCATTTCATAACCCAGCTGACCCCCCTCCCTCTCTTGTGTAGGACAGAAGTTTAGGATGCCTTTCCCCCGGTTTGGAATAGAATAGTGCTTCTTATATAAGAAGTGATTGCCATGAAAGGCAATAGACATTTTGTTTTGCTCCAAAGACAGTCATTTTCTAACGCACTGTCGGGTGACCGTGTTTTTGAACAAGAGAAAACGAATGTTTTGAACATTTTCGTTTATCATATCACAAATATATACTTTCTTATCGAACCCATATTCTTATATTTCTCCTCAAAAGGTCGTTCACCTCCTCATATTTTCGATTGGACCAACATGACGTTGTATCTAGCTCGTTTTTTAATTGACAGTTTGTTCTGAGGAGACATCTTAAACCTATATTTCTTTGAGACGTCTCATCTCAAAGGGCTCCCATAACCCAATTTTTCACCATGAAATCATAACCACCACAACAAAGTGCGTAAATAGGTAATAGCTGTACTAAAAACAATCCAACTCATTTTAATTTTTATGCCATATTTTTATCCAGTTAATTCATCTATGTTTTGTAAGCTATTCGATGGCTAATTTGGGATCTGTCTCTACAAAACATTTCTCTATACATCATTATTTGTAGGATCTAAAATAATTTTTTGATTAACTTCAGGAGTAGTTTATGGATTTTTCCTAACTAAATGTAACTATAAAGCTATAACCCAAGGTTTTCAGGCTTTAACCTTACCTTTCCTTACTTTTTGGCTAAAAATTGACACCCTCTGAAAATGGCCAATTTTTGCAAAAAACCCAAGGGGTTAACCTTACTTTTTGGCCAAAAATTGACAACCTCTGAAAATGGCCAATTTTTGCAAAAAACCCAAGGGGTTAACCTTACTTTTTGGCCAAAAATTGACAACCTCTGAAAATGGCCAATTTTTGCAAAAAACCCAAGGGGTTAACCTTACTTTTTGCCACCAATTGACATCCTCTGAAAATGGCTAATTTTTGCAAAAAACCCAAGGGGTTAACCTTACTTTTTTGCCAAAAATTGACAACCTCTGAAAATGGCTAATTTTTGCAAAAAACCCAAGGGGTTAACCTTACTTTTTGGCCAAAAATTGACAACCTCTGAAAATGGCCAATTTTTGCAAAAAACCCAAGGGGTTAACCTTACTTTTTGGCCAAAAATTGACAACCTCTGAAAATGGCAAATTTTTGCAAAAAACCCAAGGGGTTAACCTTACTTTTTGCCACCAATTGACATCCTCTGAAAATGGCTAATTTTTGCAAAAAACCCAAGGGGTTAACCTTACTTTTGGGCCAAAAATTGACAACCTCTGAAAATGGCCAATTTTTGCAATAAACCCAAGGGGTAAACCTTACATTTTGCCAAAAATTGAAATCCCCTGAAATTGGCCAATTTTTGCAAAAAACCCAAGGGGTTAACCTTACTTTTTGGCCAAAAATTGACAACCTCTGAAAATTGCCAATTTTTGCAAAAAACCCAAGGGGTTAACCTCCCTATTGGCCAAAAATTGACAACCTCTGAAAATGGCCAATTTTTGCAAAAAACCCAAGGGGTTAACCTTACATTTTGCCAAAAATTGAAATCCCCTGAAATTGGCCAATTTTTGCAAAAAACCCAAGAGGTTAACCTTACTTTTTGGCCAAATTGACAACCTCTGAAAATGGCCAATTTTTGCAAAAACCCAAGGGGTTAACCTCCCTATTGGCCAAAAATTGACAACCTCTGAAAATGGCAAATTTTTGCAAAAAACCCAAGGGGTTAACCTTACATTTTGCCAAAAATTGAAATCCCCTGAAATTGGCCAATTTTTGCAAAAAACCCAAGAGGTTAACCTTACTTTTTGGCCAAAAATTGACAACCTCTGAAAATGGCCAATTTTTGCAAAAAACCCAAGAGGTTAACCTTACATTTTGCCAAAAATTGAAATCCCCTGAAAATGGCCAATTTTTGCAAAAAACCCAAGGGGTTAACCTTACTTTTTGGCCAAATTGAAATCCCCTGAAATTGGCCAATTTTTGCAATAAAACCAAGAGGTTAACCTTACTTTTTGGCCAAAAATTGACAACCTCTGAAAATGGCCAATTTTTTCAAAAAACCCAAGGGGTTAACCTTACTTTTTGGCCAAAAATTGACAACCTCTGAAAATGGCCAATTTTTGCAAAAAACCCAAGGGGTTAACCTTACTTTTTGCCAAAAATTGAAATCCCCTGAAAATGGCCAATTTTTGCAAAAAACCCAAGGGGTTAACCTTACTTTATGGCCAAAAATTGACAACCTCTGAAAATGGCTAATTTTTGCAAAAAACCCAAGGGGTTAACCTTACTTTTTGCCACCAATTGACAACCTCTGAAAATGGCCAATTTTTGCAAAAAACCCAAGGGGTTAACCTTACTTTTTGCCACCAATTGACAACCTCTGAAAATGGCCAATTTTTGCAAAAAACCCAAGGGGTTAACCTTACATTTTGCCAAAAATTGAAATCCCTTGAAAATGGCCAATTTTTGCAAAAAACCCAAGGGGTTAACCTTACTTTTTTGCCAAAAATTGACAACCTCTGAAAATGGCCAATTTTTGCAAAAAACCCAAGGGGTTAATCTTACTTTTTGGCCAAATTGAAATCCCCTGAAATTGGCCAATTTTTGCAATAAAACCAAGAGGTTAACCTTACTTTTTGGCCAAAAATTGACAACCTCTGAAAATGGCCAATTTTTTCAAAAAACCCAAGGGGTTAACCTTACTTTTTGGCCAAAAATTGACAACCTCTGAAAATGGCCAATTTTTGCAAAAAACCCAAGGGGTTAACCTTACTTTTTGCCAAAAATTGAAATCCCCTGAAAATGGCCAATTTTTGCAAAAAACCCAAGGGGTTAACCTTACTTTATGGCCAAAAATTGACAACCTCTGAAAATGGCTAATTTTTGCAAAAAACCCAAGGGGTTAACCTTACTTTTTGCCACCAATTGACAACCTCTGAAAATGGCCAATTTTTGCAAAAAACCCAAGGGGTTAACCTTACTTTTTGCCACCAATTGACAACCTCTGAAAATGGCCAATTTTTGCAAAAAACCCAAGGGGTTAACCTTACATTTTGCCAAAAATTGAAATCCCTTGAAAATGGCCAATTTTTGCAAAAAACCCAAGGGGTTAACCTAACTTTTTTGCCAAAAATTGACAACCTCTGAAAATGGCTAATTTTTGCAGAAAACTCAAGGGGTTAACCTTACTTTTTGGCCAAAAATTGACAACCTCTGAAAATGGCTAATTTTTTGCAAAAAACCCAAGGGGTTAACCTTACTTTTTTGCCAAAAATTGACAACCTCTGAAAATGGCCAATTTTTGCAATAAACCCAAGGGGTAAACCTTACATTTTGCCAAAAATTGAAATCCCCTGAAATTGGCCAATTTTTGCAAAAAACCCAAGGGGTTAACCTTACTTTTTGGCACCAATTGACATCCTCTGAAAATGGCTAATTTTTGCAAAAAACCCAAGGGGTTAACCTTACTTTTTGGCCAAAAATTGACATCCTCTAAAAATGGCTAATTTTTGCAAAAAACCCAAGGGGTTAACCTTACTTTTTGGCCAAAAATTGACAGCCTCATAAAATGGCCAATTTTTGCAAAAACCCAAGAGGTTAACCTTACTTTTTGGCCAAAAATTGACAACCTCTGAAAATGGCCAATTTTTGCAAAAAACCCAAGGGGTTAACCTTACTTTTTGCCAAAAATTGAAATCCCCTGAAAATGGCCAATTTTTGCAAAAAAACCCAAGGGGTTAACCTTACTTTTTGCCAAAAATTGAAATCCCCTGAAAATGGCCAATTTTTGCAAAAAAACCCAAGGGGTTAACCTTACTTTTTGGCCAAAAATTGACAACCTCTGAAAATGGCCAATTTTTGCAAAAAACCCAAGGGGTTAACCTTACTTTTTGCCACCAATTGAAATCCCCTGAAATTGGCCAATTTTTGCAATAAAACCAAGAGGTTAACCTTACTTTTTGGCCAAAAATTGACAACCTCTGAAAATGGCCAATTTTTTCAAAAAACCCAAGGGGTTAACCTTACTTTTTGGCCAAAAATTGACAACCTCTGAAAATGGCCAATTTTTGCAAAAAACCCAAGGGGTTAACCTTACTTTTTGCCAAAAATTGAAATCCCCTGAAAATGGCCAATTTTTGCAAAAAACCCAAGGGGTTAACCTTACTTTATGGCCAAAAATTGACAACCTCTGAAAATGGCTAATTTTTGCAAAAAACCCAAGGGGTTAACCTTACTTTTTGCCACCAATTGACAACCTCTGAAAATGGCCAATTTTTGCAAAAAACCCAAGGGGTTAACCTTACTTTTTGCCACCAATTGACAACCTCTGAAAATGGCCAATTTTTGCAAAAAACCCAAGGGGTTAACCTTACATTTTGCCAAAAATTGAAATCCCTTGAAAATGGCCAATTTTTGCAAAAAACCCAAGGGGTTAACCTTACTTTTTTGCCAAAAATTGACAACCTCTGAAAATGGCTAATTTTTGCAGAAAACTCAAGGGGTTAACCTTACTTTTTGGCCAAAAATTGACAACCTCTGAAAATGGCTAATTTTTGCAAAAAACCCAAGGGGTTAACCTTACTTTTTTGCCAAAAATTGACAACCTCTGAAAATGGCCAATTTTTGCAATAAACCCAAGGGGTAAACCTTACATTTTGCCAAAAATTGAAATCCCCTGAAATTGGCCAATTTTTGCAAAAAACCCAAGGGGTTAACCTTACTTTTTGGCACCAATTGACATCCTCTGAAAATGGCTAATTTTTGCAAAAAACCCAAGGGGTTAACCTTACTTTTTGGCCAAAAATTGACATCCTCTAAAAATGGCTAATTTTTGCAAAAAACCCAAGGGGTTAACCTTACTTTTTGGCCAAAAATTGACAGCCTCATAAAATGGCCAATTTTTGCAAAAACCCAAGAGGTTAACCTTACTTTTTGGCCAAAAATTGACAACCTCTGAAAATGGCCAATTTTTGCAAAAAACCCAAGGGGTTAACCTTACTTTTTGCCAAAAATTGAAATCCCCTGAAAATGGCCAATTTTTGCAAAAAAACCCAAGGGGTTAACCTTACTTTTTGCCAAAAATTGAAATCCCCTGAAAATGGCCAATTTTTGCAAAAAAACCCAAGGGGTTAACCTTACTTTTTGGCCAAAAATTGACAACCTCTGAAAATGGCCAATTTTTGCAAAAAACCCAAGGGGTTAACCTTACTTTTTGCCACCAATTGACATCCTCTGAAAATGGCTAATTTTTGCAAAAAACCCAAGGGGTTAACCTTACTTTTTGGCCAAAAATTGACATCCTCTAAAAATGGCTAATTTTTGCAAAAAACCCAAGGGGTTAACCTTACTTTTTGCCAAAAATTGAAATCCCCTGAAAATGGCCAATTTTTGCAAAAACCCAAGAGGTTAACCTTACTTTTTGGCCAAAAATTGACAACCTCTGAAAATGGCCAATTTTTGCAAAAAACCCAAGGGGTTAACCTTACTTTTTGGCCAAAAATTGACAACCTCTGAAAATTGCCAATTTTTGCAAAAAACCCAAGCGGTTAACCTTACATTTTGCCAAAAATTGAAATCCCCTGAAAATGGCTAATTTTTGGAAAAAACCCAAGGGGTTTACCGTACTTTTTTGCCAAAATTTGACACTATTTGATAATGGCCACTTTTGACCAAAATGCCAATGCGTTTTACTTACTTCTTGCCAAAATTTGACTCTCTTGAAAATGGTAATTTTGGGGTAAATACTGAGGCGATGATGTTCTTGAGAGATTATTATTTTTGGCTAGGGCCCTGAATGTTCCTATGGAGTTCTTCCTGCCTATTGCAGAACAATCAACATGAGATTCCCTCTCTGCATCCTCTCTTTCAAACTGCCACTAATCATCGAATGATTCGAGGAAAAATGAGTCTTTGGGATTGAAAACAGTCAAAGAAAATGACAGGACGAAGTTTTGAAAGTAAATAAAGAAAAGTTCTATAAATCAAATTGTCTTGTAATAAAAATTTGGAAAATTCTTCTAGAGCTCCTCGTGTATCCCGTGTTCCGGGTGTGTAGGGTCTTTGCACATGGCTGGCGTTTTAAATTCCATCACATACTCACACCTGTTGGGTTCTGAAACTGAAACTATTTCATTTTTTGATCCACAAGTAACTGTTACCTACAAGAAAGTGATGGAAGCTTGCTTCACTATCCAAATTCTTCAAATCTCATGTGAAATACGAATAAAATAGTTCTTACAAAAGCGAGTATTGTTACGATATGATAAAATGCTACATGAAAAAGAATAGTGAATCAAAAATAGTTAAAATGGTTAGAAATACTGGAATGATAATTTAAATAAATAATGAAACATAGACTTACATCTGTGGATCGATTAGGCCCATTCCAACACGACAAGCCATCATTATATTTCATTTTTGAATACAAATCGGGTTTGCCATGCCATTCACCCCAAGAACTGAAAAACAAAAAAGGGAAAAGTCTCTTGTTATTTATGCTAGTTTAAGTATCTAATACAGGCTATGCGCACACGGGGCCTTTGTGACAGGTTATGAGAAACAATGAACAATGGGAGTTGGAACATGAAGGAAATGAAGGATGCGAACGAGAAACAGGCAAAAAGAGAGACAACAAATAAGCAACAAAACAAGCAAGCAAGCAAGCAAACACGCAAGCAAGCAAACAAGCAAACAAGCAAGCAGCCATAAAGAAATGAGCATGGAAGGGGTTAACGAGCAAAGAAAATGTGCAAAGAAGCGAGCAAACTAGAGGCAGACAAAAAAGTTAACAAATGAGGAATAAGCAAGCAAGGATGCAAACATGCAAGCAGTAAGCAAGAAAATGAGCAAGGGAGAAAATATGCACAGAAGCAAGAAACTAACCATCAAGCAAGCAAATAAGTAAGTAGACGAGCATGGTGGGAAAATGTTATTTACAAAATCAGGCACAGCATTAATAAGGGGTCTAAATGCCCTGCTATTGAGTTTAAATAAATTATAAGATATGTTATTATTTCTCGCTCATTTAACCTGGTAACTATGCCAAAAGGGTCGTACAAATTGAACGAACGCAAGAGCAAGGACAAATTCACAACAACGCTTGTTATATCAGTTTTAAAAAAGTTTCACATACCCAAGACTGGTATCAGCACCACCAGATTTAGATGACTGAGTAGCGCTGTTGAAAGGGCACAACTTGTAGGTATACCTGTTAGGACAAAATAAATACACATAAGAATGGAATCTGGAGTGAAAGAGCAAAAATCAACATTTTTGGGCTTCTCGCAGCTGTCTACAGCACCTCTGGTTAACAGACAACACTTGAAATGATCCTCTAAATGTCTAGAACTCTTTTGCTTTTGTTTCAAAAACCGTCTTCGACATTCTCTTAAAAAGAAAACAATTACGTCTTATAACCCAAATTGCACTTAGATCTAAAGATTAAGAATTGTTTCTACTGACTGCCCCAAAATCTATCTTGAAGAAAATTTACGTCTCCCAGTCTCTTAGGTCCATATTCACACGGGAACGTTAAGGTTCCACCTCATGTTGCTCCGTGCCAAAATCTGGAACAAATATTGGGAGGAATGACTGCCTTTCTCGGTGAATGGGGCCTAAATTTACGAATCAACTACTATACAGATAGCCAATAATGGTATTGCGAGATGAATCTTACTCTCTGTCATCGTATTCAAAACATTCCCCATGAAGTGCAAAAAATTCGTTGTCTGGTCCAAAATCAATGCCAAGCAATTTGTCATTGTTACTAAAATGATAAATTCAATGTCATCAAAAATGGCGAAGGATAACTAGGCCGAAAATTAGCCACTCTAAGTCATTGTCGTCATTTAAAGAGACAACAATCAAAATACAATTAAGAAATTAATCTAAAAGAGAATGAAATTGTTAATGAAACGGAAAACTGACATATCATTAGAAGATGAAATCCTTTTATTGTCAATGTTCTGAAATTTCACATTTTTAGAGTAATGAAAGTTAATTGAACAATGAAATTAAATAAGGAATGAATAGAGATAGCTAGCTTAGTGAAATTTTTTGAGCGTCCATAGACTGTGATTAGAGATCTTCACTGTCTGTGACGTAGGCTAACTTCTAATAAAATTCAAAGAAAGTAACTTACGATATTCTAGATTCCAGGCTACTTATTTGTGTCTCAACTTCTGAAAATTCCTTCCTTGCTTGATCAGCAACTGAAAGTTTAAGACAAAACTAAAATTATAAGCAGTAATTTTGATATTTTAGTAAGAAGAACAAGGTGTTTCAATGGAAAATATAAACAGTATATATTGTGTTATATTTCCGTCTTTGTAAACAGGAAAATGGTTATCAACGCACTTGATATAAGTCGCTTCGTTTCTTCATTGTATTCTGGTTTTTCACCCTCTATGAAGAGAAAAAAATTAATTTATTTATCAAAAAGTCAAACCGTTGAGCAAATGAAGACGAGGTTTTCTGCCAAAATTTTGAGACAGAAATTTTAGATCTATGTGCGAAATAAATATAAATCAAAAAAATTAAATAAAGAAAGCAAGAAGTATAAAGCATTTTGATAAAAGTCAACGAAACTTTTATGCCTACCTTTTGCGCCTTTCTCGTCTTTGTTTTCTGGTGGTGGGGGCATTGGATCAGGAAGTTTAGGCTCATTACCATCTGTATCTTCATCTTCATGATCATCTTCCTCATCTTCATGATCATCTTCAGGGAAATCAGTTGCCTTTTGTTCAGATGGGAGACTTTCATCTTTTAGCGCAGAATCTTGTTTTTCCACCTCCGAGTCTTCGCCTGGCTGAAAAATACAAAAGCAAGTTACGTATCTAAATGCTCAAACTTATTTTGAAAAGGTGATTCAGTTTTCCCTGCCATTTAAAAGCCGATGCATTTATCCCTTTGCTGGAAAAATAGAGTAGACAAAAGCCAAGAAAATGAAGATGGAAAAGAAAGTATTTTTGACAGAAACCAAAGGTGGATAAGCATTTATAGCGTTCTCATTTGAACCATCTATGAGAGCAGATAAGAACATATAACACTAAACCAAAGAAAATTTTTGGTTTTAGCTGTACATTTCACTTCTAGCAGTATGGAGGGAATGAATGAAATACCAAAGCCAAAAATTTGATCATTTTTAGAGAGTACAAACCTTTTCAACTTCCTTGATGTAAAGCTCTTGAATTGTCGGCCACAGCTCATGGACTTTGACCCTGTCAATTTCTTCCTCTCCCGATAATTTATCCTGCAATGCATTACAAGTGTCCTCAATTGCAAAGAAAAAGCAACGCAACGGCAACACAAAGACAACGTAATGGCAAGGGATTGATAACGCAATGACAATGTAAGGGCAACGTAATGGCAGCGCAATGGGTACAAAATGGCAGATGTTTATTACAGGTTATCAAGTTGAGAATCTTACCTTAACTTGCTCTTCAGTCAAATCTTTCAAAGTATGTGAACTGGATACAAATTCAGCAACAGATATTCTAAAAGAGCAAACATTGCATTAGCTTCAAGTAAAAGCAACGAGGGTAGGACTCAACAGTTAAATCAGATGATTACGGCGGTTGAATACATGGTTCTAGCAGTCGACAAGGGTTCCAAAAAAGGTGCTCCCTCTGTTTATCAGCTTCTAGGATGGTAAAATAAAGGAACAGAAAAACAAGCTGGAATGAATGCATACATTTTCAAGGGTTGCGCGGGGAAATATTTGCACAGTCAACATTATTAATTCAAGAGAAAGTCTTCAACAGTAGAGTGTTTAGAACAGGTTATTAAAATGATCCCATGAAAACAGTTTGTCTCTTGCATTCGTTACAAAGCAAGTGTGCAAGACAAGTGGTTTCAACTTCGAGAGTAACCACTAGGCCAGCGTAAATGTGAGTAAAGCAATAACAGTTGGCCTGTGATGAGCTTTAAAATAAGACTGAATGGATTCCATACGCAGTGCACGTGGAAGAATATCGCACGAAAACTATAAGATTATTCATCTGATTTTCCATTGGTTTACGGACATCATCTGGCATTAACAGTATTTGCCAAATTTTTTACCGGAATTCAGATGGTATTGTTTTTGACGGGTAATTCTCTTATATTTTGGTTCAGCTTATGAATCATGAGTATAAATGTGGCGAAAGAGACCCAGGGATTAAATGGATAAAAGTTAAAGCACCCTTGAGCAAGATTTTAGAGGCCATCGTCCTGTAAATGTTGACAGCAGGAGAAGTATCGAAATTCGATCCAAGAAGCAGCATTATTCAAATGTCACTCAGTATTAGGTTCACTGATCCCTGAACTTAATTCAACAATATACAAGATACAATCAAGGCGCCAATAGATTTACCAGCATTATGTATAATTGCGTCAATGACTTCCGAAAAAGAAGAAAACATTTTTATACAATTCAGTTGTTATGATGACGATGATGATAGTAATGATGATGATGATGATGATGATGATGATGATGATGATGATGATGATGATGATGATGATGATGATGATGATGATGATGATGATGATGATGATGATACTGATGATGATGATGATGATGATGATGATGATGATGATGATGATGATACTGATGATGATGATGATGATGATGATGATGATTATGATGATGATGATGATGATACTGATGATGATGATGATGATGATGATGATGATGATGATGATGATGATGATGATGATGATACTGATGATGATGATGATGATGATGATGATGATGATGATGATGATGATGATGATGATGATGATGATGATGATTATGATGATGATGATGATTAAAGTGATGATAATAATAACAACGTTGATCATAGTAATAATCATGAATATAATTTCGATGATATGCGAATTGTTGATGCTAATGCGATCAAAGTAATCGCAACCAAAGACAAACATGATTTGGCGACATTTATGATTATTATGTTGAATACAGTTGACCTGAAATCGAATACCAGTTTCTTAACCCTTTTGTGCTCATTGACAAAATACTCGTCTATTTGAAAGCAAATTGAAAGAAAGGGCAGCTGAGTTATTCACAACTTGATTAAAATAAACTTAAATCGATGAGATTAATTTCTATTCACAGCCTGGCGCAACTCTCATTACAACCTTTGAAAGAATTCTAAAACAAGACAGAAGCATCCAA
Source organism: Catostylus mosaicus (assembly GCA_964019065.1). Taxonomy (NCBI): domain Eukaryota; kingdom Metazoa; phylum Cnidaria; class Scyphozoa; order Rhizostomeae; family Catostylidae; genus Catostylus; species Catostylus mosaicus. Next base: position 1,326,504 of record OZ025192.1, read on the forward strand.
TTCGCAGGTGGCATCCATCCTATAAAAACTCACATGAAACAGTGCTTGGTTCTAAACATGGTGAGTTTTTCTTAATTCGTTTTAGCTTTTGTGCATGTACCTGTTATTCTAAGTCTGTCTGCGTTGCATTTTGTAAAAGCAAGGATTTATATGATAAAAATACTCTGTACTTCCAGGAATTTCTTGGCCAAGAATTTTGCCAGATAGTCAGATCGTTACAACAGCTAAATTTTGCTGAAATCAAACATTTTAGTTGCTGCAAGTAAATGGGTGAAAGGCATCGTCTTCAAGCAAATATTTTTCACCTACTAAGTACACAAAATCATTTTCAACAAAATTTAAGATCCACTCATGCCAAATTAGTTTATCAATCAGTGGTGCTAATTGAAACCATACCAGTTTATTTACTCACGGGAAAATTTCGCTCTTTTATGTGGAAATTTTGAATTTTACTGCAAGGCTAAATGAATTTTCTTGGCCTACGAATGAGCCTTTGTAGAGCTACTATCAGTTCTTAAGCAATTTCGCGCTACATTTTCGTAGGGCATTTGTGTAAAGCGCGCACAAGAAGAGGTGTATATATTGGCGTTACGTGTCTTTAGAACTCTGCTTGGATTTGTGAAACTTCTACTATTAAATTTACAGTGTGATGGAGCCTTTTCTTATGATCGATTATATAACCTTCTCAGGTTATCGATAGATTTTGCAGGGGCGTAAATTCTTTCTAATGAAGGGCGTAAACTGTTGAACCTGAATTTCTCTAATGGCAGCAAGTAAAGAACAAAATAGCAAGCCTAGCGGATTGCAGTGAAATACTTGCGACGATGCATATAAATGACGAATATAGGGAACAACGCAAAGTTGCAGGAATGCGAAACAAATACGACCAGATTATATCGACATTTTTATACATTTCGATGTTTCAATTTGTCGAAAAAATTCGCTTAACCGGCGTTATTTAACCAGCTGTATCCGAACGAAATACATAAGCTTTACAAAGCAAATATCCCATAGGCCACGTTGCCTGCTTGAGCAATAGACAAACTAATTGATGACGTCACAGAAACCTCCTTGGTGGGCCGCGCTGGCTGGTAGTAATGGCGCATAGGTAAGCGTGATGGATGGGCGATGCGCTACGGGGCCAGTTTGCTAAATTCGGTTGACCCATAGTCAACCAAAACTAATTGAATGCGGTAAAACAACTAGTGCAAAAAGCCAGTGTCACATGTTCTAGCCTCCTTATCCTGTTTTTTTCCTCCGCATGATTTTTCCCCCGCAAGATCCGTTGACCAAAATTGCACCCATAACACAATAGCAAACTGTCTTCATTTCTCTCAACAAATAAGCAACAGAAAAACGATGGAGGAAAGATTGGTTGAAATTTGGAAGAAACAAATACACAGAGAATATTTATAACGAGACTTACATGCCATTGGCATCAGCATCAAGTTTCTCAAATGCTTCTTCTGCATTCTTGTAATTCTCTTTCTCCTTTCTTTGTTTCTCTAATTCTAGGTAAATTAGATTAGTCTCGGAATAAATACGGATTGACATGAAATTCTTTTCTATGGGTCAATAAATAAGGCATTCTCTTGTATAGGTCAATAAACAAGGCATTATAGAACACTAATAACTGGTTGTTTTAATTGGATTTTTACGAGTTTACAAAGATTGTTAGGTGTCCTCACATGGAGAACGTTTTCCTAGCTACAGACAACTATTTGCCATGATTAAAAAGTAAATACCTTCGAATTCCTTGTCCTGCTTTTCCTTTGCTTCTTTCTCATATGACTCAGCTCTTTCTTTGGCACCTTTTAAATCAGAATTGACTAGAGGTTAGATTGTGAATAATACCTCATCACCACAAAACGGTTGTTGGGAATGTCTTCATAAAATAGGAGAGATTGCAGATGTAAAATGGACTTGAGCCAGATCGAAAACTACTTGAATTATGGACAAGGTAAAAGTGCCTCTTAAAAACGTTTAATAAGAATTAAACTAGGTTTTATGTAGCCTCATGTGATCTGTGATCATAGTAAGGACTTTTTTTGGGGGGGGGGGGGTGGCACTTTATTCTAGCAAAGAAAACTTATCACCCTGCCAAAACATAAACTATTTGTACCAAGAATTGTACCAATTGGCTAGCCTCACCCTTGATAAAGATGAAATAATTTTCCCAAGTTAGGGAGAGCCATCCTATTTATAGCCCTTTAAAGCCAAATTCTATGAAAGCAGTATTGTGATTGTCAAGCACATCAGAGTAAGGAACTCATGACAATTTCAAGCTGCAATTTAAATCAGCTAATTGAGCATTTGCAGTTTGTACAACATATCAAGAGAATTGTTAAATAGCTTTAGAAGCAAAAGTGAATTTGAAAAGAATGGTGTCAAATTTAATGAAGTATTTTATTATGTGAGAGTATACCTCTTAGCTCATCCAGTTTGCTTTTGAATTCTTCTAGCTCAGTTTTGAGTTTTTCACTTTCCGTCTGAAATTGAAGCAGCATAAGTAACCCTTTAATTGCAAATTTATATCTTAAAGACAATGCAGGTATAAGCTTTCAACTATTGTTGTAATTCCTACAAGATGTTCTATTGCATAAAAAATAAATGTGGGATAAAAATTGTCAGCATTTTTTTCACAAAATTTTCTGCCAATTTTTTAGGCCAATTTTTTTGAAGCAAAGCCGAAGGTCACGTGCTCCTGCGCAGTGGCATGTGACGTCAAATGCGCGTGCTCCTTCGCAATGATCCATGACGTACACTTCCTGTGGATTGTAGGGCCACTGGTGCAAACGAAAACTCGGACTACTGGCCACTTGGGATTGTGAGTGATGATGGTTCTTGTTATGCAAAGGCTAATTCGACAATTTCAATCCACTCGGGTTCTGATCCACTCGGGTTTCTGATCCACTCAGGTTCTGGTCCACTCGGGCAAGCGGGCCCGCGCCAGCGGGCCACTTGAAAAAAAGCTAGTGTTACAATAAATACCTTCATTTCATCTTTCTTTTCTTTTCCTTTTTGTATGTACTCCATTTTCACTTCAAAACCCTAAAAAGTTAATTGTGTCACAGTCAAATAAAAACAGAAATGTAATCAAAAAGAGCAAAAAATCTTATATCTAACAAATGTAACTGGTCGTATTTCTAGCAGGGTGGGGGCATTCTTAAACGTATTGGATTTGTTGGAATTTAATGTCTTAATGCTTCATCTATGGTATGTTGAAGGTTTTCTGATTCTAAATTCCTTCATGTTTCCAGGATCCATAAGTTAGGAGGTCAAGTCATTTTGAATTGTAACAAATGGGAGGCAAAACATTTCAGCAAATTTAAAAGCCTGCAAAGCCTCTGAATTAAACTCAAACGTTTTTAAGATACTAAAACACAATACATTTGATTGGCATGAAAATAAAATTAAAAAATATCTGATTAATTTTTGTACCTGTTGTGCAACATGCCTTTCCTGCTCAAGTCTTTCTCTTTCAGCTCTTCCTGCTTCTCTAAAAAATTCAAACCCATCATGAGAATTACAGCAGATTGTTGTCAAATGGGATTTGATTTGAATAAGAAATGTTGTATAGATCTCAAAATGTCATACAGAAATGCTACAGGTACATTTGACCACAGCCAAAATAAAAATCATATCCTTGCAAATACTTGTTTTTTTTGTAGAAAATTGAACGTCAATGAAGCCTAGTACTGTTCTTAACTTTTTTGGTTTGAAAGCTTAAAATTTTCTTAACATGTTCTTAATTTCCTTCTCAAAAAAACGATAATTGCTCTGAAAAGGAAAACGACAGGTACTTGAAAAAATAATCCGAACACTTTTTAAACCCTTTTTTAACACCCTTTTCATTTTCTGTTTGTTGAAAGAAAGCTATGAAGCCTTTTCATTTTCATATGTTCTTATATGATTTGTTCTTATAAAAAAAATGTGTAAATCAATTCAGACTTACTGGCAATGGTTAGCACAGGATGCATCACTATCATATTCATCAGTTCCATCACAACAGTCTGAATAAGATTAAAAAGGTTATGCTCAGTTGAAAAATTTGGAAGACATATTCAATCACAATAAAGCATTAAGAATAATAATCTTAAAACTTGACTTAATATAAGAAAACTCTGATGTAAATTCAAAGGCAAAAACAAAGAAATATAGCTGTACAAACTACAATAAGCAGCTTTTCAGATTTGATGGCCAAATATTTAGATGAAAGGTTTGCAAATTGGTTTTTTGTAAATGTAGCGAGATAAGGTGGGAGGACTTGGGGCATAAACAAAGAAAATACAATTCCAAATTTTCATGATTTCATTTACAAATGTCTTAAGTCTATAAGAGACACAGTTCCATTGCAGTTATAAACATAATGTAGTGTGGCACATGTCCAAGCATTGATTGCATGTTAGCTAGGGAATCAAAGAAAAAGCTGTTAAGTACGCGTTAGAAGAGATGAATGAGTATTGCATACCGCAGACTCCATCATTAACTCTGCTTGATTGCAAATCTAGGGCCTTGTGTCCCAGATTTTTGCATGTAAAATGTCCATTTGGGCAAGCCGAGGTTCCTGCAATAAACATTGTTTTAAGATTAAGAAACCAACAACTTGATTTGTTATCAATGTTAGCACAGATCAAATTCTCTACTATGTACCATTTCTCAAATGCAAGGCAATAATCAGTGCATAATTTTTGTAAATTCAATTATTGTTCATCTAAATCTAGACATTTACAGTTAACAGTGTTACTGTTTGGCACAATAAAAGGAAAGCGTAACTTCGATCACATGATCACAAAATCAATGATGTCCTTGTCTGAACTAAATGCTAATTGCTCCTTTTCATGTTTTTTGTTTGTAATATAAAAATTTTGAAGGCTTGTTTTCAGATTCATGCGATACACAATACATGTAATAAAAATATATTTCTTCATATCTTACCTGGTTCATCTGATCCATCTGGACAATCACAATAATCATCATTAACATAAGAAAATGGTACAGTAACACTTCCATCTAAGCAGGTAAAATCTTTTCCAGGAACATAGAATGATAGTTCTAAGAAAAAAAAAGCAGGATATTAGGTACAAAAAGTAACAAAGAGTGTTACAGCAGTAGTTCAATAAGAGTTTTATTCAAATTGAGTGAAAATGAAAACTGGCTAAGAGTCTTAATATTTGTGGGAATCTGTGTGAGGAAGGTCATGCAAATTATTGAGAAAAAATGCTTTTGCGATTTAAAAAGGGGAGAAATGACAGCTTAGTAACAGATTGTGTTTTTTGAAAGCAGATTGAATGCCGCAGATGGTTGAAACACCTGGCAAAATTTCTGTCTTTTATCTCTATTAAGGGTATCCACTAAGCCCTTGAAGATTTCAAATTAATTGGTTTAAAATGAGAATCCAATTTCAAAAGCTCTGCTGAAACTTTCTGATTTCAGAAGGGAGGCTTCCTTCTTCCTTCCATATTTATCAGATGCAGTATCTCACAATTTCCAGACATCAAGTTCCATATTAAAATTACTTTCAAAAAATCCATATAATTAGACGTAAAACGGGGCATTACAGCTTGTAGGATTACTGGCCTACTAGGCGACATTTTAAGGCTATATATATTTCAGAAGCCTTGAATAAACAGTTCTTCTCAACTGCACCAAATGCATGAAAGTAAGCAAGCAATACTTACTAGACGTTGCTGCTCCTCTAATTTGAGTTGCATGAACTCGTAGAACTAAGAGGAACTGAATAATTACAAAACTGTATAGCATATTGTTACAAATGCTGTGCACCGCCATTGTTGAAAGAAGGAATCCTAACATGTCACATTGATAGCCTCGTTTGCATTTCATAATGGCAGCTGGCAGCGGTTTTTGCAACCACTGATCAGTGTTTGCAACACGCCGCTTTGGAGGAGAAGCATTTGCCTAGGAACAATAACTTTTGGCTGTTAGGGGGTAGGGTATTCGGTCAATTATAGCAAGATCCCTATTCTATAATTTGGATTGGGACTAGGGGGCAATAGGGACACAACACCATCATTGAAGAATAAAAAGCCTGTATCCCAGATCCCAAACAAGGCGGAGAAGGCGTTGTCTATTTGGTCAAAATGTAGATTTTAAAGCAAGATGCAACAAAGTATCGTATATTTAAGTCTGGATTTCAAGAAATGCACGTCCTTATCATGAGTTGGAGTTTCGTTTGATTCCTCAAAGGGCAAAAAAGTATTTTAACACATTGAAGCATTTCACAAAAATTGAGGACTTTAGTTATTAAAATTAAATTCCAATCAACCAATTGAATTTCTAGCATTTCACTACATTAGAGCTGCAATATCGTGAGCTTAGAAAACTACAAACTTGTTTACTCCTTAAGTAAGAAATATAAGTTAATACGAAATTTGTTTTGAGAAACAAAATTGACATTTGTGAGAATTTTGCATGTTTTTGTACACATTGATATTGCTCATGGGAAGCTGAAGATGAGTTTATATGTCCCTAGGGAAGTAGAGGAGTCTATTCAAATACAAGGAAAACTAACTACCTGAGGTAAACAACTTTAACCATGGTGTAATGTAGCCTAGCGAAAATATTATTTACGACTGCGTTCATTTGTGCTTACCAATTCCAAGAAAATAAGGAAAGATTCGAAACGTCACGATTTGTTTCCATGGCTACTGTGTAATTGTCAAAATGGCGCATTGTTGTTGATTGTATGCAGAAAACTGGCGTTTGTTTTTAAAGGATGTTATTATTTTTTATAAGGTAAGAGTATAAAATATTTTAAAACTGTATTTTAAAACAGGATGATGAACGAAATTTAGGATTATGATCTAGGCCAGATGATATAAAAGGTGAATGCTCTACCACTGCAAATTGGTCCCCACAGAACTAATTTATTGTCGAAACATGATGAAGGAAGGCAAAAATGCCATAAATTTTTACTTGATTTTCATGATGACGCTTTGTTTAGCTGAAAAGAAGAAAAGACGGGCCTTTTCAGCTATGGGGTGGGGGTCAGGGCGGTTGTCTCTTTGATGGTAACAAAAGAACTACTTGACCCTTTCCCGAACCATTTGCAGATCATTGGGTTTGATTGACAGGCGAAAAAAAACAAAAAATTGGAATGGCAAATAGACACGCAGCTGAGGTGGCCTCAGCAAAATATTTTAATTATGGTTGTAATATCGCTGATCTGTGTTTATAAATTGTCGTAATAAATTGATATGAAATCTTCACTATTTATTTTCCTCTTCGGACCATCATAAACAAAACAATTTTTGTTAACTTGCGGAAATCAAGGCAAAGTACAAAGCGAAGCACGCTTTCCAAACTAACCAACACTGAAGTCATGCGGTCGTGTAACCATTCGATATATTTTAACGCGATTTTTCCCGCAGCATCGCATTAACACTCATTTGATCAACATAAATTAACCGAAAACAATAATAGTGTTTCTCTTTTCCGCAGTGCTGAATAGAAGGTAGATTAATCACGTTGGTCGAGTGTTACGGCATGCGCGGCCAAGGTGTCAAAATATTGGACAGCGTTGCACGACGGAAATGTTTTAGCATTTTACTATGATTCTACGCAATTAACCAGTGCATTCTTCGAATAATTACAAGATCACATTGTAAACGTTTTCGAAGACTTGTTTTGGACATCATGCTTGCAAATGCACAGTTAAGTCACAAAAATATCGGATGAGGTCCTTCACTTCACTGAGACAGCAAGCTGGGCACTGTTTCACCTCAGTAGGACCTCTACGTCCATATTACATCAGCGTCTGAACTGTTTTACTTTCTCTCATGGAATTTGTTTTCAAATAAGCATTATTTCTAATGCATGGATTTTGCGATTCGTTCGGCTTTATAGATGATACTGTTTCAATGGATGTAAGGCGAGATTAAATGTCTCATGCATGCTAAATTGGATGCAAATTAGATGTAGCTACTTTTTCCGTCTTTCAGATGAAGCTTGGAGTTTGAGCGGTGTGTTACACGAGACGAAAGGTGCCTTCAATATTTGCAATGGCTTGGGAGAATTGTAAAATAAAGCAGTTGATTTTTGTGACAAGCATTTTCTGGTATTTACTACCTGCCTCAGGAATATCATACGGTATGAAAACCTTCACTTTTATTGGCATCAATTTCAGGCATAGAGTTTGCTTAACTTCCTTATTCTGTTATTTTGCATTTCAAATTTCATTGGAGTTTATCAGTACATAAAAGTTATTTTTATGTTAATTTATTTTCAGAAGTATTTTCATAATTTAATTCTCACACTGTTGTTTTTATTTTTTTTGGGCAATACATTTATTTTTATTGCTTTGAGCAGGAAAATATAATTCACCTTTTAGAAAGTTTAAAAAATGATTTCCAAAACCAGCAGTTTATAAGAAACATTTATTAATTATTTTTGGCCTGTGAGAAGGTCAGCTTGAAGCGAGGGAAAGACCTTCTCCTTTTTCTGAGACCTTGAAGCAAAGCCCCTAAAACATTAATTAATTTCAACTAGCCAGGCCCTTGGAATGTTTGTCTCTATTTAGAAATGATGTTTTATAAAGTAACTATCAAAAACACAGTTGCGTTACTTTACACAACCAGAACCTTTATTTTATTTGAAATATTTTAAATGCAGCGTATCAGAGATTTGTTTTTATACGTAAATATAAATTTAGATTCCCTGCTCAAAGTGGCTTGAAACTCTCAATTTGCATAGTTAAGCAACTATTAAGCATTAAGCCAACACAGGGGTTGAAATCTCAGAAAATATAAGCAATTTTGAATCCTTGCCCTAAGCAGTTTGTTAAGCAGTTTTGAGCATTTACTGATCATAATCTGATACTTAAATGCTTCTTAAAATTATTGCAGATAAATTTCGTAAATTCTATAATCCAGGCAAATGCAACTAACAACTTTTGGTTAGTTAGTCAACTCGCCGGCACTTTGACAGGCTGATGGCCTTAAATGGCTTTACTGTTCTCTCGATTAAATTTTGTTTACTAACTTCGGAAAAATGGTTTTGTTTTCAGAAATCGTTTTATTCGCTTTACTTGGGGATTCGAAATTAAAATCCCACAGTTTGTTTGGACGATTAATTGAGGCTCTAGAGGCTAAGCAGTGCCGGCCAATATATTTCCTGACCCTATCTTTGTCAAACAGACGCAAACAGACCTACCTGATCTGACAAGTTATTCAAAAGAGAAATTTGCATGGAAGCCAAGATTTTGGGACAAATCTAGAAGGGATGTACATTCAGAAAATAACCCCTCCCTCAAAAATTGCCCCATTTATAACATCTTGCAACGGGAACCATGTCTACACACAAGACAGTCAGGGACGAACAAGTCATATATGTTTTCTGACCCTACCTTTGTATAGTAGGGACAAGCAGACAAACCTATCTAGCCAGCTACCTAAAAGAAGAAATTATAAATAAGCCAAGATCTGGGGAAAAACATCTCTAAGGTACACAAATAAATTAATTCTGTAGACATAGATCAAGAGAGAAGAAAGTTAAGGAAATACAGAAGGATATGTTTTTGCGACAAAGTTAGCCTAGCTTATGAGAGGAAACCCAACGTTTGGGAGAAAGTCAGAACCTCAAATTGAGTGGGACAACACCCCCTGTCTTAGTCAATAGTTTTGAGAGCAGGCTATCAATAAAATTTTCGATATTGATCCGTGGTCACCATCCTAGTAACACTTCGAAATCTGCAATAAGCGAGGTCTTTAAGTACGTAATTATAAGTAATGAGAAGATATAGCCAGTGACCTGATGTCAAAGTTATAAATCACATTACAGTAAACTATTCACAGTTTAATCTAAAGCCTTTTAATACTGACAGATTTAGATGATTAGGGATGTCCTCACGTGAGGGTTTCCACCAGTATCGCTCATGCCATGGCAGCTACCATACTTCATTAGCATCATATGTCCTTAATTTGTGTCGAATACAGGATAGCCATTGATAAGGAGCTACATTCGATAGATTAAATTAGAAGCTTAGGATATCTTTATTTTAATATGAAAACACTAGGTTTCATGATAGGGTGCTGTTTCATGGTATGAAAAGGATGAAAGCGGTAAGAGCAGTCTAATTTGCCACCAAAAGAAGTTGGTTGGGGGGGGGGGAGGGGCTACCTGCAACTTGGCCTAAAATTGTCGCAACATCAAACCAACAGAAGTCAAGAAGTACTATTGGAGATGCTAGATGCTTACAAGTTGTTCAGCTCTTTGCAAATCGGCTGACAGTTTTGAAAAACTAGAAGTTAACAAACTAAAGCAGTTTCTTAAATTTTAGTTGACCTCAAACGCAAACGACTAGAGTTTCTTATAAACGCATCCTGCAATAGATGGGTGTCTTTTAATAAATAAACCTTGCCTGTTTAATCTCAATGGTTGAAGAAAAGTGTTATGAAGACAGCCGATATTAAGCAGGAATGGACAAAAAATTCTATTATTATTGCTATTTCTGATTTGTTTTCGCGGTCCTCCGCAAACTGTCTTTTCATTAGTGGGCTGGAGATGAAACGGTTTAGGGGTTGGTGTTACCTTTGTTTCATGCATCTCATTAAGATGCTAAACCGTATTAAATTTAAGCTAAAATAGTAGGTATACCTAAGGCCTTTATATGACTATAACACGTAGCCTAACTGTTGTTCTTTGCAATATCTTAGACGAAGTAACCTAACCTGTGCATTTGGTTTCAATAGCAGTTTTTGAGATTTGAAATTCATGTTGTGTACCGAAAGAGATTTTTCAATTTAGGGATTTAAAACTCAGATAGATAACTAGCTACTTTATTGGTAATAATTCCTGGAACATTACCCTTTCGAAAAAAAGCATTTTTCAGTAGCATCAGTGTAGATTTGTTTGTAAACGCATATCAAAGGAGAGGATCGGTGCAAATCAAAGTTAAAATAAAATTAATTATGTTGTTTATCCAGCCTTTCGCGGAAAGATAGTACAGATACAAATATTTGCCGAAAGCAACAGATACGAAAACGAATTTTTGGTTTTATTAAGATAAATTGATAAGATAAAATGATGAAAGGTCTGGTTATTCAATCTGACACGCAAGGTAATGATAACGACAGCACTAAAATTGGACTAGATTAAAATCTTAATTTAAAAGAAATTCCTTACGTTCTAAGGAATTGTTGTTCAGTTTTTTTTTTATTTTGAAGAAGAAAGCGAAAAGCTAGGAACAGTTCCGCAACCAAGGACATGTTATGATACCACAATTGGCAACTGTTTGCAGTGTCATGCAATGCCCCCATTTATTTCGCTCCCAGCCTATTGGAGTTCGTGTCGATTTCAATGTTAGAATCATGTCCTTCGCCCCCTGTCCTAGTCAAGGATGACATCTCAAGGTCCCTTGTCGATAGGGTGGCAGAATATTTGCTCAGCAAAAATCACCCTTAGCGCCTCTAAAACTTTGCTGAAGAGTGTGCTGTGAACCGCCTGTTTGCCATAGAAGAAGTCAGTATTTCCATGGAAATATGTACAGCACCGCCACAAAACGACGAAAATGAAAAACCATCAAAGAAATAAGCAATCAATGTTCATGTGTTGATGTTTTGTATTAGCAGGCAGGGCTTCTGTAGAGCTGTGTTTTCGTAGTTGGGGGTCACCCTGTAGATGCTCCCGTGTCTACCCTCTCTCATAGACGCATCAGGCAATGGTAGTTTGTTAAATCACTAGTTTTCGTGTGATCTAACGCGTGAGTTCAGCCACTGTTTGTGGCTACAAAATAAATCTAGGAATATGGAAAACACTTACGACCTCCAACTAGGCTTTCTTCGTCAACGGCTTCGACAGGCAACCGGCAAGAACGACACGTCTATTCTCGTAGCAAAACTTGAAAACTATTTATACTTATAAAACTAATTACTTCTAAACTACCTTATCAGTTCTTCGTCGAGCTCGGCTCTCTGGACCTTGATCTTCGTCTTCGTCTTCGTCTTCGTCTCGACTATAAGGTTCGACTCTTTTTTTCTAACTTACTACTTCGTTATATATATGTTTTACTTCTACTTTAAAAATAAAAGATCCAAATATGGTAATAAAAATTATGCTTGTTCACTTAGTCATCTCTGACGTAAGCATTACGTAATCCATGTTATTAGACGTTATTGTTATGTCTCTAGGGCTTGTTGTCATAACATAACCCCCCTCTTTAGAGTCAAGCCTCCTGGCTTGCTTTCATGGAACAGGCACAATTTGAGCAGGCGTATGAGAGTCTTCTGGCCGGGTTATTGGCAAGTCAGTAACACGACGTGTAACCGTCTTAACTTTGCTGTCAGCATTTGGTCGCACCCTATTGGATGGGGTCGTACTTTCGAAGCTGTCCGGTGGCAAATCGGAATCTGATAAGTCAGGCGATGTTTCAATGGAAGACGGCTCACAAACTGGGCGATCTGACGGGTCAAAATAAAGTTTCATTCGATTTGCGTGGACTGGTACCGACACCGGACGATTATCCATAGTTCGGAGTTTAAAATGTACCGGCGATAATTTGGCTGTAACACGATAAGGACCGTGATAGTTATGAGCGAGTTTTTTAGACAAGCCTTTCCGATTTTTGGGCGTATAAACCCATACTTTGGATCCGATATCGAACGGAACAGGAGCAGTGTGTTTGTCGTATTGCAGCTTCATTCGTTGCTGAGCGAGCTGGGTGTTTGACTCGATAATTTTCTGTGATTCCTCCAGATTCGAAACAATGCGAGCGCGTAGTTCAGCGACGGAGCTAGAGACATTTGAGTCGGGCAACAACAAAGTGACATCTAACGGAAGGCGTGGTTCGCGACCGTAAAGAAGATAAAATGGTGATTCTCCAGTAGTGGCGTTTGGCGAGACACGATACGCGAAAAGGACGAGAGGTAGATGTTTGTCCCAGTCTTTCTGATGTGTACTGACGTACATGCTGAGACCTTCGCACAACGTAGCATTAAAACGTTCCACTAACCCATCTGTTTGCGGGTGATACGCGGTAGTATGCAGACGGCGAGTATTCATAATTTGACATACGGACTGGACGACAGATGCCAGAAAATTCGAGCCACGATCGGACAGCAGTGTGCGTGGAGTACTATGGCGAGCTAAAATTTCGTCAACAAGCAACTGAGCGATACGAGGTGCTTCAATAGACGGGAGAGCGTATGCCTCGGGCCAACGTGTGTAATAATCGGAGAACACGAGAATATACCGATTACCGTCATGCGTTGTAGGTAATGGGCCTAAGATGTCCATGGCAAGGCGATCGAAAGGACCTTGGACGGGAATTGGAAGTAATGGCGCTTTATGGTGGTGGCGAGGGCGCTTTCTCATTGCACAATCGATGCAAGTGCGGCACCAGTGCTCGATATCTTTAAACATTCCATGCCAGTAATAACGTTGACGCACCTTTTCGTACGTTTTAATGTGACCAAGATGTCCAGCTGTTGGGTCGTCGTGGCATGAACTCAAAACATCGTGGCGCAAAGAGGCAGGAATGACGACTTGAGAACGTAGCGACTGTTGTTTACGTTTTCCCGGACTCCAGAGATGACATAAAATACCGTTTTCATCGAGATAATAAGAATCAATGGAGAACAGCAGTGATCGAGCTTTTGCGTCATTGTCTGGCAAAGTTGACGTTTCGAGGTACGTAATGATGGCGAAAAGATCTGAATCTTCTCGTTGAAGAGTGTGCAAATTGACAGGAGGTGGACAAGGGTGCTCAACAGCGGCCACCGGTAACGAAATAGGCGAATGTTCAATCGATGGTGGATAACTGCGTCGCGATAATGCGTCTGCGGCGCCATTCTGCGTACCTGGGCAATGAATTATTTCGAAGTCATACTGCTGGAGTTGTAGAGCCCATCTAGCAAGTCTTCCGGTTGGATCTTTCACCTTCATTAACCATGAAAGACTACTATGATCAGTGTGGACATAAAACTTATTGCATGAAAGATAGGGTTGGTAGCGCTTGATACCATCAACAACAGCGAGTGCTTCACGTTCAGTTGTGCTGTAGCGAGTTTCAGCTAGATTTAATTCGCGACCACCGTAAGCAATGACTTTCTCACAACCGTTAATGTGTTGGCCTAGAACGTATCCTATGGCAGACTGGCTGGCATCCGTATGAAGATGAAAGGCCTGAGAGAAGTCGGGATATTCGAGAATGGGTGGTGAACAAAGACGAGCCTTTAGTTCTTGGAATGCTGCTTTACAGGATGGGTCCCAAACAAAAGGAACAGATTTACGTGTTAAGCGATTAAGCGGCGAAGCAATTTTGGCAAAATCTTTAACGAAACGACGATAATAGTTACATAGGCCTAAAAAGCTACGGACATCTTTGACGCAAGACGGTACAGGAAATGTTTCTACTGCACTAAGTTTGCCGGGGTCAGGAAGAATTCCTTCCGAGGAAACAACAAACCCAAGAAAATTGACTGACGGACGAGCAAAATGACACTTCGATGGTTTAAGCTTGAGATTGGCTTCTCGCAAACGATCGAAAACAGCGGCCAGACGAGATAAATGTTCTTCAAAAGTTTTTGAGAAAATGATGACGTCATCGATATAGACCAAGCAGATCTTCCAGTCGAGGCCATGTAAAATGCGTTGCATAAGTCGCTGGAAAGTTGGGGGTGCATTTGTTAAGCCAAAGCTCATTACGTTGTATTCATACAGCCCTGCGTGCGAAATGAAAGCGGTTTTCTCTATGGAATCAGAATCCATTGCCACCTGATGGTAACCTGACTGGAGATCAAGGGTGGTAAAATACTTAGAGCCAGCGAGAGCGTCGAGGGCGTCGTCGATGCGAGGCAAGGGATAACTGTCCTTCCTTGTTACGGCATTTAATTTGCGATAGTCGACGCAAAAGCGCGTGGTTCCGTCCTTCTTTTTTACTAGGACAACAGGAGAACTCCAGGGGCTAGTAGAAACCTTTATGACATCCTGGCTTAGCATAGTTTCGATTTGCTTTTCGATTTCCGCTTTTTGCGTCTGCGATACACGATAAGGGGGTTGCTTTATAGGCCTAGCGGCACCCGTGTCAATCTTATGTTGTATTATGGACGTGCGGCCCAAGTCAAAACTGGATGCAGCGAATACGTCAGAGTACTGGCCCAAAAGCAGATTTAGGCGATTGTTCTCCGTTGGTGTTAAGTGGGCGCTGGGTAAGCATTTAAATTTAGGCGCAGATTCGTGGTTTGCTGTTACAGAAACATTTTCCAGCATAGAAACAACGGGATCAGAAACGGAAGGTACGATTTTGTCTGCTTTGCTTAATGCAGAGAAGGTCCCCACTGATGTTCCTTTGTGCAACAAAACAGGCTGGTCCGTTGGATTTAGTAAACGGAAAGTAACGCGGTTGTCATTATCTGGCAAAGCTAGGGTCAACGCAGCTACTAAGTGGTAAGTGTCCGACAGTTTTTGATTGGACTCTATTAAACCAACAATAGGGCCTACAGGCTTAGCTAAATATGCGGGAATGATAGCTTCGCAATGACCCTCAATTACGTATGTGTTAGAAGCGCGTACATCTGCAGAGAGTGAATCATGCGAGTTCCCGGCAAATGCGATCGTATTGTTAGGTGCAAACGTAACCTTTTCGTTTGGGACATTAATAACCGCGCCATTCTTATGGAGGAAATCACGTCCAAGAACCACACAGTAAGCAAGGTTAGGAACAACAGATGCATCACAGTTGTAAATATGGTCGCCAATGGTTACAACAAACGTAGCAAGGCCTATCACGGGAGTTGTATGCCCGTCTGCAGTTTTGATGTTGTCAATCGCGTTATTGCTCTTTAAAAGGACGTTGGGACATAAAACATCTCTAAAAAATTGCTCACTTATAACGGTGATCGCAGCGCCTGTATCGACTAGAAGGCGAACGTTTTGACTCATGACTGTACCAAAGATAGAAACGTTTGAAAAACTTAAATTGTTATCGTTAATAATTTCGGACTCGATAGTTGGTATTTCCTCGGTTATAACAGCGGGCTTCTTATACAACGCATGGTCATTGTTAATCGGTTTTGCTTGAGGTGGCCTAGTATTCGTTGCCTCGAAATTGTTTTCTCTCCAGTTGTTGTCGATAATAGAGTTTTTAATTGGTGGGGAATTGTCAAAACGTTGGACCCTCAATTTCCCCAATTGGAAGGTCCGTTCCCGTTTAAATTTTGCTGGGCTGGAGGCTGAGCTTGAAAACGAGGCTGCGATCGCGGCTGGAAACTTGAATGCGACTGCGGGAAGTGTGGTTGAAAGTTGGCCTGGTTGTTTCTTTGTTGACAATATCGCGCGACATGGCCTACCCGCTGGCAATAATTACAGATTGGCTGTCCGTCTGTGGTTCGGAGATTACGACCGCGGGGAGCCCCATTATTACGATTATACGAGGAAGGACGTCCTTGGTTTGGGCGTTGTGGGCGGGCGTAGCCTTTAGAAACTTCTTGAAGGGCGGCAATTAATTCGGATTTGAACTGACTAACGGTTACATCGTTATTACCGGAAAATTGATTGAACGGCTGATCAATTTGTGGCGGAAAATATTGACGGCTAGGGGTTGGACCGCAAGCAATGGCATGGAGTGGCTGCTGGTTAGGCGATTTATCCTTCGTGGCTAGGGACAACAAGAGGTTTACTTGCCCCTCTAATTCTTTGATACGCTGATCTTGGTGGCTTTGACCGATGGTATTTAACGAAGCGGGCCCTGATGCCTTGAGAACGGCGTCCCTGAGGCGGGCTAGATTTTCGGCCTCAGCAAATGTTTTTGGCTGATTGAGGACAACGTGTGACTTCAGCTCTGGAGATAACCCATTAATGAAGATGTTCATTAAATCGATATCACTGAGGGAAAGGCGTTGGCATCGTTTTATGATATCCTCGGTGTAATTTATGAGGGATTCTGATTGACCCTGTTTCCTGGAGTACAGTTCTTGCCTGAGAACGAAATCTATGCTTGTAGCACCAAAACGTTTTTTAAGTTCCTCAACTAATTCATTATAATTGTTCGCCTTTTCATCAGGAAGGGTTTGAAACCACGATAAAGCAGGACCCTCGAAAAGGAGTACCACGGCACCGAGTTTTTTTGCGGCTCCCCAGTTATAGAATCTGGCAAATCTATCGAACTTAGCAAGCCACTCGTTTATATCTTCGTTGAGGGCACCCGTAAAAGGTCTTGGCTTAAAAATACTGGCTTGGGAGCTGCCCTCTATTGCGGCCTGAACAGCGGTCAACTGGGTTTGGAGATTGTTCACTGTCTGCTCAATTTCAGCCATTGTAATGATACAATACTACACGCTAATCCGATAAGAGTCAAATTATTCAATAACTAAAATGCTTGAAATACCACATGTGCCAGATTTCAACAGTACTATTGTTCTCCTGAATGTGTAAACAGGACAAAAGCGGAACGAAAGAGCACGACGTACTTACTCGAATGAAATACGGTAAATGTTATTAAAATAGTTAGCTCTCCAAAACTAATCTTTACTCTTCTTTTCTTTACGTTTAGTTCCTCACACGAGGCACCAATATGTTAAATCACTAGTTTTCGTGTGATCTAACGCGTGAGTTCAGCCACTGTTTGTGGCTACAAAATAAATCTAGGAATATGGAAAACACTTACGACCTCCAACTAGGCTTTCTTCGTCAACGGCTTCGACAGGCAACCGGCAAGAACGACACGTCTATTCTCGTAGCAAAACTTGAAAACTATTTATACTTATAAAACTAATTACTTCTAAACTACCTTATCAGTTCTTCGTCGAGCTCGGCTCTCTGGACCTTGATCTTCGTCTTCGTCTTCGTCTTCGTCTCGACTATAAGGTTCGACTCTTTTTTTCTAACTTACTACTTCGTTATATATATGTTTTACTTCTACTTTAAAAATAAAAGATCCAAATATGGTAATAAAAATTATGCTTGTTCACTTAGTCATCTCTGACGTAAGCATTACGTAATCCATGTTATTAGACGTTATTGTTATGTCTCTAGGGCTTGTTGTCATAACAAGTTATTGTTTCGAGGGGACATCACTTAATCACTTAATGGCTGCAAGAGATCCCGTTATGGACGTTTTTGGTAGCTTTGTTG
Source organism: Catostylus mosaicus (assembly GCA_964019065.1). NCBI lineage: Eukaryota > Metazoa > Cnidaria > Scyphozoa > Rhizostomeae > Catostylidae > Catostylus > Catostylus mosaicus. The sequence goes on from OZ025192.1 coordinate 1,344,591, forward strand.
AATTATGATTGCATTTGAAGTAAACAAGATGCAGAATACGACCAGTGGCGTAACGCAAGGTGTGCACCTTTAAGCGCAAAACTAAGGGCCCCCACACTAGGCTCCTAGGGGGGGGGGTCAAGAAATTTTGTGAAACATTTTTTTTGAAAATAAGCGTTTCTTAATTTTGTTTAAATTTGCATGTAAAAAATTTATGAGGTTAAGGTTAATGTCGGGCTTAGCCTGTAAACTTGGCTTGCAAAAAAGGGGCCCCAAACCACAACTTTGACTAAGAGTTACGCCTCTGAATGCGACCCTAGACTCTTCAACTGCCTTGGTCTGGTCACGTTACCTTGTAAACAAGCCTATCCACTGTAATCCAGTGCTTGGCAGAAACACTGGACAAGTTTAGGGCGCTGGGAAATAAATAAAATTTGATTGATGAAACATTGAAATTAAAAACCCGTCTCATGAATTTCAAAACAGTTGGAATCAGCAAGAATGACTGAATTAAGAACCTTGAAATCTCGACCTTTTCGTCTTTAATTCTTTTCCTCGTCAGGAATCTAACTTATTAAATAATGTCCATATCTAATAAAGCGATTACATTTTACTTTGAATCTCCAAAGCCTGTGTCATATTCTAATCTTCGTACAATTATTTATAGGTCCTTGTTTAAGTATTAATAAAAAACTGTCCTGGGTCATTTGGGTAGCTGTTGCGGGTAAAGTGCCATTCAAAGGCTTCAAACATAAAGAGGTAGCGAATGATCCAGTAAAAAGAGCTGTAATGGTTGAAGGAATCGAACCAGCGTCGCTAGCCAATCTACAAATTATTTAATAAATCGACCGCGATATTCTAATTCATTAGAAACTCTTGTCGGTTTGCGGGGCCGTTTTAACTTGGTGGGTAGCAGCCCTTAGGTCCCTCCTGCAAGGGTAGCGCCAGCGGAGGGGCTCAGGGGGGCAGAAGCCCCCCCCCCGCTATTCCTGCTAGCTCCTCCGTCGGCACTTCGTTTTTGAATATTTTAAGCACTGGCGGCACTTTGATAATTTGCACCTCCAAATTCATTGACTGTGCTGCAATAAGTCCATGATTGCCTGGGATTTAGATACAGTTATAGACAATTTTAAAACTAAATTTCTGACATGTAAAATTTCGATCGTTTAACTCATGTTTTTTTAATTACATTCTAAAACTTGACATTTGCTTGTTTGATGTGTTTGAAGGGTGTGGTCACATTATTAACCGAAATAAATGGGCGTGGCGGGCAAAAATTTTCTGGGGGTCAACCCCCTGACTTCCCGATCATTTTACTCGCTGTCGGCAGGGGACAATACGGAAGCCCCCCTCAGTTTCTTCTCTGGCGCCATCCCTGCCCTCCTGTAGTTTTTACTATTTTGAAAACAACCCTGTTGCATCTTTCAACCAAGAAAGCAACTTATTACTCCTTTCCTCACGGCATGGTCCCTCAAAATGTCCGTGCAGGATCTTAATGACCTGATTACGCTCGCACATTATCAGAAGTTACCCCAATCAACGATTGCCTTGTGCTTCCAGTGAGGGCATGGCTTGTATAGACCCGTAGCAATTGCACTCTTCACACCATTCATGACATCGTTTCTCATTGAATCTAAGAAACTCTGCATCATTGACCGCAAAATTTCATCTGATCGCCTTTACATTCAAGAATTAATTTCAAAGAAAGTTAAGTGCTAAATGTAATACTGTCTTAAGTTGTTGAATTATGTTTAGGCCGCTGGATTTACCGACTTTCTGCCTCTTTATGCGCGCTTGAAATAGAAGTTTATTAATAATGTGACAACTCAGAATTATGCGTTTTTGTAATCTTAAATAGGTAATTGATTATTGACAAGAGCGTGGAATGTGATGTGGTTGTTAAAAAGAAAACATTTGGCTTGCGGTAGGCCTAAACAAGTTAGGCCCTGCTAGTTACTGATGGATAACACATGCGTGAAATTTCACACTTTTCGTTTTTCGTCTTATTTTGAAATACAATATGAAAATGCATCCCAATACATCATAAAACATCTAGTTATTCAGTGTGCTACCCAGAGTCATCTCGTTGGGAGGGCTAGAGCCAATGAAGCAACAGATAAAAGAGGTTCAATGGGTTGCCAGTGGGAAGATTTTTAGGCGCTAGGAGATGTGGCTGATCGAGACAACAAACCTGTTACCACTGGGGGCGGGGAATTGCTCCTCCTTGGCTAAGCCACTTTTGCTCTTCACAACCTTGTAACTTAGGAGCAGAAATCAGAAAATTTAAAGTGTCACGGCTGACAACAACCATTATGACTATAACAAACATCAACTGCAATGCCACACTAAGGCAACGCCTTATTTCTTTTGTTTCTTGCGCGAGTTTGATCGAATTTGGGCCGAATCCGATAAAAATGTTTTATCAACTTTGTTTACAAGCGTTATAAGCCATGCATGAATTTCTGCTTATAACTTTTTCACAACCATAACCAAAGCCGTGTTTGCAATAACATTTATGGGCGTCAAACGATATACATAACTTAGACCATGTTTTACTTATTATAGATAAAAGACGTCACAGCAGCTTTGGCAAGAATGGTCTGCAAGACGAAAACTTTCATGAACTAAATCGATGGAAGCCGCCCGTCCGGCTCATACCTTTTGATCCTTCTCGCATAGCCCGGATACCTTATCAAGAACCGGATTCAACTTCTGAATCCGGAGATGGTTCTGGTGCGAGTCCAAAAGCGCCATGTGATGATGAGGACGGTGACTGCGGAGGAGTGAACGTTGATTCACCTGGGGATGGTATCGAGGTCAAAACTATAACAAGGCTACCAGACAGCTCAAAGCTACAAACTGTGAAGTCAAATGTTAATGTGACTTTAGAAGTTGCCAGTTCTAAGGCTCCTGCACAGAGGAGCACTAAGGGCAGCTCTTATGTTAAAACGACAACAGGAGAAACACTGAGAAGTACTTTAGCAAGCACAATAAAGAAGTCTCGAAGCAGGACGAGTTTTGAGCGTACAACTAGTATAAAAACTGAGAGCGTGAGTAGTGAACATGGAACTTTCACAACGAGGCGGGCATCGACAACGTCACCAATAACTGGAGATTCGAAAGAAAAGACCGCAAGAGATGAAGCAGTACAAACAACAGCAGCAACACAAACGACACGGCAACCAACTACAACTAAAAGCCTAGCAACTACAGCAACAACGACGGCAACTTCAATAATGACAACAGCAACATCAAAATTAGCAGAGAAAATCTCGACAAGGGAGGCAACAAATGAGAGAACAAAAGCAACATTATCGCCCGCAACTACAGTTTTTACTACAACTATAAAAAGTATTGCATCGACCAAGTTAATTACAAAATCAAATGACATGGTAACTGAAGATGCAGCCAAAGGAGATATTAGCCTTTATAAGCAATCTAAAAATGCCTCAGAACCAAACACGACACAAGCGATGAGATATGTCAATAAAACTCATTCTCAATTTGCAATGGCTGCCAACACTAGTTATTACGCGACAAATATTAGCTCAGAAAGTAAGCCTGATATCCTTGAAAAAGGGGCTAAAATGCACCCTAAAATTGTAGAAGACAGTGAGAATATAAGAAAAAGATTTCCTACAAGTGTGACCAAACCACCCTTAAACTTGACGGTGTCATTAAAAATGGCAAAGAACATCGGATCATCGAACAGATCCGACCCTCGAAATAAAACAGGCAATTTTTATAACACTACTAACATTCGCAAACAAGTAAATAGGACGACAGGCGTTTTGAATACCACATCAAAAACGTACAAGTCCACTGTGGCAATGCAACCAACTCAAACAGCAGCAAAGCTAAACGAATCATCTAAAGTTGGTAACAGGGAAATACAAAACACGGTATTGCTTAAAAATGCACCAACATCCCAGCCTACAAAAACTGAAATCTACGAGAATAGGGTGGAAAAAGTTGCTGGTAATTTATGTCAAGGTATAAGTTGTAAATTTGGTGGAAAATGCAGAGAAGATGGAGCAAATCGTGGCAAATGCCTCTGCCCAATCGGGAGAGGAGGAAAATATTGCGAAAGAGGTAAGAGTAGAAACCAGTTTTCCTTGCTTGGCATCTATTCTCTTCCTTCCCTTCTTCTGGACTTCTCTTTTTTCTTCTTCTTTTTTTTATCTTCTTCGCTGCGTTCTTCTCCGCTGTTTATATTATCTTTCCTTATCTACTCTTTCTTTATTCTCTTATTTCCTCTTCCATTCCTCTTCATTTATGACAAGCAGGCTGTACGGCATTCCGTGCCTTTCCATAAAACAAATTTCTTCTTTCATTCTTTTTATTCTTCTCGCTCTTTATCATTCTTGCAGAGCAACATTTCACCCATCCAAAGTTTCATGGAAGCTCCTACATCTCTTTCAATGGAACAAGAAAAATTGGAAAGAATTTCAGAGTTTCGATTGAATTCAAGGCCGATGCAATGAATGGAGTTTTATTTTTTGGTGGAAATCCTGAAAATACAAGTGCAAATTTCTTTGCAATAATTTTGATTGATGGCTATGTTCAATTAAGGTACGATTTCTTTGTACATTTTATAACAATTCTAGTAAAATATGGACAAGTTATCCTACTTGTCACAAGTAGGCTAGAGGACGGGTTTCTTATAACACATAACATGCATCAGTATAAAATGAAATTGCAGCTAAGATTACTCTTTTCTATATGCAAGGCATTAAAATATATCTTACATTCCACTATATGTTTCTAATTACTGTACAACACTACAGCGATGATAAAATGGGAAGCAAAACAAAGTTTCTACCCCAAGGTTAACACGAAAAGACACACAAATACAGCAGAACTGCGAACGATTTAACATCTAATGGATAGTTATCTATACTATGCTAAATTCTGTCCCATATCAGATGTAAGGTACGGGTTGCGATAAATTTGCAAGGTTAACTCGCTATGTGGCACGAGTTGCTATTTATGCTTTTTTCTCATAGAACCGAATGTGGAGCAGGATTCATAGCAATAACGAACGCAAAGAAGATAACAGTTACAGACTGGCACCGTGTCACAGCCCGAAAATTCAACGGGAAAGTTTTCTTGCAAGTCGACAGTGAACCTTTGGTGTCAGATGGAAGCAAGTGTCTTAAACAAAATATGCATTTGAATAAATTATACATTGGTGGATTGCGATCCAATTTGCTGCAGATGAAAAATATTGGCTTGATCCCAGGATTCAAAGGTTGTGTGAGAAAGTTTATGATCGATCAAAAAGATTACATCCTCAAAAGTAAAGCTAACAAGGACATGAGCGGTATTGGTATCGGTAAGTAAAAAGGCTTTCGTAATTAAAATGTTGAATTAGGAATGATATTTGCATATTGAAACGGGATTTTCTCTCGATTTTACCGGAATATTGAAAGACGAAAAGAATAATAGCGATGGGATGTCTATTGTTTTGCCTAAATAGCCATAAACGAACATTTAATCGAAATCAAGAAAGGGCCTAAATTGATAAATTTTCTAAATTTTTTCAGCTGTTGCTAATAGTTTGTTTTTAGTTAAAAAGATATAAAGTTGCTAATGAATGCCACAATACATTGTAAATTTACAATAATTCCACTTTTTAGCTGACTGTACAACTGGTTCTTGCTTTGCTTCAAAATGCGCAAATGGTGGCATCTGCATCCCAGTTACCAATACCTCTTCGCGATGCTCATGTCAACTTGGTTCTTCAGATACAGATTGCTCTAAAGGTAAATTTTTACAAGAAACTATCCTTTGATAATCCTTCTTGACTCGATTTAGCCTAGTGCTAAGTACAATACAAATCTCAAAGAGAGTAATAACTTGTCTATTTCTTTAATTTATTGGCCTTAAAAGTAAGATTCCCTCTAATGTCATCCTTCTTAATGACCAGGTGTTAATATCAGTGTCCCAAGACTCAATGGTGCTGGTTACATACAGTTTGATGGTCTGGCATCCTCAGCATGGTCAAAACTAGATATTGAAATAGTCTTAAAACCACAGTCAGAGCAAGGCCTGCTATTCTACAATGGAGACAGTACTGAAGGCCGTGGTGACTTCATTTTGGTGTCGTTAAAAGATGGTTTTGTTGAATTGCGATTCGATTGTGGCACAGGAGAGGCAATAATAAGGTAAGATACTCCCTTAAAATCCGCCGTAATGGGGTGGAGTCATTAAGATTAAAGTGAGATGGAACTGCCTATAAACTGACTGCATGAATTGCGGAGGAGGGAAGATGAAAGAAAGAATTTATGAATATGTGTTAGTTATATAACTTGAAAGCTGTGTAGGTTCCATTGGGCAGACCCCTTTAAATCGAGTTTCCGTAGTTACCTAGCCCTTGTCCAGAGTCTGTTGTGAAGGAGGAAGATGGAATAAAACGGCTTCTTTTTCCTCCACCACAGTCACGTCTATTTGTCCAAAAACGGCATTACCCCTTGCACAAGCCACTGTGAACCTCACCCTATATCCACAGCCTATGATCATAAGCAAAATTAGAGACCACCCTCGATGTATGTTTTTTAAGGTAAGCTGATCGCAGAAACTGGACTTTTATATGGTGTGTTATTAGATAATATTAAACGACCGTCTTGGCACCCATTTCAAATATCATATAATAACCGCCTCTGCAATTTAACAGGCATTGTAAAGAGATTACCAGCACCGCAAAGGTCTGGCATATAAAGTTTTGGGATTCACACCACATCAGTAAAAAGTGTAATGAGGAATTGGCTTACCATACATAATTCGGACGATTAGCCTAGCAATGATTATTGTCAGCAGCATTTATATCAGCATTGACAACAATGCCAGGCTTGTGTTTTCCTACATTAATGTTCTCCTACATTAATAAATTTCCTTCGTTAGCCTACTTGTTTTCACTTTATTGGTATCAGGGGTGGCGCAAGAGAGAGCAGGGGGTCTGTAACCCTCCCATCGCGGAATTTTTATGCCTGTCTCTCTGTTCTGTTATATAGCCCCTTGTCGGGAACCTAGCCCTACCATCTTGCAAATTCTGGCGCAAGCCCTGCTTGGTATCTCATCTGGGCAATTAAGGCTTTATTTTGTCAAAAGCAAGTACAGATAGACTGGAAGTAGCGATGCTCATGAATTGAAGACAGGCAAGAGTAACGAAGAAGTTTTATTAATTTAGAAAGATTAGGGCCAAGCATTGGTGACAATCTCGACGCGTATGTTATCCCTAGTTTAATTTGGTTTACAGTTGATTTATTACGAAGTTTATTCATTTGATGAAAATAGTGCCTAGAAAACCCCCTCGCCTCAAGATTCCCATCTGTCGTTACCACTCATTGTACGATAATATCAAGCCAATCTCATCGTTTATCAGGAGTCGCAGAAAGATTGTCATAAACAGCTGGCATCATATCCGTATCAGCAGAACAGGCAACCTAGGCCGATTATCATTAGATACAGACGATCCGGTTGTTGGCAAGTCTAAAGGTTCATTCCAAATGCTCAAGCTCCGAGAACCGTTGTTTATTGGTGGAATCAATCGTTTCTCGAGTATTCCAGTGTCTGCAGATGTTCATGCTAGTTTCAATGGCTGCATAGAAAGGGTAATGTTTTGTTTGGTACTCAGATACTTAGAGGCGTCACTTCGGGCAAAGATTTGGGAATAATTACACTTAAAAATGTGAAGAGTAACTTTTTAGGGGAAAATACTTTATAGTAGGCAGTTTTGCTCTTTTAAAGGTGAAATTACATTACTGGGGCTGAACCATTTTCAGACCCTTTCGCGTGACGCTTCTAAATGGTGGCAAAGTTGCATGAAAGGCAGTCGAATTTACATCAAATAGTTGCATGACTACCTCCTTTTCTTTAAAGCATACAAGCAGATATCATTTGATGGTAATGATATTTGAGCTAAACTGGGCAGCGACAGACCCTAAAAGGTTAGAGAAGCCAAGGGGTGTGGCAAACTTCAGATAGCCTACGAGGGGATGAAGGAAGCGAGGGAGCAAGGAGAATGCGAGATGGTGCGAGAGAGCGCGAGAGAAGGCGAGTTTGCAGACACTCACCAAGTACTTTAAAGGAAGCGTTGCATAACACCTAGATAGCCATGACAAGATACGAATTCAATTTTAGGTTGTCGTAAACAAGAGGAAACTACAATGGAGAGATGCAGTGGATGGTCGAGATGTATATAATTGCAATTCTCATGGCTGTATGAAGAACGCGTGCTCAAATAACGGTATCTGCGAATCCCACAAGGGTGAATCATGGTGCCATTGCTATTTGGGATATAGCGGAAAAACATGTGAAAATGGTAAATATAAATTTGTTCAATTCTGTCAGGAAACATTGAGATAAATGTACAAATTTTATAAACTTAGAGATAAAGCACTAGTCTTTATTTTATCTAGGAATTTGGAAGCATTCTCCAGAGTTCATTGCATCGGTATATTTAATAGGGAACCCTTTTATTTGTAGGAACAGAAATATCGACTCCAATGTTTAGCGGTCACAGCTTTTTGAAGTTTGAAGACAGAGAGCTGTTCAGGCAGTAAGTTTATCACTTAAACATTTTCATGAAGAATGCATATGAGTTAAGGTAAAACGCTTTCTTTTAAAGATTTGAAAGATGGATGAATAGTTGTTTTAAAAGCATTCATGACCTTAACACTCAATACATTGGACGGTAGTATTAAAAGCAGGATATCATGCTAGCAGTATCAAAAGCTCATATTTCTATTTTCACTAAACAAGATATTATCTGTTAGATATATATATATTATGGTGCATTAAGATTTTAATTTTCTTCACAGTCTTTCACTTCCAACATCAATTTTTTCATTGGAATTTAAAACGAATCACCCTCATGGTTTGATACTTTGGAATGGTCAGGTAATCCATGTTTTTTGATTCATCATCATTGTTTCAACTGGTATATAATTTATAGGCACTGTTGCACATCTCTCAGCAAGGGTAGATTTCGAATGGTGTAGGGGGTCCTGTAGTGGGTCCCCCCTCAATACAAGGCAAAAGGTCTTGCCCCGCAATTAATGTTTTCGTAGTTAATTCACCTAGTTGTTCAGTAGAATTAAGGAAAAAAAATTAATAGAAAAGTGTTAGCTTAGTTTTTGTTTTGGTAAATTTCCTCATTTTAATTTGTGATTTCAATTTTGTAGAAATATTCTAATCGGCAATGGAAGGGAGATTTTATGTCACTTGCATTAATCGATGGATTTTTGGTTTGTAGGTAAGTTTAATTTTTCAATTGTTATGTCTATTATCAAATAATAGAAATCAGGAATTTTGTATGAATAAACTTTATAAATATTTGAAGCCTTCTTGACGAAACGTTGCCTGTTTTATTCATTTCAGATATAATCTTGGAAGTGGTGATGTAGTGCTTAATTCGACGCAAAAATATAATGACAACAAATGGCATAAAGTTTGGCTTTATAGGTAGCTATTATTAATTGACATTCAGTGTTTTTGCCTTCCTTTTCAATTTTTAATCGTATTATTAAAACAGAACTTTTGATTTTTTTTTGTTAAATTTTTGAACTCTTTTCTAGAAATAAAGGAAAAAGCAAAATGCATATTGACGAGACAGAAGTAGCTAAAATTGATATAAATAGTAATTATACAATGCTCAACACTGACGGAGAATTATTCCTTGGTAAGTTCATTTTTAATGCGAATCCTTCTAGAGTGCATTCCTTGACACTTGTTGCGTTAAGCAAGATAGTAGTAAGGGGTAAGGGTAGTTGTCAAGGGTATGGGGGCGGTTGAAACGTCGATCAGATTACTGAATAAATCAACTTTATGTTCTTCTCTGAAAAAGTCAATGCTATCATTTCTGGTGAACAGATTTCTGTTTGAATGGTGGTTGAATAAGGCGACTGGTGACGAGATTGCAAGAAAACCGCGGTCATATTACCTAGCTTCTAAATACACTAACCCCTCCTTAGATAACTGTATTATTGCATTTTAAAAACCTTCACATACATGATTGTGCTGATTAAATGCATTCCTTTTCTTAAAAAGTCGTAATTTTAGAACTCTCATTGAACTGATGTTATTTTTTCTGTCTAGGTGGTGCTGAGAACATAATATCGACAACAGGATTAAGACATTTATATGGATTTCATGGCTGCATAAAAAATTTTAAACTTGGTAATACGATGGTAAATCTAATTGAGAAAGCTTCTAGTGGGCATAATGTTGAACAGTGTTTCTGAATATTTCAGAGGAAAGTAGACAAACTGTCGAATTATTTTAGAAAGAGATTCACACGCTTCACATCAATGCTGTCAGATGGATCTACGGAGTTGCAGATTGGCACTTAACCATAGATTGGTCATAGTAACACGTAATGCAAATAAAGGAAACAGGGATGTCTGAAATGAGAGCCATCTTGTGAGGTGTTCGCAACCTTTCCAGTCAGTGGCGGACTGGCTTAGAATTGCTCACCGGCCATGGGGAACATAGTTGGGCACTTTTGGGTAGGGGTAGAAGTTAGGGTGTGGTCGTTAGAGTCGCTGAGCTGTTTGATTTCTGTCCAACATACCATAACAGTTAACATATTGACAAACTAACCTTTATTTACTTCGCACCAAAGATGTATCGTTTATGTCAAAGCCTGTTCCCCGATAACCTTCCCAGTTTCATTTCCTTACAAAAAATTTCATCAATTTCATCCGAATGTGGAAAGCGATTTCCAAGGGGCCCGTTTTCGTCAAAAAGGGGCCCTTTTGGAAGAATTTTCAAAGGGGGCCATGCGCCGGTGGAGCGGTGGACCATTCCGCCACTGTTTCCAGTTTCCCACAAATGCACTCCATGATTTGTGGGGTGAATACCCCCTTTGAAGTGTCTTGTCAGGTGTTTTTTGTGCCTGACCCTACCAAGCCAGTATTTTCCAAAGGTACAATATTTCCGTTGAGCATATTTGATAAGATGGGAAGGTTTTTTTCATTTCAAAAACTTATATGAGATATAGAATTTAAGTTCTTATATTTTCTGTTATTTATATCGAGGTTTTGCTGCAATTTATAATAAAAGTTATCTTACCAGTTATTACCGTTGTGTTTAGAAATAAAATAGCCTGAACCAGCATATGAATTAACAACTAAATTTAGAATAGATTAGAATAAAAGTTACTAGTTATAGTGTGTGTAGTTAAAAGATTATTTATTAATTATTTGCATATGTACAAACTATTTTTGTAATTTGAAAAGTATTTTCACTACTTGGAATGTCGGAGCTAGGGGTTAGGGTACAAGAGCATGAATTCCCAATATTTTTCATTCGTCAATGTCTTTTCCTATCATGGATGCAACTATGTTAGGCCACGTTTATAATCAATATGTTTACTGCACTTAACCCTAGCAAATACTCCACAATACACAACAATTTACATCAGCACAACAAAAAAATATAAGAGCAACAAATGTAAGTTGCCTATCGAAATTACAGATCTTTAGTTAAGGTATTTCCAAATAATATTAGTTAAATGACCAAATATATGGGCTGAAATTTAAATTTCTAATTGGCAGCTGCATCAAAGGACATGAGATGATTTGTATATCTATTTATGTGCACTCCTAACATTAAGACCTCCTGGCAATCCTGGTTGGCTACTGTAAATAATTATCTAATGTTAATAATGACCAGTTATCATTCTTGTATCCGATAACATATGCGAACCAACATTAAAGGGTGCTGAGATTCCTGTCCACTGCCCTGTGATGTTTTTCTTACAGTTCAATTGCTGTTTTGTAATTTTAGTCGATCCTTTGAGACGTAAATTTGTGTTAAAGATTTTTAATTGAGATAAAGAACATTTCGTTTCATCTTTGAGCTCACAATTTTTGAATTATCTTTGGCTGTCGCAAGAGTTGCATCACATCACTTTGTAACAATGGTAAAGGCGGGGTGGGTATAAGATCCGAAGAAAAAAATCCACCTTCCTGTTCTTCCCGTTACCCTAAGAAAGCATGCCAGTGCACCCCAATGCCCCATTGCTTGACACAGCCCTTCTGTCATGTTTCCATGGCAGCAATAAGATCAAGAATCAGCCTCGGATTCAAGTCAGGTCACCAAAACAAAGGTCGAAGAGTAATGGTGGATTATCGAAATGGAAAATTTACCTTCTTAATCGGCGTCGGGAACACAATTTTAGCATTTAAACAGTTAAACAACAACTTAAAGAGATGTCAAGAATCAACGTTTTTGCAAGAATCCGGCAGAACTTAAAGGGGGAGAATGGTGAAAAGATCAAACTGCTAAATGACACCTCGACCCAACCACAGCAGCAGGCTAAAAGTCCAATTTCCCCAACTGTACAAGGCAAACCAGACAACTTTGATCATATTTTTGAAAGCTCGAGAAAGCCTGAAGAAGTATACACAGCATGTTTATCAAATATGATTGGCCCTTTATTGGAGGGGTATAACGTAGCATTGGTTGTTTTTGGTGAAAGTGGTTCAGGCCAGGTCAAGACGGTGTTGGGTGGGGAAATTGGAAATATTTTAAAATCAAGTAAAAAGAATTCAGGATTGCTTGCGTTATTAGTGAATGATTTGTTTATGAAGAAAATGGAGATTGAAAACCAAAATGGTGATAAAATTACATTGAAATTAACAATTTTGGAAATAAAAGGGAATCGTATTACAGATTTAATGATCCTATCAAATGACAGTGGTGCAAAGGAAACAAATGGTAAAATAATTATTGCTTAGATTTTAAATATAACGGTACTTTCCCTTAGTTATGCATATGATTTTGGACAAGAATGTAACCCAAAATGGCCTGCTTGTTGTCCAAAAGGGAGTATTTTTATTATGCCTATGGCATGTCTTTCACTGTTCTAGGAACCTGGGGGTTCCCAGTTAAATATCAAAGTTGGAGCCTTTCTCCCCTTGCTTCAAGTAAACCCAGCTGTCTAATCGCTTGATGTTAGTAAATGGGTATTCAAGAGAAATCTTGAGAGTGCAGTCTTTAGCTCCCTTGGCCCACATTAGCCATGGACAACTGTGAGGATGCCATCCTAGTTGAACAAATAGAAAATTACTTGCTTGCTTAAAGAATTGTGCAGATAGTTTCTTGTTTAAATCTATTTTCTTATCTAGGTGCACCTTGCTTGGCTGAAAATGAAATTGAAGGAACAATACTAAAAAATGTTGTGCAACTTGAAGTTATTGGAGCCAAGGATTGTCTAAGTATGGTTGAAGCAGCACTTAGTAAGACATCCTTTTGGGAAGAAGAGAACAGTGGAAACACTGAAAATGCCACCCTGCTGATACAGTTGGAGGTATATCTAGTCCTCTAAAGTTGTTAGTAAAGCTCTAAAATCTAATCTCATAGCCATGTACAATCAATATTGAAATCTATCAATGAATATTGAAGTTTGTTGTTGGTGCCTGCTGCCAAATTTCAATTGATTCTTATACATTTTTCCTTAATCTCACCAGTTTTGAAATGTCTTGCTCCTTTTTTGAAACAGGTAGTCAGATTAAAACCAACACCTGTTTCATCATGGTTAAGAATCTTCAAGCTCCCTGGTGCTGAAAAATTAATGCTTACGCCATCAAATGATGCATCAAGACCTCAAAGTGGTTTACTTGATGTTCATGCATTTGGAAACATTGTAATGAATCTCTCAGAATGTGATACAAATTATCAAGTCCCAAGTTACAGGTTTGATTCTTTGGATATTTTTCATATTTTATTGTGATATGAACGTTAGTTAGTGGCGTTGATGGTGGAACATTTGATAATCCTTAGCTTTTCCCACCACCAGGCTAATAATTCAAATTTTTTACCTTAAAATACTTTTTGTGACTTTTTGCATTTAAAATTGGTACCGAAAATTTGATGTATTTGTCAGTGCTTTTGTTTTCAATAGATGTAAAAACCTCATCTTTCATTAAAATTAGTTCATGCTTTAATTTTAATAATTTCCTATGAATATTTTTCAGAGACACAATCTTAACAACACTGATGTCTGATGTTCTTGGTGGAAATTGCTTCACAAATTGTTTAGCTACGTTCAAGCCAATAAAAACGCCAGCTTCACCAATAATTATGAGATATGCTTTACGCTTGAAGAGCGTTGTTAATTATCCTACTCCAAATACGATTCAATTCAAGGTTTTGTTTTCTAATTTTTCGATATATTTTTCAATTGTGCTATGACTATTTGGTATTAGGTGGGTGGAAGCTTCTATGGTCGATATTACAACAATACCTTCATGCAAGGATTACCACAGCTTTGTCGTAGTTTGCTAAATAAGAAGGAAAGGAAATTTATATCCCTTCTCCGTTTCTTCTCTCAACATGGCTCTTAATTGTCTGCATTCTATGAGAAGCCGTCGATACCTCTCGATAGAATAATGATAATATAATTGAACCAAAAATGCTTTCCCTGTAGCAATAGTTTGTATTCTAGAACGTTCTACGAAGATATCGATGGATGATGAAACGATTACAGAGCAACTTGATGGATGAAAGGCGTCAAAATAAAGCATATGTTGAGGAATTGAAACGAAGCATCACAATCATGGAGAAAAAAGTTAATGAAGCTGCAGAACAAAACGTAAGATGCTATTGAAAGTTAAAACTCTTTAACGTAAACAGTAGTCTAACGAACGTCTAAGGAATGTCTCTTTCGAACTCTGGGAGGTAACGTTTGAGTTACAGATAAGTCCGAATCATAGAGATTTGAATTAAAGAGGTTTATTTGGTATTTTATTTTCAAAAGATGAAGGAGAGTTGCATTCGAATAGCAATCGATTCTGTGTTCGAACTTCGAAAATTTTAAGTTGTAAAAAATGGCAGTTTATTTGGTCTTTTATTTACAAAGGACGAGAAAGTTTCTTTTGAATTAGTGAAAGTTCAAGCTACATAGGTCAGAGTTAGAGTTGACGATACTTTGGTTGAGCTGCATAAAATAAACCACGAACCTTTTAATGCTTCCTTTTACCACAATATCACCGAACTTCATCCATCTGAATGGTTATCATTACAGTCCGATTGTCAATCTTCCAGCGTTTTCTAAAATCCAATGTGATCCATTCAATTTTTGATGGTTATATTCCAAAATTACGATAAAGATAAATCCTGTTGTTTGTGCAGTCTTTTAATCTTGTTGATAAATAGTTTTTCCAGCTTCCACGAATCGAAAGAACCTTTCAAATGCAATGCGACGAGTTATTTACCTTATTTATACCAAACCTTTCCTTTATGACGTCATTTAATTTGTTTCACCGTCACGTAATACAAAGCATAGCTGACGTCACAATTCAGACCAACAACAAATCATTGTAGGGCGTATCCTTGGTAAAGGCGTGGTCTCGCAGGAAGCATTTGATTAATATTGTTTCTTGCGACCGTCATTCAAAACACAATAGAACTCAATGCAATGAAATAAAATAAAATAAAATAAAATAAAATAAAATAAAATAAAATAAAATAAAATAAAATAAAATAAAATAAAATAAAATAAAATAAAATAAAATAAAATAAAATAAAATAAAATAAAATAAAATAAAATAAAAATAAAATAAATTGAAATGAAATAAAATGAAATAAAATAAAATAAAATAAAATAAAAATGCAATATGTAACAAGAATACACAACACACTGCCATGCAAGACAATACAATACAAATTAATAACAATGCAATACAATAAAATACATTAAACAATAAAATACAATACAATAAAATACAATACAATACAATACAATACAATACAATACAATACAATACAATACAATACAATACAATACAATACAATACAATACAATACAATACAATACAATACAATACAATACAATACAATACAATGGAATGAATTGCAAACAGGTGTTCTACAATACATTATAGCAGAATCTTTGAATGTATCATGACAATTTATTTTCAAATTTCCTTTAGGAAGAATTTAAAGCAGAGAAAAATGCAATGGAGCATCAACTTGCAAATGCAAACAGAAAATTTGCCGAAATGACGTCATCAAGGACTAACTTGTCATCAAGAATGGTTTCTTCTGAACAGGAAAAACTGAAGGTAAGTACATTAACAAGCCAAAAGAACCAAAATAGCTAACCATCTAAAGTAAACTGAGGGTTTTATGTGGCCTATTTTGTTTTAGCTTTCTAAAGAAATAGTCGATATCCAAATCATGAATAACACTATAAAACAAGAAGCTGAAAAACAAATATTTCAACTGAAGCAAAAGGTATTTAAGAATAGTTTTTTCTTATTGAATTTACGTCATCATTTAACATTGTAGCTAGAAGATAATGGTTTAAATTGTTACTCAGAGTTTCACGCGAGATGATGTGGTCAATAGTCAGTTTTCCTATATCGAAAATCGATAACTGTCTCTCATGACCTAGTATTTAAAACTAATACTGGTGTGTCGACAAGACATCGGGCATGTAAAGATATGAAGAGTTTTGTCTAAAGCATGGCTCTGATAAGGGCATTAAAGCTAAAACAAGGAATAAGAGGCTCTCGCGATGAGAACTGCATTACACAGCATCGGAATTTTACGAATATTTTATTTTGCCTTGGGTGGCGCGATGGATTGGTCGTGTGATTTTGAATGTGCCCAGACAAGCTCTGTTCTGCACTGATGAGCCCGCATGGAGTGAAATAATACTTGCATTAAAGTGAGTATATAATATATATAGATCTATATATTTATGTGGTAATTCGCATCCTTATTGCATAAAAATCTAAGAGCTATATCCATGTTATTACAAAGCCCAAGGTTTGGCCTAATAGAGGACGCTTTGTAATAAAGATTGTTCACTGTTTGATTGTGCAGAACCTGGATTTGGAAGAAAAAGTATCGGATTTAGAAAGGCATTTTGCATTGGAGAAAAGAGGGCATCAAGATCAGAAAGAGAGGGTCAAACACGTTAAACAAGAATTTCAAGACCTCAGCGAAGAGTATATCAACTTAAAAGGGAATTATGCATCACTTTCAGAAGAACATCAAAGTCTGGTATGTTGGAGAAAGCTGTTATGATATTTCTATAAAAGGGTTTTGTTTTAACCAAGTATAAATGATTAAAAATATAATTCTAAAAACTAAGATAGAAAATGTGAAGAGTTCATGTCCCTGTGTTTCCTGGTCATGGTTTTCAAAGTAATATTTTACATTTTGTCAGGTCAACACAAACCAGAAATTAGTGGAAGAAATTGGAAATCTTGCTGACACCAAGGACCAACTCATGAAACATAAAGATCACATGGAGATCCAACAATTACAGGTTATCTCTTTAGAAATTGATACCTAAAATGATGTAACGAAGTTTGTTATACATGCCATCTTTTTTATCTTTGTTGTGGACTGTAACTATTACAAAACTAAAGACTGCCTTTTTTCTCTTTGAACAGAATTTTACAGACAGATTGAAGAGCATAGCAAAAAAAGTTTCTGAAGAATCGAAAGGTCGACGGGTCTGTAAAACCATGAGTTGATATATTGTGATATTTTTTGTTGATTTACTCAAGTCTTTCTTTGTTTCGTCATCTATAATTGCATCGTTAGATAAATCGATTTGTCTAATATGTTTTTGGTTACCATTTGTTGCTGTTTATCTTTTTATTTCCATTTATCTAATGTGTTTTATCCATTTTAGACGAGCTCATCACGAAGATGGAGATCATCAAACAATAGAAATTTAGAATTAGAGAAACAGGTACGTTCTTGACAAGAATCCCTTAATCTCTCAATTTCCAATGCCCCACTTGGCAGGAACTGGCATTAACCGAACACCTAACTTGATGAATGAATTTTTGCAGTTGCTGTATAATGTGCAAGAGAGGGAAGAGAAACTTGAATCGATAAGAGAGGAGCACAGTTCAGAGTTGAAAAAGATCGAAGATAAAATGTAAGTTAGAGTTTTTTCTCAGTTTTAAATTCTCGCTGCAACGCCAAAGTCTTCTGGAAACTATTCAATATTCTAAAAATTTTTATTTATCGAGTATTTTCTATACCATTTATTTAATTTTAACTTTCCTTAGTTTTGCAGCACCTGATCTGAATTGAATAGAATTTAACCATTATATATATGTGCAAAATAGAGTAGTCTATACATGCCTAGATATTAAAGGTTTTCTATCAATATGTTTGGCTTGTAATGCTTAGCACCTTTCTATTTGAATAAGGATAACATTAAAGGAAGATTTGAAAGAGTCGCAAGAACAAGCTGAAAGGTACAAAATGAAAATGGCAGAACAAAATTCAGTGAGTTTTGCTTAGAATCGGCTACTGGATTTATTAGAAGCATTAATAAGGGTACAACTGAATGCATAACAATACAATACAATACAATACAATACAATACAATACATTATAGTACGATACGATACGATACGATACGATTCGATACGATACGATACAATAAAATACATTACTTTACAATACAATACAATACAATACAATACAATACAATACAATACAATACAATACAATGCAATGCAATGCAATACAATACATTATAGTACGATACGATACAAGACAACACAATACGATACGATACGATACGATACGATACAATACATTACTTTACAATACAATACAATACAATACAATACAATACAATACAATACAATACAATACAATACAATACAATACAATATAAAACAATAAATAGTCTAATAAAAGGAAATTGAAGAGTGCAATAAGACATAACGAAGTAAAGATGAAATATATCATAATTTTCACCACATCTAGGGTACTAAGATTTTGCATCGTTTACAGGAACTGTTAATTGCAAATGAGCAGAAAAAAGAATTTGAAGAGCTTTGCGAAAAGTTAGATGCAAAGTTGAAGGAAACATCACAAGAATATATCATCAGATTAGAAGCTTATATTGCTGATATCAAGGTGGGTGTTACTTAACAGCACAAAAATCCAGCATTTTTAGGCATGGTTTGTACAAATGTATTCAACAAGTGGGTGACTAGCATTTATTTGTCATAATACTGCTTAGAGCTGTGATTTTCTTATAGCATTGCAATTGATGATACTTGAATTATCTAGCTAGAAGATTCAACTTCCGAGAATGCTAAGACGTGTGCGCGAGATGTCTATTTTGCGGTAAATGTAAAGAAATTTCTACTCGTTGTTTAGGAATTTGTATGGCACCAACAAGGAGCTGCAGAGGACCAGGGAAT
The DNA here is from genome assembly GCA_964019065.1 of Catostylus mosaicus. Taxonomy (NCBI): domain Eukaryota; kingdom Metazoa; phylum Cnidaria; class Scyphozoa; order Rhizostomeae; family Catostylidae; genus Catostylus; species Catostylus mosaicus. The sequence goes on from OZ025192.1 coordinate 1,363,766, forward strand.
GAAGGAGAATCTACAGCAAATCCAAAGTATGGTCGATGGACTGAAGATAGCGTACAACGCTGACAAGGAAACATTGGATAGCAAAGTTAAAAGACTGACAGCTTATATGAATGAAATATTGCAACGTCATGAACAGCTATTAACTGCTTACAAGTAAGGGGTTAAAATGACTGTTTTATTGTTTCAAGATGCTTTTTTAGAGCCTCTGGTATGAGTCAGACTCATAGATGTAATATGAAAGGCAAAGTTTGTAGTTTATAGTCTGTATCCTGATGTAGAATACCTTGCGCTAAGCGACAACCATTCCTGGTAGCGTGACTCACAGGTTCAAGTAGTATATGATGCTGATGAACATACTATGTCGATTCTTTGACCGAAGGGCCATACCGATGGGTTTATGCGAATTAAGAGCAGATTGCATCAATAAGTAAACAAAGCATGTGATTACTGGAACATTGGGGTATTATGCATTATATTGTTAACATAGCGAAAAACATGGACCAAGTTTATGTGAATCGAAGTGTATTAAAAACCAAATTTGTCTAATTTTCAGACTGATCATGTGGAAAACTGGAATAGGGAGCAAAGTTGATGAAAACATTGAACGTGATTTTGCAATTACTTTGCCACCGATCGAAGAAATTGAAAATGAACAAGTAGGGAATCATGTATTTGTTTTACTTTCTAGATGAGCAATCTTATATTTTTAGTTCTATTATGGTTTATAACCTGTTTTTTCTCTTTAATCACTTCGTTATTAAGTGGGAACGTAAAGGTTTTATATCAATAATTGTTCATATTCAAATTCTAATGTTCATTATTGCTATTATATCAATGAAGTTTTAACGCTGAAGAAGGTCCTTTTGCTTGGGCGAATTGCTGCATTTGCGATACAAATCTTGTGCATAATAAAAACATATTGATAAATATCAGGAGCTGTTTTGTAATTAAGTAAGAGAGAAACTCTTACAATTTCAACCTGTGTATTCTGTCTAAAATAATCAATACAGCACTTCTGATAAGACATCGAGCGCTATAAGACAGCACTCTTCGTTGCTTTCTTTAGATGTATTTCTAAATTTCATGAGTTTTTTGTTTTTTAATAGAGAAAAGAAAGAAACGATCTGAGAACGCGACTGTATCTCTCTGAACAAAGTGTTAAAGAATTGCAAGAAAAGGTAAGCTAAGAAAGAAAAATTCTGAGCAGTATTTTCAAGATTGCACGTAAACTAAAGGTGTTATTTAGAAAGTCGAAACTACTTGTTTTTTTATGAAACTGCCTGAAGTACTGATCATAGATGGCAATCACTATGAAAACAGAACACTCTTAAAAACTTGGCAAGTCGTTCAATGTGACAATAATCTGACTCTTCAAATTGCAGCAAATTAGCATGCATTGCCGGAATGATAAAACGCCCAATTTAAATGTCATATAATTTCTTCAGTACTTTAAAACTTCAAATTAACGAGTTAATATTCATAATTTTATGAAGGTTGATAAGCTGAAAGACAAACTAAAAGAAGCGAACAATCATCAACAAACCCGACCGTAAGTTTCTTACCTGCACGATTTTTATCGAGTCACGACATCCGTTTACGAAAATCTTAACACATTTTTCGCTATTAGTATTAATAAATGTATCTTTACTACATTTACCACGAACTTAAAATTTCAATCAGGTCTCTCCTTTTCTTTTAGGGAGGAAGATGCAAATGGTTTTAATTTGAGAAACTTGAGGAAAGAGATGCGAAATTTCACAGTTAATGTTCAGGTAAATTTATAATTTAAAAAAAAACAGTCTTCAATCCGATGGGTTATCGAATTGAGGGGTGAGTTTCAGGGGGCTGACCCCCCTATTTATTCGGATAAAAAGATATATTTTTACATGTTTGTATTGTTCTCTATTTAATATATCAACAGAACACCCCCGCATAGAGCCTCCTTGTTATTTTCTAGCTCTACATGACTGCTTCAATAGTTGTCCGTTTTGTAAACATCTGTTTTTTATAACCTGCAAACAGGTCGAGCTTGAGAAAGAACGAGCTGAGTTACTTACTCGATGCACTGTCGCCGAACAACAAGTAGCAGAATATGAAGAATACATGGATACTTACATTAAAAGGTAATTCACCAAAATCTTCCAGCCATTTGACTTGAAATGCTGTGTTCTGATATATTTGTTGTCCTGTCTCCAAAACACTCTTCGTTCTGTTTGCACGCTGGCCTGTAGCTACTTTCAAATTGTAATTAATTTATCGTACAAATTCGATTACATCTGACGTTAAATTGGTTCTTTAATGGCCGGCATCTTCAAATCTGACGTTTAATTTATTCAGGATTTGATTAACACATTTCTAGCGATTTACGATGAGAAAAGTCTTGGCCTAAATTCGCCCTGCAGTTTGACAATTTACCATCTCAAGGGAGATCAGTTCACGTGCACACAATTTTGCGTGCATCGTTTCAATTCTTTGATAATTCTTTTATTCGCATGGGAAAACATTTTAATATGAAATTCTTTCAGATGGGAATCAGAAAATAAGCTTTAAAAATACCCAAAAACAATAACAATCAAGATTTCATTCCATTCACTCTCCCTTTCTTTTATGGCACAGTTCTGATCGGTCTGTGCTAAAATTGGGGCCAGAAAATGTGTTGGGTTTTATTTTTTTCGTTTATTTTATTTTAGGTGCTCTCTAGCACTTGGCAACACCAGATTAAAGAATGTCATCTTATTTAGCAAGAATACGGTTCTTAATTTCAATCATTTATCGTCTTAGATATCAACACGAAATAATGGAATTGAGAAGAATGCTTTCAGAAGCTGGCAGAGTTCACAGTGCTGATGGTGCTTTAGGCCTTGAATATCGCCAACCAAGACCCCTTCCTCCGATTCCAGATGATGGGAGGTATCGAACAAGATATAGAGATCCAAGATATTACCCAGAGAGTAAATATTTGTGAAGGTGATATCCCCAGAGCAAAACTTTTATTTTTTCATCAAAGACATAATGAACCGTAAAATGTATCATGAACACACCATACATGTTCCAAGTATTGTATATAAGCCATAGAGTTGGTAAATAATAAATTTAGTTCCACAAGGATTAAATATTGATCCTTGTCTGTTTATTCAAAAGGGTGAAGGTCTGCGTACGTGAGAATCGTAAATTTTTGAATTTGAATGTAGAAGTTTTAAACTTTAGTTTAACAGCGCTAATATTTCAATACAGCTTATTTATTGTAAAATGTCAACAGTTTATTTTTGAATGTAGGATGTTCATTGTTTATTTTCAATAAGTTGTATTTTCTCATATTCGTTTGATGAATTTGCTCATTTCTTGTATTTTATTCTGCACATCATCTCATCTATAATTCGTTAGAAAATCATCGATCATCATGCCTAAAAAGAATGCTTTCTCCCTGCAGTAAAATTCAACTCAAAATCTTTTGCATTCAAAATGCTTTACTTCGAATTTTTCCAGTCATGTAAAAGGTTACTTTAGAAACCAAAAACGTTTAGTTGAAAATGAATCAAATGATCAGATAAATAATTGTTGTAAAGAAGCAATGCCTGTTAAAATTCATAGCAATGCAGTCAATTTACTGCACCAAAATTGAAATGATAATCATTGATATATTGACAACATACGAGAACAAGTAACACTTACTTGTTTCAAAAATAGATTCAGAATATATCTTCTGAACCAACAAGGTCCAAAAATGATCACTTGGTTCAGATACTTGGTAGAGCAGCAATTTTGTTCTATATGATGTATGCTACTTTTTATAATACTATATATAAATATTGCATTTAGCATTGCTGAACGAGTTAAAATATTAATTGGAATGCAAGGGGCCAACTTGACATAGTTCGTCAACAATAAGCTGAATTGAAAAAAGTTCGTCAACAAATAAATTCATTGAAGTGATTGTATTGCGATTAAGTTCTAAGATGTAATGATGTTTAAAATAATATCCTTGTCATTAATCCCTAAAAGTACCTTGCATAATATTTCTTTGTTATAAGCGCCGTTCCAACTATGGGTCCATCAGTATCTGTTCTCCAGATGACGTCACCAGTCTCATGGTTAAGTGCAAAAACCGGACCAGGCTTGTCAGCTGTTCCGATGTAAAGCAAACCACTTTTTGACAGGCGAGGAGATGAAATGAAGATGACGGAGCCTATCTTTTTCCGCCATATTTCTTCGCCGTTCTTTTGCTTCAAAGCGATCACCTCTCCGTCACCACCGCCAATAAACACCTGACCATCAGGACCAAGGGTGGGGCTTGATGTTAAATTGACCGATACTGAAAAAGGAGTTAAAATTTTGGGAAACGGGAACTTCAGGGAATTAAACTCAAATTCATAGAATCGTTCACGTTCAAAAATAGAGTAACCTAATTGTAATAAGTGAAGTAGAGAACAAAATAGGACACTGCCTATCTGATTATCGAGGAATACTTGCGACGTGAACATAAATGACGGAGATGAGTAAAAATGCAAAGGGGCAGGGGTGCACAAAAATATGACCTGATAATAAAATTATATTCATACATTCTAACACTGATATTTTGTCCCACAGGACCTTTTTAGGGACACTTATTTGGGGAATATTTCTTGATTTTGCAGAGCAATTAAAAGAGACTTACCCTGCTTGGTCCAAATGACTTTTCCTTTTCTGCTGTCAATTGCAGCAACTTCTCCGTCATGCGTGGCAATGAACAATTTGTTACTCTTTGTAAATACTGGCGTTGATTCAATAGTCCCTTGAAACTGTTTGCTCCACACCAACTCTCCAGTCCACAAATCCAATGCAAGAACTTTCCCGTACCCACTGCAAAACACCACAATTGACTCATCCGGACTCAAGGCCGGTGACGAAATAAACCCACCTTCTTCAGAATATTCCCAGCGTGCTTTGCCGATCTTCATATCAATCACGTGAATGTTCAATCCAAACTCCGCATATGACGCAATGAAAACAAGGTCACCGTTGCTATTAGAAACAGGCGATGACCAAATTGCATCATTGGCTTTGAACCTCCATCTCAATGTCCCATTCGGGTGAAAAGCATACAAGTACGTGTCATGTGACCCAACAACTATTGTCCCATCTTTGCTCACGTGACATGATGACGTAACACTAGCTCCGGTTTTGTATTTCCACGCAATAGTGCCGTTGCGCGTATGCAATGCGCGAACGTAAGAATCATCAGCACCGCAATAGATGACATCTTCAGCATGGTTAAAGTCACATGACGATCCTGTTTCATCAGCTGTTTCAGTCTTCCATTTAATTTTCCCACTTTCTGCGTCAAATGCGTAGATCCAATGATCATCAGAACTTAGATATATTGTAGGCCTATTGGGTATCACCTCCTCATATATGAAATTTGTGTTTACAAAATCTTCTTCGCTTGATTTCTTCGCATCGGTAGCAGCTGTAGGCTTTGCATCTTTTTCTGCATTAACATCAGGATTCAAGGAATTCTTGAGCAAGGCAAAGTATTCAAGATCTGCAGGCTCAAGCTTAATAACGCCAAGCATCAAATTTGTTGCAATGTGTTGCGGATTTGAGGACCTCGGGACTACTATGACGTCATTACCGATTGCCCAACGCAGCACAACCCGCGCTATATCTGCGTCAAACCAGCGGGAGATGCGCTTCAGGCCTTGATTCTGCAAAACTGGGTTGTAACTAAGGCCTTCTCTAACCCAAGAATCTCCCAAGGTGCTGAAAACAATTGTATTTAATGCATAAAATTTTATAATTATATCGATTATTGTATCTAGCAATAATCGATAATTTATTCTCTACCATAGAACAAGATGCCAAAAAGTAGCCTACAAAAGATTGGCATAATACTTTGTATTTAATTTATGCCACAAAAGCGTATTAAATATAAATAAGTATTTGAGAGAAATGGTTTTATTCGTCCGTAGCGATGTGTGTGCACGTTTAGCGCGATACATGGTTAGAGACGAAGAAATATCAACCTATGTTTGTTATCACTTCAAGCCAGTTTCGTGATTCAGTCAATACTTTTTGTCTCCTAAAGAGTGATTTAATCACGAAACAAGCTTGTAGAGATAACAAATGAAGTTTGATATTTCTTCGCATATCAACATACATATGTTTAGCTTATACAATGATTACTTTTCATGATGTTATAAATACCTGTGTCCCATATATACGACATTATTCTCCTTGCACCATTTTCTCACATTATCATCCGTATAAAATGGATCAAACCAATTCTGGACCACTGATAATTCTTTCTTCTTAATCTTCTGCAACGCTTCAAGGTCTTCCACTTCAAAATTGCTCACTCCAATACTGCGTATTTTGCCTAGAAGACAACGGAAAAAAGTTCATGGGAAACCAAAGACATACTGTACATAAAATGTGGTTCACTTTTCCTTCGCTAAAGTGCAACTGGAATGAAATGGCATTATAAATTCGAAGAAGTTCTACGTTTTATGCCCTACGTTCAAAGTATGACTCCTGGGAACAATGAAAATTTTTGGTGTGAAAATGTAAATGCTAGAGTTTTCAGCGATGTTTCTCGCAGTTGCCACTCGGTAAATTTGTACTCTCAGCAAACCCCAAAGTATAAGTAGCGACCAAATAACATTACCTTTTTCGACCATAAACTCTAGCGCTTTCCATGTTTCAGTCCAATCTCCTTTTGGTTCACCTTTTCCACAGACCAAATGGGCACCTGGACCTTCGTCACAATCCTTCGAATGGATTAGCATCAAATCTATGTAATCGGTTTGCAGATTTGCCAAACTTTCATGAATAGATTGTATGGTTGGTTCAAATCCGAGATTCTTTGGATGAATCTTTGATACGATGAAAATCTCTTTGCGATCTAAACCAGAAGATTTCACAGCGTTGCCAACAGCAGTTTCATTGTAACCTTGCGCAGAATCAATCATTCTAGAAATTAAAAACCAGATTTAAACAAATTTTCTTCTACTATTTGTTTCAACAGACGATAAGGAGCAGGCATGTTCGTGTTGTGAAAAAACAAAAGCCTAGATGAGATCTATTTTTGCTGATTTTATAACCTTTTAGAAGCGCTAAACTTCAAAATTGTGCAGAAGATGCCGAAATAAAATAAGAATCCAGCTTTTTGTCCAGCGCTTTTAAGAGGAAATATGAGCCGTTGGATAGTGGGAAAAATTAGCCAAAATAACTAAACAAGGATCTTTAGCAGTCCCCAAGGAACACAGCACTTTCAATAAGACACTAGCCTTCACACAAATTTGAAAATTTAGAACAGAGAAAATGGAGGAATTAAAGGAAACAGTTTGGTATTCGGTAAAAGTAAGGATTTTTATTGAGAGATGTAACTTCACATTCGGTAGGGTATCTTGTACATGAACAATGTTCTTACAGAAACCCCTTTTTGCTAATGCACTCCAATTCCCCTCCCTTAAGGTGCTTTGTTTCCATGTCAAGTCCAAAATCAGTAAAGGAGATATCTTCTACATTTATATTAGGTAATGAAACTATGCGACAAGCATCAAAATGCCTACCTGTAGCCTTCGTCTAATGCAACTTTTACCATTTCTTCTGTTTTCTCAAAAAGGCCAGCTGTGCCAAACCCAAGCAGCCGAACTATCAATAGATTTAACACACAAATAAATAAATGCAAAATGTAATATGTAATCTAAATGTAAGATCACTTATAAAACTGCATTTTCTGTGCAATCCATCAGTATACCTTGGATCACATTTGGTACCATGTTTCCACAGATCATGCCTGGGCTCCTATGTTATTCTAGTACATGCTTATAAGGTGCAAGATTAGATTTTCCATTCTTTTTGCCTCTAGATTTTTTAATGTGCTTTAAAAAAACATATAAAATGATCTTTTTAACTCAATCCTTTTCATGAAGTCTTAACAATGAAATTGAAATAGTTAGAAAATATCTATGTTTAATTTTTTTCCTCACTCTCATAGCCTGTATTGAGTTGCATCTTCTTGCTTGCAAAGTTCTCTTCTTCAGGTAAATTCCATGTCTGTTCAAACTTCAAAAACTTTGTTATTGGCATATTTTGAAGCTCACATTCAATCCTTTCAGGTGCAGAATCAACAACTTTTCCAAACTCTTCTTCAAGCCTGATAACATCTCTGATCCCTAAAACCTGTGAAACGAACTTGAGTTACAAACAATATTCTCACTTTTCATATTCAAATTTAAATATAGAATCAGTGAGGCCTTAAAGTATCCTTTATGTCTCAAAAAAGGCTTTTAATACCTGACATTCATGTCAATCACTCAGCTATTGCAAGCTTGAAAGGAAGAAGGCACCCAAGAAAACAAACTAACTTTTTATTTTTTAACCAAGACTAGAAGTTATCTAGCAGCTATTCAGCCAAGGTGCTAAGGCCTGTGCCCTTGGAGCTCCTCTTCAGAAGGTGAGTTGGTTTGGCTGAGCAGTTTGGGGAAAAAAAATTCTGATTTTGGTCAACATCTAGATTTCGAAGTTTTTTACCTCGTACCTGGCATTCATCCTTGTCACATTTGAATGGCAATTCAACGCAGAAGCTTATTTATTGCCACCCATAGCTATGTAGCATTATAGCTTACTTAGGTAAAACAAACAAAACGTCTGCTCTGATGGGAAAGAATCAAAGAAAACATCTTCCCCGTTTCATCATTACCTCTTCGTTATCAGCTGGTTCTGTTTTGTTCATGAACACGTGAAACCAAATAGAGACACCAATATTTGGGCAACCATGTGATCTAACATGGTGCCACCAACCTTTGGGAATGTACACCATATCACCAGGGTGTAATGTGACCTGAAATAGAAAAATTTGACATAAATATAATATATTTTACACAGGAATCTTGCATTTTTCAAGTTTTGCAATCCCTATAGTTAGGAAAACTGAATTCCTGCAACTGTGAAAATAAGATTTATGGCTTCAAGGTGCAGAAATTGTAGACATATCACTGTGACATAAGAGGAAGCACTTTAATTGGTACACTTTAATTGGATAGCTTTCTGTGACATCTTCTGGCATTCTGCGATCATATGCAAACCAGGCTTACAAATGAGCTAATCTTCTGCAGAGCAAGAAAAATATGAGACTAAATGATTACCTTATAAAATGGGACATCCTTAAATAGAGGCCATTTGTCAAAATCAACACCTTCTGGACTGATTGGTGACAATCCAGGGAATGTGTCAATATGATCAGCATATACTTCTCTAATGTATGTATGATTTACTAAAGTGACAACTTTCGTCCCTGAAACCATCGTGAGCAGGTTCTCGTAGCCATCTTGATGGAAACATGAGCTTGTATTTCCACTTGAGAAAAGCAAATGAGCACTTGTGAAATTTGATGAAAGTTCAGGGCATTGCATGAAATAAGGCACTTCGAGATCTTTCATCATTTCAGTTTGGGGAAATGGAGAATCTAAATAAATAGTTTTATTTCTATACATTCCAAGAAACTCTGTCATATTCATTGTCTTTCGGGGATATAATTCATTCTTATAAATCTTTCCCATTTCAACATCCATCAAAACATGTCCAAATTTTTCTCTCAAATACGATTCATTGTTCCAATTTTTTGTGGCTTCCCAATTTCCAGCAATCCCTCTGAAGATAACTGGCTGTCTTCGTCTAATAAAATGCGAATAGAAATCAGCACCCCCTACAGAGTAATCGAGCTCTGTAAGGACATTCTCAACGGGGTTGCCATGATCCCCAAGCTTCATCAATGGCTGCTGGCCTTTCTCCGAAGAATCTGCTTGCCGATCGGAATCTTGGGCTTCTCCAGCATGACAGTTATTCAATGAAAACAAAACGATTAGCATGGATATCCTCATTGCTGTGAATACGTCTTCTTTCTTTGACATCGATTTTAAAGTATTCCGCATAAAATTGGAGAACCTTTTTTCGCAAAAGGCCTAGCCAAACTGGGAACCAAACACGCAAAAAGGTGCAATTTAGAAAGACTTATTCTTCGCTGCTATCTTAGAAACATCTGCTTTGAAATACAACGTCGGAAGAAAAAGCCATCTGCCATTTGCTGATAATATACATAACATAAACAATGATGATTTTTCCGACCAATTTGTGGTCAACCGGAAGAAAATAAATAATTTAGAAATTGGCGGAAATAATTTATTGAAACGAGGCAATCGCATAATGGAGACAATCACATGCTGAAAAAACCTGAAAGCGAACGTTGCATGGAAGATTTACAAATTCTGGTGGTGATGAAAAATGAAATAGGCAATCCTACAAGCAGTACAGGGACAGTAAATTCACTTAATACCATAATTTCAAGGGATATGAATAAATGTGCGGCTCAAAAAAATCACTTTTTACCAACCCGCCATTTGAAAAGGCCCGAAAAATCCTCGCCCTCTTTACTTGACATTAGTCACGCTAAAGCAATTTTCACCCCCATTGACAATAGCCCTTTTCCAAGTGAAACATTTGTTCAAAGAATCATATGTCTAAATAGAGAGACAGATACCAACATAAGTGTTTTTCGAAGTAGTGGTCCATGATGAATCTATGGTAAAAATTTTGTACGCCAAAAGTGACGTAGCGGCCTTCCACTGGCTGCTAGATATCCGCACGTACTTTCGAGTTTCATGATTAAATCTGCAAATAGTTTAATTCAGTCTCAGCAAAACATGCTTTTAAAATTCCAATATTGAAAGTCCTCATTATAGTTTTTTTCAATTTGCAGGTGTCATCTCAACTTTGTTTACTGAACGTTAAAAAACTGGCATGTTATTTGAAGTGCTAGCCACGGGGATTGATTAATACTATAATAGATGGTATGATCGCCATCCAAGGGGTGGCATGTCGCTACTAATGCGTCAATTTATCTAATGTAAAAGGGTCTATTACAAACTTAAAAGCATGAACTGTTAAGGTGAGTGCAGAAAGTAACCTTCTGTTAAATGAGATTCAATTGTGTGCAGGATAACCAAATTTTCTAAGCAGTCAGATATCTAGAAATGCATTTGACAGCTTAGTACGTCTGTCATCAACACTACCCCTGGAATTAATCTTCAAGACTATTTGGCGTGGTTGATAATAACACCCCTCTGAGTAGTTTCACGAACAGGCACAAGAGCCATAGCGTAGTAGTTAGTGGCTGCATACTGCCATGCGCTGCTATGCAAAGCAATTAAAGGCTCCTATCTACAAGCTTTTAAAGGGGCATAGCGAAGTAAAATGATCCATCACCGTTTTGAGACAAATCACAAATATATATACTAAGTTTGTTCAATAAATTCATTTAATGTATAATAGAACCTATTCTAAATCTAATAAATTACATTAAAAAACCTAGAATCACTATGGCTAGAATCATTATTAAATTGAATTACAAATAATTTCATTGCGTTGAATGTATTAAATCTAGAAAAATACATAAATTATTTTCAATGTTAGTATTAACAGGTGATGTGACATACGAAAGTCAGAAATAGAAATGGCTAACATAAAACCTAATCAAATACAAGCAATTTATCAGTGATGCTGAAAAATAGAATGCCCGATTTGCAATTCCATCAAATTTGTTTTTGTACCTTTAAAAAGTCACATGTTTTAGGCGTGTTTAAAACAAACTGCAGAACAAACTATCCCTTAGAAACATAAGAGATGACCTCTTAGTACTTGAAATTACATTCATTTGGAGTGAAAAACCTTTGCCAATTAAAAACTTTTATGATCTATCGAGCATTCTTATGATTCGACAAACACTTGCTTTGGTCTTCCAGTAAAAAGCCGTATTCTAACAAAGCATCTTGCATACGTTCTGTAGGAACTATAAAAAATACATTAGGATAAGAAATCTGTTAATAAACGCATTTTCTCTGCAATATTTAAACAATATATAAACAATGCTGATTTGCCAAATCTGTTTCGTAATCCAGGAGAAACTTTATCACAACCCCCGTCTCCCTGCACAATTCTTTCTACTAAGTCCGCTTCTAAACAATACATCTTTTATTCTCTCCCTCTATCTATCAATCTTTCGATAGCACCTTAATTCTAAAACCAAGGGTTAGTCTCAAACTTGTCCAATCGATCTCTGATGTCTGGTGGAAAAATGTAGGCGGGTATCGACTGCTTGCGCTGGTTTGGAAGAAGCGTCTGGATTCGAAACAGACTGGGGCATGTCGATAACTAACGCAACATAGAATCGTGCAATAATACAAAATATGGCCTAGCCATAAAACAACAAAATCTTGTGGTGCAGACAACTGCCTTTTATTTATTAATTTTCAAGTTATAAAAATAGCTTTCTAACGGTACAAGGTTTTCAAATCATACCTTTTTCGTTCAATATTTCACCGTACTCAGCAACCAAAAGTTGCATTCTATCCATATAACATTCAAATGAGTCACATACCAATAGTTTTCTCAAATTTTTCAAAGCATAAAAACACCCTGAGCGTCATCGTCCTGTCTAAATTAGTCAACCCTTTGGAATCAAAAAAATCTAACAAGGTGAATGCTTCCTTGACTGAGAAAACTATCCGCTTGTGGGAGCTTAACGCTTTTCTTGTTGTCACATACCTTTGAGCTGAAAACCGTCTCACGAATCCGATTGGTAAGTTTTTTAGTTGCCACAAAGACAACACTAATTATTGTTTTCAAGGTTGCGTTGTATGGACATCCTATTGCTGTATCTGTTGTTGTCATTTACTGAGAAGCATTTCAAAATCTTTTGAGTTGGTATAGGTGCAATTCGTAAATAAACTGCCTGTAACATAGAGTTTTGGCTCCACAATTGAGTTTTATCCACAGGAACCTAAATGGCAAGCCCTGGTGGCAAATATATTAATAAATATTCAACTTATAGAGGCAATTATCTCAGTTACTATGCCCCGCAGAGCAATTAGACGCTGCGAATATAGGCGGTGATGGTGACCTTGAACTGTCCATAAATCTTTTATTTGTTCTTTTCGATGATGCAACGCAAACTGCAACATATTCTCTTGCATGTGTCATTTGTGCAATTGGATACCATCTATTCGATAATGGATCGTATCTACAAGGAAAAAGAGATGCTAATAAGAAAACTAGTTGGCATTACTTTGTTTCTTCTTATCATCAACATGGCATCATTTCATCTATAGCGAGAAAAAGGTAGTATGTGAAACACCAGGCAAATGTTTTGCTTCAGAAACAAGGCGTTTTTGTCTTAGAATGGGTATTTCATCAGCAAATTTTGCAAATTTATCTCAGAAAAAAGATTCTATGCCTATTTTTGTCGGCAGATTCGCCCTGGACAGCCTCCGAGAAGAAGACATCTAGCTACGATCCTGCCTATCCCCCGCTCACACAATAGCTCTAGAAAATAAATGCAAACACTAAATATCCATCAATCTGCATTTTTATCAAAACTGAATAAAAACATTGAGCCTGATGTCAAGGAATGAAAAAGAGAATCTACCTTTCGACTGTGTTGAGACATTTTGTTCCATCGTAGCCACCATTTACGTAGATATACCCATCAAGAACACCGGCAGCACATCCAACTCTTACGCTTAATAAAGAAGCCATTTCAACCCATTGATCGGCGGTAGGATCATATCTTTCAACTGTTGTTATTTTGACATTTGGATCATCACCACCAATTGCATAAATGTAATTACCAAGAGAGACGCACACAACGTGTTTTCTGAAGAAATAACAAACAATTAAGAATTCTAATCAAACGCTGATGTTCCTAGAAATTTTAGATTTTGATTTATTAATATATGGAAAAACACATAACAGCAGCAACACAAAACAAATTAGGCAACATCATTTTCTATCATTGATTTCTAATATTTCTTTCGGCATACGGGGCTTCTTCGGACTATTGTATAAAAATTATTAATATATAGATGTTATGTTAAAACGGAAATTGTTCTTACACTTCAACAAATCTTATGAACATAGCAGAAAAATCATTATTGCTTCATTTCGCGAAAAACACAATTATAGCGGAAAACAAAATTTTTGACGAAGTTCGAGCCATGGAACTTGAATTCTTCAAAATATTTCTTATGAAATGAGATTGTATCTTAAACCATCCCAGTCTAATTCCTTCGCATATAGCACTCTTGTATCCTTGTGGCAAACCCAAATGTGGTTAACTTTTGCTCCTTCAAAGCCTCTTACCTCGCATGGTTCATTGAAGCAATTTCAGTCCATTGATTTGTAACGTGGTCGAATCTTTCCGCTGTTTTTAGGGCCGAGCCATCCGAGCCACCGACTGCGTATATATTATCATTGAAAACACAGCAACCAACACCAAATCTGCGTTGATTCATTTTCGGCATTTCAATCCATTTACAACCTTTCGGGTCAAAATATTCAGCAGTTTGCAATGGACGTGATCCATCAAAGCCACCTTAAAGGAGGAAATTACATCTACGTTACAATGGTATCAAAACATTGGCCTAAAAATGGCATATTATCATTGAAAACACAGCAACCAACACCAAATCTGCGTTGATTCATTTTCGGCATTTCAATCCATTTACAACCTTTCGGGTCAAAATATTCAGCAGTTTGCAATGGACGTGATCCATCAAAGCCACCTTAAAGGAGGAAATTACATCTACGTTACAATAGCATCAAAACATTGGCCTAAAAATGGCTGCCAAAAATTGGTGGCCTAATAATGGTGGCCTAAAAATGGCGGCCGAAGTTGGTTGCTGTTGATGGTGGTATGAATTGAAAATAGAAGTCACCGCATCTATTTGAGGCTAAAATCAAGATTGCTTTATGCTAACATTTTCACTATGCCATTCAGAATTCAGTTTATCAAACAAAATGTAATTAGGTTACTTTTTAACGATATTTATATTTAAAGATATTTAACAAACAGTGACCTATTTATTCATGTATTTTTGTTATATTCCCGAAGGGGATGCAGTCGTAATGAAGCAACCGTTCCTATTTCATATTTCATGTCTTCATGCTTCTAAGAAATAATGTTAGTATGAACAACCGAATAACAACAAGTGGTAAAATGCACGTTGCGTGAAGGAGTTGTTTAAATTGAATCTGGCTTCATTATATTTCTTTACCACGGATATGAATGGAAATAACAGGTTGATGGAAATCAATTCATTATTGCTCATTTTAGAGGAGTGTTTAATTTTAGGCAGGCAGGTCGTTTAGAAATATTTGAAAAAGAAATAAAAAAGGTATGGATAGCATAAAAAGGAGAGTGGTTTTCTTACCGATGGCATAGATTCTTCCATGTCCCGCTGCAACCCCAACTCCATTTCTATCAGTTGTCATTGACGGAACAGGAATCCACACATTATTAAAAGGGTCGTATTTTTCGACTGTATTCAACCTTGACTGATCATCGCTTCCTCCACAAATATACAAATATGGACCAAGGGCAGCGACATCAGCAAAACATCTTCTCACATTCATGTCAGCTGGAAAAGTATAAAACCAATTTAATCATATATAATTTAAAAAAATTTGATACTTATAGGTGCGAACAGCGATTAGAGTTGGTTAGAATCATGTTTATATCAGATAGAGAAGTATAAAAGCCTATTTGATAATACATAGTCAAACTGTTTCCCTTCTATCGTGCAATGGTTGGCAGTCAAACGTTAGTATTTATCCCACCCACATGATCATTGGGAACCCATAACAGGAGAAATTCTTCAACCATGTGACCTCAGGGCCGTCATGTATTTTCAACCATTCGACCCCCGATGATTATTCAGCTGTGCATTTATATTAGAAGCGCCTGCTCAGATTGCAAGGGGGGTACAAGAATTCATAACTTTGGAGCTGAAAAAGTAAAGTAACAACATACCAATTGGTTTCCATTTTCCCTCCTTTGGGTCATATCTTTCCCCACTTTTTAACTTCTCCCTTCTGCTCATTCCTCCAATAGCATATAATATTTGCTGAACTGAAGCTGGTTTTCGGGGGGTCTCTCTTGGGCTTTGGCTAGGGGCTCTTCCACGTGGCGCTAACAACAGCTTTGCAGCCTCAATCAGTAACTTACTAAAATTAAAAAAATATATCACGTTTGGAAACTTTATTCGAGATGTCAAGTGAACTGATTAGTTAGATTCAGACATAGCTTTCAAAAGAGGCACGAAATGACGCAGATTTATACACATCTAGAGAGATAACAGGGAAAAGCTTTAGTTTGTGTGGTAATTGGAGAGACACATTACATTTTAGTGGGGCCATGTTTCTAGAAGCAAATGCTCTACGATGGTATCGAAACTTTGCCTGGGCCTGTAAATGCAATCAACTATTGCGTTTCTACTCTTTTAGTAGCTTTGGCCTACTTAGAGCTGATATTGTTGGATTCGCCAACGAATTCAGATTAACCAACGGCAAAGTCAGTGAGAAATTGGTTGTCAATGTCGCATTTCAGAGATAAGGTACAGAAAATAGACAGAGGGTGACTTCTGCAGCAATACATAAATACTTGGATATGGTTTCGATCAGTGGAAATTGCAAGGGATTAAGAAAACAACAACCTTTGTGTCGGAGGCCTTGCATTCTCATAAGGCGATTCACTGATAGTTGTACCCCTTGGTTAATACATTGCAAAATACTTACTAGCATGTTTCGTTTTTTCTCATGATGTCTTCAGCAGCAACTCTGTCCAGGAGAAATTCTGCCGACAGCAACGGAAAACGTACATTTTGGAACAATTCTGAAACGAATTCCTAAAACAACAAGAAATGATTTATTGAGGAAATAATGCATATATCATGTTAGATAAACAATGAAAAATGGAGAGAGTTAGTTAATGGGGGGGGGGGGGGGTGAGACCGTAGTGTGTGAAATACTCAAAAAGATTTGATACCTGTTTCTTTTAAAATAACCTTTGTTTGCCAACCCAAACAAAAATCTGTCAACCCTGTTGGATGCAAGGACGACTTTTTCAGATTTCAGCTACAAAGCGATCAAGGAAAGGCGATATTTAAAAATTTTGATCATCTCTTTTAAAACTTTCTTGTGACGTGACGATAAGACAGAGAAATGCGAAGCTCTCGGTGGGATCCATTCAGTTTGAGATGGATGGAAATGAAGTTGGCAAATGTCCAGGCCAGAAATTGAAGATCATAAAACATTCATATTAATACCCAGATGAATGGAAAGATTTAAGTGAAAAAGTAGCCGCTAAAAGTTTAACACATCTTATAGCCTTCCCGTTGAACTAAGTTTTAAATTGCCTACTTAACCAAGCGGAAAAATTAGGTAAGACATGTTTACCAGAGGAAAATAGGTCAATGAAAGTGTATATTGTGAAACCAGAATGTGACCGATTCTACAAAGCCGAGGAAAGAGAATTAATTGGATTGTTTGAAAGATTTGTTCTTGTTCTAATTATGCGATATTACCTTCAGGGGCTACAGTTATTGGACACACGTCAGAGGTGGCGAGAGGAAACCTCGGACCACATGAAAAAGGACCACTTAAAAGAGGCACCACATAAAAAGAGACCACTTTATAAAAAGGACATATAAAACGAAAGATATGTCAAAACACAGTGGCGTCACTGGGAGAAATGTGTTAGAGAGACACAAATAGTAAGCCTAAAAAACAGCCATCAACCTAATAAAATAATGAAGCATATACCAGATAACTTTCCCTGTTGGGAATTATCATGATTGAGGGGGATGGAGGAACAGACAGACAAACGGATTGGAAGAGGAGGGAGGGAGGGAGGGAGGGAGGAAGGAAGGGAGGGAGGGAGGAGGGAGGGAGGGAGGGAGGAGGAAGGGAGGGAGGGAGGAGGAAGGGAGGGAGGGAGGAGGAAGGGAGGGAGGAGGGATGAAGGTACGGCTATCTTGATTGTGGGAACTTTGCACAGGTCCAACTTTCGGCCAAAATACTCGATTCTCGTAGCCTTAACAACACTCCCACTCAAACAAATAATTTAAGTAAAATATCGCACCTCTCTATTTGGTATATCGTGTTTGACCCATGCAAGTACGGCTTCAAAGACACGTTCCTCGGAGTGAACATTCAACCCATCGTCTGATATTATGCGTAATACCTGCGACGGGGGTATCATCATAAATTCCTCTGTCTGAACAACTTCAGAGAAATGACTTCTAGCAAATGAATCTGCAGTCGACGCAAGATCTATGCATGAGTGTACATCTGCAAATGCAGCAATACCTAGGAGAAATATGACACGATTTAAACATGATGTATAAGGAAAAACACAGAGCTGGGATCGTTCATTGTGAATAGGGACGTTGAGAGATAAGACGGGGGAATCATTATAAAAAAAATGTGTCCCGTTTTCGGTGAAGTGGCTGCTTTTAAGGGACTCAAAATGTTGAACATGGCTTCCCCTTCTTAGTAAACAAATCTAAAGAGACCATTCTTTATATAAAGGCAGCTCTGCAGCATGAAGACGTATGCCACAAGACTCGGTTTCAAGAATGACCTCGCTTGGAATATGCCTGAAACAATCCAATTCAGCAATTACAATTGTGATTAATGAGTACCTAATAAATTAAATGCGACAATACATACCTAAACAATTATTTGTGTTAATTTGTCTTTTCATAAATTCGCAACACGCCTCTTGAATTCTTCTTAATTGTAATAAACCAGATATTGATACTAGGTCCTGTACATTCGAATCGTCAATTTCTATTTTTCCACAATAAAAATAATCTACAATATTTTTGAAAACACTTTCGTTAACATCTTGCATTTCTATTTCACCCTGCCGGCTCTCCATCAGGCCATCTGAAAATAGAAGGCAAACTATTCATTAGATTTGAGTTTCTACTAGTTTTACCCTAGACGGCAAAAAATGGTTCCGTGTTTCTGCCAATAGAGTGGGGGGCCTTTGGCGGTTACCTAAAACAACTTAACTAAGATGCTGAATCTATACGGTACGCTGTATCTTACAAATGCTTAGGCGGAAGATAATTTTAGTCTATTTAATACTTTATTAAGTTTGAATTCTTCCCCAGAACAGCACATTTAATCAAAATTTTCGCAACTTCGTTTATTCGATTTGGAAACAGCTATAATCATCAGCAGAGGCTACTAGAAAGGGCAGTTGGAGGTAATTAGCATAGTAGGCTACAAAATAAGAACTACAAAATTTAGCTGGTTAGGTAAACATAAAAACATGACATGTCTAACCAGCAATAATGCCAAAATATTTCTATATACAGGTTCATACTAAGCATACTTTCTTCTCACCGAAGGCGCTGTTAATAACTTTTCAAATGAAACGAAAAGACTAAAATAACGTGGAAATATGAACTTTTCACTGCCATTCATTCCAGAAATATCCTTATTCATTATTGTAATTTCATTCGCAAATTCTTTTCCATTCAACCTTTGATTTCCTATTCAGCAATATTTTGTCAATAACAGTTCCTTTGATTCATAACTTCACCACGCACATAATCCTTCATAAATAAAGTCTTCCTTACCGCGCCTAAAAAGCTTTTCATTCAATTCTACCAATCATTCAAAACGGAAAGACTGTTCCCTTTATCTTTGAGTTATTTTAGACAAATATTAATTAGAATTAGTTTGAGAATGCTGCGCTTTAGTTTTGGAAGAAAATAATAAATAATGTTAATATTGATGATAATAACGAAAATAAAAATAACAAAGCAGAATAAAATTAACCAAATTAAAGTACCGAGAATAAACTCAAAATTGTGTAGTTAGTGAGGATAATATTGAGGGGAGAGTAAGTGATTTACAAAAGAAAATGGAAGGAGAGGGTTACCTCGAGGAGAAAACTCGCATCATATACAAAATTCGGGAAAATTCAGGTTTATACTCGTGAGAAATTTTCAAAACAAATAACATATCTCTGCTGGGAACAGAATTTATGACTATGATGGGAATTTTTCGTTGGTATTGTGACTTGGTTCACCAGATTTTAATCTATTTGTGAAGCAATATTGGCAAATATTTGAGATTGTCAGATTGTTCTCCCACATCACCCGACCCCCCTGATGGTGGTCAAAACCGCTATATTCGGGAATATTCGGGAATAACTCAAGAAACGGAACCAGTAATGAGAATTCGGGATTCTGACTTGGAAATAATTCCCCTACAGAATATTTACAAGTTGACGACCGGAATTCCAATAAAACAAAATTCCATCCATTTTTGCAGTATCGACGGGTTAACCCAAGATCCATTACCCGACTCATTAATTTGCTGACAGATCCATAAATTGAATCTTTTCAGGGCGTATGAAATGCCAAGCTCATACAGAAAAACCAAAAGAAATGAAGAAAAAATCAACAGTTCAGCTTTTTCCTTCAAAAACTCGGGACATGGGTAAAACATGGAATGTGGAACCTACAACATGGAATACTCGAATGTTTCAAATCGATACCATTAGTTTCAAAAGTTCAGATCAATGCCAATTTTCACTCAGGCATGGTTGCTCATTAATGGGGATTACCATTAAGTTTGCGGCATTCACAAAGTCCAGCATTCAAATATTCCAACAATCCAGCATTCCATATTACACCATTACGAATTCCATGTTTTAGAGACGGCCAAAGAAATTGAGAATCAAGTGGAATTAGCTAACCTAACCTAACGGACAAAGTTTTAATCTGCGGCAATTTTCTTTGTTTTCCTGATGGATTGGTTACTTTGTATTTCAGGAAATCCTATCTTCCATACGGAGCCGAGAATTACGTTTCTAATTGTTATGGAAAAGGGTGGTTGAAATTGTATGAAAACAGTTAGAATTCACCCTTTCCACAAGCGGTTTGCATGGCATGTCGTTCACAAAACACAGGCAAATAGGTACATTATTTGCATTGTCCATTGGTTTATATACAGAACTGTCAGCGTAGCAAGGGGTGAAAAAGGGTGAAGTCGATCCCTCAATGCCGATAACCTTGTGTCTGAGCAAGGCATAAATCTGCAAGGTCCTAAACATTTTCCAAGGGGCATCGCACAGGACACCAAGGTCCCATACATTTGGCAGCCGAACCCTTGCCCCATTACGCCACCGGTCACATGTAATGGAGTAAATCAGGGAAGACATTTGATGTTCGAACTTTAAGATGTAAAACGCAAGCAAAAATCATACTCACTTGTAAACATGGCTCTGAAGTACGGACTGCTACCAGCCAGAATAATCCTGTGCGCATTGATTCGAGTATTTCCTATACATAATATGACGTCACAGAGCTCCTCCTGCTCTCTCAGCGAGGAGAAGACTGCTAACAATTCTTTGTTGTGCGCTGCATCTGTAAAAAGCACTGATGTCTGCCTCGAGTCTTCCATTGGTTTGAAAGCAGAGGTTAAGTTAGACTGTGCCATGCTACAAGAAACGAAGGGAAGGTGACATTAAGATGTGTGGAAGTCGAACAACTAAGAGCAGAATTTATATACAAAAAGCTGCTAAATGCCTTTTACAGGCAAAAGTTATGCTACTTATGTGTTATGGATAGCCTATTGTCACGAGTAATGTGTTCATCTACTAAAACGAATCACTGGATGTTCAGCCAGTGTACAGTGTCTACAAGCGAGGACAGTTGTGAACCAGTGGCTGATGGTGCATGGCGTAGCCAAGTCCACTGCTTTCACTTGTAACGTCCAACATGTATCTAACATGACAAAATAAATGCAATGTACCAGAAGCGGGCCTAAATTCTAGTTTCGAAATTTTCGGGTTGCCCACCAAGCGTCGACACCCGTAGTAGGGTTGGGGGGTTGTGGGGGGGTTGTAACTCTCAAGTCCTGGCTAAAAATCGTTCACAAAACATAGGCAAATAGGTACATTTGCATTATCCGTTGGTTTGAGTCCAGCTGCTGCGACAGCGCAGCGGCATGGAATTCTCTGACGCCCTGACAGTTCTTGGCAAACTAGGCTGAATGTCTTCTGGTCCAATGTTAACCAATAAAATTCAATCAAGTACGAACAACCGCGGATATAACTAGTGGCTCAACCTTTTGTGGCAAAAATCCGTTTATAAAGGAAGTTTTTAACTTTATAGAATAATTGATTTGCCGGAGAGGGAAACACAACTTAACTCGATTAAGAGAATGGAATTACTGTTTAATAATTATATTCCACATATTTTTAAAAAAAAAGCCTAACAGGTTCAAATATTATCTTAATTTCATTCAAGGTCAAACCTGATAAAAATCTAAGACCAAGAGAGTAACTGCTAATTTATAAGAAATCATGGCTTGGTGTTGGAAGCAACTTGGTCACTTTTAGGACGGCTTAGCAATTCTATTCTTTAAGTTCACAACGGTAAGTGGGGCCTGGTAGAAGGGGGGTTTTTACTTGATTAGTACTCCAAAAGATGTCCCAGTACACCATACCCAACTGTTAGTCTCAATCACTACAAAGATTGCACTAAATCGACCCGATTTTCGTATGTCCCGCAATCCGCACAACTTTCTTTCTTTCTTGAGAATGATTTGTGGGCGGTATTAGACACCTGCGGCGTTGAGCTTCGTGAGAAACGGGAATAAAAACCATAAATGCATATTTTAAACCAGAATCATGCTTTGAATAACGAGGTTAGAAGGTTTTTCTTGATTTACATGTCCAATCGTAAGAAGCTGAACAATCCCAGAAAGACGATTAATGTATAGAATTAAGGGACTTTTGGCCTAAGTAATGTCCACAAATTGCAATGGGCTGACAACAATCTCATTAATATCTCAAAACGTCTAGCCAATCTACGCGATGCAACTGGTACCACCGCCGATCCTTATTCTAAACCCTATGAAAAACGTCACAGGGGTGCGCACTTTGTGTTTGTAAGCAAATGGTTGATAAGAAACTAGGCCTGGAGCTTACATCACGGGAATTGGTTGCTCAATCAAGGCTGTGTTGGTAATTACAAGACTTTGTTAGCGATTAACCTTGATTTGGGCTCAAGCTTTTTAAATAAACCGTTGAGTTTATCAAACTTCAAGCTTTAATTGTGTGCAACACGTCAGTCTGGACACATGGCTCGATAGCTTGCCCTAAGTTGTGTGTGTCCATCAGCTTAAAATTTAAAATATTTCTTATTAAATAATGTATATTGTACTTAACTGATTTTATCCTGAAAAAAATTGAGTTTGAGTTTTAAATATTTCAATGACTGGAATCGTGTACAATGATATCAAAAGTATAATGCTTAAGATAAAGGCGAGGCCCAGACATCAACTAAAGCATTAAGGTCGTTTCGCAATTTTTGAGCATTAAGTACAGCTTTAGTTTTTCTATAAATGAGCTGAAACATGACTGTCACAAAACGGCAAGTATGGAAGTTTCTTATCCATTTTCAAACCCTGAAAAACTTAGGGCTCTTTGTTCTACAAAAGAATGCAGGGTTCTGAAAATATACCTAGACGCAAAGTTGAAAGGTTTAACGAATTTAGAGGCTAAAAACTAGATGGGCTAATTTCATACAAAACCAAAGTCGATATGAAGCAAGATCATTTGAGAAAACAAAGGTATAAAGGTCTTTGATCAACTTCTCATCAAATGGAACCCTACAACTTTCTTTTGAAGACTTCAGCTTAAAGCTGACAATAAAATGAAAATGTTTGCCTTTGAAAGTAACTAAACTTGATTGTTGATTGCTCTGTTAGCTAGCTTTCCTAATCAGCAAGTAAGCCAGAATCATTTCCTATATTATCAAAAAAAACAAACAACTATGCACTCGCATGATTCTCTTTCGTTTCCTGTTCTACAACTATTGCTTGGCTGTTGGATAAATAAATTTGCATAAACACAGCAGTACGGGGAAAAGATACTCTCATTAGTTTAGGGAAAAACTTGAAAGAATCCAAGCATGCTGCATCTATTGATTCATTATGCTTAGTCATCACAGTATAGGCTTCTACTTTGTGTCGTCACAGAGCGCATGAATCTGGGGCAAGATTCAACATTAAAATGCAAAACACAAACAAACAAATATGGAAATGTGCTGAGTTATACTGCAAGCTCTGAACCTTGTAACCACACGTATCTGGTAGGACTTTACACAGTCGCAAGCCTATGAACTTCACAAGCCACAAGCCTAGGCCAAATGCGCATATATTAACCAAAAGGATGACGTCGTTTAAATGAAGTCATTAGAGTTACGTTATTCAGAGCTGTACTGTTGTTTAGCCCTAAGACCAATCCAGACCTCTTTTGTCTCTACTGGGTTTTCATTATGTGCCCCTCCCCTATAAAGTAGCATAAGAAAGTGCCATTGCTTTGCTAAAAACACAGAAAATAGGGGGCAAATTCAAAATGTAAGAGGAGGCGGATACAAGACATTGTTATTTCTACGTATTGCTATCCACTCAGCTATTTTGGTAAATTTGAATGGCATCTACCGTGTATAGGAAATATCTCGAAAGGTCGGAGATCTCATTTAGATCTTCCTGAAATGAGATTGTTGCTATGTCCCTTGCCCCACCCATCATTTATTTTGGAACTTAAGGCCATTTGGAAGCCAGGGTTTCTTTGCGGTTCTGTATTCCACTGAAACAAGGTTAAAATGAATAGCCATCCGAAAAAGGATAATCGGTGTATCGTAAAAGGATCAAGCAGGATTTTGTACTATTTCCTTAGCATCGGCCTCTCTACACGAGGTTATAAAAAAATTCTAATTCATTTAGGAAACGATACACGGAATCTAATAAGGGTATCTACAAGAGTAAGGAAAGAATCCAAAACGGAAAGCTAGGAGGTGAGTCTTAAAGACGAGAAAGCAGCTAGCAGAAAAACACGCAAATGTGAAAAGCTTAATGGTAGAGATTAATAAACTTGGCCACATATAAACATGAAATTATGGCATCGTTTCAAATGACATTTAATCTTTTGTTTAAAAATTTAAACTCATTTGTCGGGTGAACATTGAAAAGAAAGACTGCACATTTAAAAGTTTAGAAATTTCTGTAGCAACCTCTGACGATTCCAAACAAATCCGAGCAAACACAATTTTTTCTGACACACATGAAATCATGTCATGAACTGCAGCTGAATGCAAATTGCGTAGAAACCGCAGTTATTACAGGGCTCCATACGACAAGGGGGTTGATGCTCCCACTTTCTAGTAGGCACTGGTTACTGGATTATTTGCTAACCCTTTTACACCCGGAAGGACCATATGGCAAAATGACAAACACCGTAAAACTTTTTTCTTTAGGGGGTAAAGTACAAAGTACTGCAAATGTTATGTTGGTAATTTTTTCTGCAATAGTGTACGCTTTCAAATAATTAATCGGACTATGCTATCCCCTGGAAAGCGGACACTTCTAGTGTTTTTAACAATTAAATGAAATAAATACTGGTGTAAAAGGGTTAAGTGAGACATCATATCCAAATAAAATGATCGTTTTATTTGCGCAGCTCATTCAACATATTGTGCCGTAGCAAATTTTTTGTGTCAAAAGGTTTGTCGTCTCTACTTTAGCGGTCTCGTCAGAGGCCCTGTTTAGCCAGAAAGTGTGCGTAGGTGTCTAGTTTCTTCTATCTGAAACGATAAAAGCGCCTGGAGCACTTGACGATATAAGGCGGTACCCTTCACTTCAAAAAGACGGCCCCAGGGCGAATCAGTCCTTGGGCCCTCACTCCTCAATCTATTTGTTGCAAACGCTTCTTTACATTCAATATAATAATACACTGACTTGACGGACTGCCCTCTCGGAGGACCTGTGAGCAAGGCAAAATAATGGCAAGACCAACCAAGCGTCTTTCTATGCTATAGTATTCACTGGAAATGCTTGAAATGAGAGCTTATTGATGCAAATAGAACTACAAACTTACATTATATCTGATTGATGCAAACTGTTGAAATAAGGCCCACAACCTTCTTGTAGCGCAGCGAGTAAGGTCTCCAACTCGTGACAAAGGTGTATAGGCGTATGAAATCATTTCATTGAAAAAAGAGAGATTGTTCGGAGACAGTAAATTATGGTCCATAAATTTATCCTATCAAAACGTCACCAACCCATGAAACCGTGCTTAGTCTTATAATTATTGCCAAAAGACCCTTGAAACAATCAGGCTCTATAACTTTGACCGAAGTTAAATTAAAGGCACACGGTACTTTAGATAATTATTTCGCAGCCAACTTTTCAAATGTTAATTCTCCCAGTTATCAATCTGGGTGTCTGGTACTGTCCTATGAAGAGCCGCCATCTTGGGAGACAGAGGTTTCGAAACTCCAACAAAAAACGTGAGGAGCTAAATATTCCAAACTGTAAGCAGCTAATGGATGGTGCACTCTCTTATTTTGTCCTTGTGCCCCCTCCCCTTTTAGGGGCGTCACTTCAATTGTGAGGAGCTAAATATTCCAATCTGTAAGCAGCTAATGGATGGTGCACATTCTTATTTTGTCCTTGTGCCCCTCCCCTTTTAGGGGCGTCACTTCATGCTACGTGTTGGGAGGGCGATAACACTTTTACCCCCCCCCCCAAATTGACGCCTCTGTTCTTTTGTACAGAAAATTTTCCACTAGTGGTGCAAATAAGCATCAAAATTGAAAAAAATTTGGCAGAACATTTTGTAGATATAAGCAGTACCCATCCACGCTAACGTCAAATATGGGAAATTTTACTTGGCTATTGAAATTAGATGGCATGTTTTTCGTAATAAATTTTAAGAAATAAAGTCATATCTTTGGCAACCATTCGTGTTTTTCAAATTGTTTTTACAGACACTCCTTTTTTAGCAATCATTGTAAAATCCGTGAACAATGTTCGCTTCATAACAATGCACAGTTTTATTTTACAATACATACACTTGTTTCCTGGCAGCTCGCTTCAAAAAGGCAATGTTTTACAGGAAGGCGTGGGAATATTATTGTACTGGTGTGTTTTTTCTGTTAGCCTAATTATGTGAGAGATTTCAACCCCTCTGTAACTTTCGCGGGGATGCAAAATCATTTCGTAATTGCAAATGGAAAATAATTTTCAAATTGGGTTAGGGTTAGTCTTCAGTTTTCAGTGACATTCCAGCCCAGCTCAAGTTAGAAACGGGCCTAAATCTGAACTATAATCAATTGCGCTCTATCTATTCAGTTCCTTTTGTTACGTGTATTTAACAAGGCGCTAGGCTTTCTACATGTTCGAAATTAAACCAATGCGGCGCTAAGCAGGATGTGAATCAATGTATATAAAACCTATACCCTAAAAACTAACCTCAAATAAACGCCGCTTCGCTTTTATAGAACGATCACTCAGTAATAAGAAATCTCCCCTAGATCTACTAGAGAGGCATATGTCCCGTTGCCCCCGTTCTGCAGGTGTTTCTTGAAAACATTACTAAAAACGCTGATGGATTTCTGAGAAATCTCAATCGCTAAAGAAGAACGTATGAAGTTGGAAACAAAGGTCGTTTGTATGAAAAATAAAAAGTTTCATTATGGACTATGTCATGCACAGCCAAAGCCAAATGAAGCCAACAGCTTAACTACCAGACAACATGATTACGTAATGAGACTGTCATATTTTGCAGTTTATCAAACAACGTTTTGAGTACTAGGGTTATTCCGAACTTTCTTGTGACAAACAGAACATGTGTGCATGCTTACATAGGCTATTCAATGGAGAGCCAATACATTAAACCAATTGGAAATTCCCTGTTACTATAATGAAAGTCTCAAAAGACTCTTTGGGCTGCAATTTCGGAGGGTTTTAAACAAGCTAAAAGGAAGCAATTAGCCAAAGTATTAGTAAGAGGAAAGGAACAGTCGGTTAGACAAAAACTGACTATTGCACCGTAGGCTCATTAGCTAATAAGGAAGAAATGATTGAGATTGGAGGGAGGCAAAGAGATTAATTTGGGAAACCATCATTTTATACGACAGGAATTGATCAGATTTTGAGATAAGAATTGTCGCTAAAAATAGGATGTGGGTTATCATATATGAAGGAAGTAATGATTCTCATGCAGAGGTTTATGCGACGGTCAGCTGCTAGGCCATTATTGAATTCCAGTTAGGTCATTGCTCAATTTCCCTTACTCAAATGATTTTCAGTTCGATAAGAAAACGGAAATTTTTAAGAAACTTTCAGTACAGGGGGAAGTTTGCAAAAAGGGTCCAAAAGAGTGATAACCGAAGAACGCGGACGGGTCTAACCTGTAATTAAAAGCATTATTTTTAAGATTCTCGCAGGTTCACAAGCGAGAAATAATGAAAATTAAATAGAAAAATTTATTTTCAAAAGTACGTAGGTAAATGAGAATTGACAGGGGCCAAAACTACAGTTGTAATTATGTGATTTTGCTGAACACAACTGTGGAAGGCATTGGGCCATTGGGTTAGTTACATTGTTAAATGTGCCCTAATAATCAGAAACAATAGCTATGCCCCTTAGAAACCAATACCTAAAACATCAAAGGTGACAATAAACTTGAGTATTGCGCTGGTTCATTTCGAGACAGCATCTTCCTGCAATGTGAATCTCGCTGCTAACAGGACAAATCAATCCTTATTCAGGTTTTTACACAGAACAAGGGACTCATGAGAAGCAAATATACCATCGGCCGAAGTGTCTGGCAGCTGTCTATTTCTAGGACAGATTTGCCTAGATCTTGTTTCAAGTAATTGGCAAACGAGGAAGCCCACCTTACAGATCGCGATAGAAGCTGATGGTAAATTGGCTTAATGGAATAAAATAAATGAAATATCTTGATTTGGACGTTCTCGATCAGACCAGGCCGGTTAAGAGCGCATGGCATCTGTTGACTTTAAGTGTCTGGGACGAGATTGACAAAATGCAAAAGGAAATACAGGACGGTTTCGAGTCAAACAGTCCTTTGGTAATAAAAAAACTTTGCTACGTTATACACCAAAGTCAGTGGCATTCGAGAAACGTTTTCATACTATCTGGGAACCGCATCAAAGAAACCTTGATAGTTTCCTATTGTAAGTAGGGTTGGTTAAGTAAAGAGAAACTGGGAACATTTCCAATTATAGGAAATACGATATAAACATGGATTGGACTCTGTTAATATTGCAAACTTTCCTTAGAAGATAAGGTCCAATACAGAAATTTTGTGACGTTCGAGCTATTAGTCAATTGATTCACATTCTAGATATTTGTCCATCCAAAACCCTACGATACCAACTTTTAGAAATAGCAGTTTCAAAACGTAGTTTCAGGAGCGAAGAAATCTATGGCAAAAATCAACAAATAAATGATTCTGCCTTTTCCTTTATGTTGAAAAAAATAAATTGGATTTAATTCTTTCCTATTACTCGAAAACGTAGCGTCAGAACTAGGAAGATTTTAGATTTATGAAACTGTGGCGAAGTAAAATTATTAGAAAATTGGTGTATTTCCATTTTAGCAGGAAATCTTGATGTAAAATTCCATAAAATTCCTAATTCCTTATTCATTACTTTCATTCCTCAGCACTCAGTACATTTCCTTCCAAACTATTCTATGCGAATGAGTAAAAAGCGGTCATAAAATTGGCGTAGCTGTGTTAAACACATATTCAAAAACCGGATATCACTAAAAATCAAAAATCATTAATATTTAACGCAAAATTTAATCCACTTCTTATGCTTTTAACTAGAAGTGGTTCTGGGCTGTTTACTTGGAGTTTTCTATCAGGTTTATAAGTTGTTGCAAATTCAGTAGTAGATAGAATAGCACATCCCAGCTTAATGATAAGCCAATGCTTGAAATAATGCAGACACTTTTGCAAAGCGCTGTCTTACTTATAGACGAATATGATACCAAAAAAATTGTCATATGATTTCCCTGGCATGACTTTGAAACATACAAGAAAATCTCTTTTTTAAATGGCCTATAATCTGCCGGTATCATTAGAAAAACTTACCAAAGAACCATTCTTGGTGCAGCCATAGTCTTTCCCCAACCAAATCGTTACATAGACCTATCTTAGAGCGAGAATTTCACTTGGTCATGACCACACGAATTTGAGTAAATTTATTAATCCACGCCGCACATTTCAAGAAGGCAAATGCAGACATGATTGTCGTCAGAACTTCTTCAATCCTTGTTTAGCCATTCAAACAAACCAATGAATGGAGTTTGAAAGCGAGGATTCACCAGTTTCCTTTGCAATTTCTGATAAACGTCGGACCACTGGCCTTTGCTACACAGGCAACAGATTACAACGCTTTCCGTGGCAGAAAAAATAGATAAAGCCATTATACTTTATACATAACACGCGCCGTGTAGTTATGGGTAGAGTGAAGAAAAACGCGCGGTGAAGAAAAATAAGGCTTTGAGCAAGCGTATTTCTTTTCGAGTAGTTCCAGAGGTCCGCTGTTCTCGAAAGGTCATTCTTGTTGGATATAGACAGGCAGAGACGGTCGGGCAACCATCCGAAAGTGGAACCGTGGAAGCATCACGTTCTTCAAAGAAATCGGTTTGGATAATAAATTGATGTTAAGGGTGGGAAAATACTCACCACGATTCTGCCTGTCTGCTAGGAATGATTTTTTACATGAAATAACACGGAGGAATTGCCAAACGTGAAAACAGCCAAGGCAGTCCCAATTCCAACAGGATACTCTATCAAACCAGCTGAAACAGGGCCTCCGAAACGGGCGGGGGGGGGTAAGCCTCCCAATTTTTCGTTTGATATTAATTGGAAGCGCCCATTGCACTTGTAAGAGTAATTGTTTCAATTGCATGAGATTTAACTCGTACAAATTTCCATGAAAAAGAAAGACTTTTAAATTACTTTTGAAAGGCAGGTTAGTGGAAGACCTTTTATATAAAATCCCCCCCCCCCTCCTCCCTCTACTTGTCAAGTCTCATCGGGGCCCCTGAAACCAGCAGTCCGGGTTTTGATGTTGTCGATGTTGCAACATGCCAACGGTGGATCTCATTCTTAAGCACAGATGATGTTTAGATAAGAGATATCGACACAGTTTATTCTTTTATAATATGACTGGGTCAACGTTTCGTATTCTCCGTTTGTTTTCAAAGCAAAGGGACTTAAGTTGTATACCTAAGGATGGTAGCAACGCAGAATAGAAATAGCTCACGGCGAAATACAAGACTCGACACACTAGGGAATACTCACAAATTTCAATAGGTTTTTAAAACGAGATTTGATAGTTATTTATCTTCTATAGGGCATTGTATCGCTAATACAAAATCTAATCATTAAGACTATGAGAAACTTGGATCATAACTTAGCACTTGTACTGTGAAGTCTAGGTTTATTTCTGTGCATAGGAAATTAAGAAGTAATCGCCTTACTGCAAACAGTCCATGCACTACAAGCGAATCTACTTTTTTATATCGACAATAAGACAGGCCTGGATTTTGGCTATCAAAGAAGAAATTAAGAACACGCTGTAGCTTTTGTAAGCTCTTTAGGACGTAATGTTATTTCAATATTTTCTTTTCATCGATGTTCCTCCTTTAAATCTTCATCGCTTAGGCATTTTTGTGTCTTAAATTTATTCCCTTTATTCTCTTTCAAGCAGGGTTGACTGCCGCACGCCGGGGCACGGGGGCAAGATTCAAAAATTAAGGCAAAACCATCAGGAAACTTAAAGAATTGAGTTATTTTGTGAGGGCAGTTATTTACAAGGATAAAAATGACAGCAAAAACTCATGCCTCTTGACTTAAAAACTAAGAACATTTATTTGGGTATGAAAATGGTAGAAAAGTTTAATAACAGCCAGCCTCACTCATAATTCACTGATTCCTTTAATTAGACGGGATTTTTTATAAGGAACTATTAAAAGCGTAGGAAGATTTGATCTTTTAGAGTTTTGGAAATTCTTCGACACTTAAACCAATATAAAGATTTTCCACAACTCACCATCGAACGCAGTGTCTTCTGAGCAGAAAGCCACGAAACTTTCCCATATTTTAACTGATCAGACAAAACAGTTAGCAGATGCTAGCCCAAAAGGTATCAAAAACTCCCTGCTATTCCAAACATTACTTGCTGCAATCGCCATGAAATTATGGCCCATCGTACTGAGCCTAAAGCTCATTTCGACAGCGTATATCTGGGAAAACATAAATGTTGAAACATATGCTATGGTTTAGCGGAATTATTAAGCAGTCACATGATGCGTCTGGAGCTTACCATATGGAAGCATTTTGGCTTAAACTGGGACATTCAAAACATTCCACTTCAAATTGTGACGTCGAATGGATAACCAGATAGGCAATCCTAATTAATGGGAGACCAAAATCGACATCAGAGAAATGACTGTTTTCTTGTTTCAGCTGCCCTGTGACCTGAGGAGTTTTAGAGAAGCTTCAGGGGGGCCAATGCTTAATGCTAAGTGACATAAGCATGCTGAGCTAATTTGAGGCCGAAGTGCACTCGGTTCTTAAAAACAAGATAACATTTTACAGAGGACCAACGTTTTTTTTCATTTGTAGTTTGAGCTATTGATTCTACTGTTTTTAATATTGCTCTTTACTTTTGCTACAACTGCACGCAACAAATATTCCTAAAACCATAGTTACTGCTAAAACCAACTGGGAGGTTTAAATATCATGGTTGCTTCTGATGATATAAGAAAAGGAGATATACAGATAAAACTATAAATGATTGGCGTTCGAAGAAAATAATACAATATAAGAAAAAATAATTGAAATCTTGACGTATTTGCTTCACATTCCTGCCGTTTTGTGTCGTCCTGATATCTATCATAAGCATCTTTTTCTAATTTTTCACTCGAAATTGGGCAGGTTTTTGGGTTGTCCTTATTTTTTGGCATATCGAGTCTCAGTTTCCTTTATATATATTTTCTTATAGAACAACTAAGTACAATAAAAACAAGTAAACAAATATTTGAGGAAAATCTAATTGATGTAAGACCGTCTAGGCCGTGAGAAGATGAAATTAGCAAAAAGCCACGACTTAAAAATGGACTTACAGCAACGAGCGTAAAGTTTGCTTCACAGAACATCCTAAGTAATAATCTAATTTTGTCTAGTCGTCTTTCTATCACCATTAAAACAGCTTAACATCTGGAGGACAGATGAGCAGAAAAGATATAAGAACCATATCAATACTTCCGTCTTAGGTAACTAAATCCGTAATATAATTGACTGTGGTTATCGTAATAACACAGAAGAAGTACTGTCTTTTAACGCCGATGCCCTTTGCAAGTCGAATGATTAAGAAAATTGGGTTAACTTCAAAAAGTGAAAACAACATCACTGACAGATGAAAACATCGATTGGGGGTAACCTCGACTGGATATCGAGACTACCCTAGTATTGAAGCATTGTCACGAACTCTATGTTTTTTAAAGAAGTGGTTTAAAAGAAAGGTTTAAAATAGAGAAAGATGATTGGCCTTGGACGCGAATCATTCTTCATTACACCCCAAAAATGTCGTCCAGAATCGGCCAACTTCTTTGCCTGCTTCTTTGGTCGTTGTTTAATTAACAACTAGCTTGCTACATTACTTGCTTGCACGCTCCTTAAATTACTTGCTCACAAATTTGCTCGCTTATTTGTTTGTTTGCTTGCTATTCAGCGTGCTTAATTATCTTCTTACTCGTTCCTTTATATGCTTTCTCGCATGTTTACTCACTCACTAGCGTGCTTAATTATCTGCCACTCCACTCCTTTACTTGCTTGCTCACATGTTTGCTCGCTTACTTGATTGTTTGCTCGATTACTAGCGAGCTTAATTACTTGCTTGCAAGCTCCTTTACTTGCTTGCTTACATGCTTGCTAACTTAATTTCTTGTTTGCTTGCTTATTAGCTTGCTTCATCACCTGCTTTCCTACTCGCTCTTTATTTTGCTTGCTTTTTAGCTTACTTGTTTGCTTACTTGATCCAAGTCACAGATTTATTTGAAGACAATCCTTGAAACGGCACCACTGTTCAATATATTCTATTATTTGTGGTTCTCCTATTCCTGCACAGCTACGTCTGTGAATGAATGCATTACAAAATTTGATTTAAAACTCATTAGGTAGACGACAAATTAAGCAATGGGAAGAACACAAAATGAATTCCATTAATTGAAATTTGATTTGTTGACCCACTGCTGATCTCTACTTAAAAGTGTTTGCGCTCAGGCGCAGATGTCATGCGTAGCGAAGGGATAAAACAGTCAACATTGAAATGTTATCCACCATGACGCCAATGAATCAAAATGCGTTGAAACTAATCATAGAATCGTAGTGCACTGCAAGGAGCTTGGGAACGGGGCCTAGAGGGGGCCGACTTAAAGGGAACGAGCTTGGGGTATGGGGTTTGGATGGCACATCCTCCCAACTATCAAACTATTGTCATTCTGTTGAGAAATATGGTTGATCGACTTGAAGGTGAAAAGCCATTACGGGACCATTTCCAAGTGATTCTTGCAGTGCAAATGCCTCTAACTCCACATACTTTAATTTTCTACGCAATAGGGAGTACTCGCCGTAATATAATCACATACGCTATGTTATGTATTTTTGTGAGAATGAAAAAGTTAGCGATAGGAAAACGCAATTCACAGCAAAGGGTGGGTTCATGATTTGCTTTGTAACAATATCATCATCAAAAGTATAACCCATTACCCAGGGTTTTTTCGCTAGATGTCTTAATTCAGAGGGTTGTCTTGGATAAATTTGCTGACAATTTAGCAAATGTGCAGATGAAATACTCCTCCTCCATATCTAAAACGCTTCATTTTTTTTTAAAAAAAAATTTTCCATGGGTGGTGTCACAGCCCCTCACCCAACTGTAGCTATGGCCTGCTATCACCAGCTTATTCTCACTCTTCATCTGTATCTTACAATAAGCTACTTTCCAAATGGCTTCCAATTGGTCAGTGATATGGAGGGCCAGATGTTTCACTGCTGACGTCAAATATAAAGATCTCTTTTGTGCTTAGCAAGTGATTTTGCATAAATTTTGATTACCTGTGGGTAGGTTACTACTTATTCAAATCAAAATCTGTAGGAAGCACTTCAGTATGCATCACTCCTGTTGCTCTATGGCACCAAAATCACCATCAAAATCATTTCTAAGCTGAAGCAATCTTCTTTCAAAGCTAAACATTATGTAGGCAGTACTAAAAATCTGTCTATTCACAATGCCAGATCAATTTGTGATGCTGGTAACTGTAGGGGGAAGACAGATATTGCAACACACCAAACATGTGTTCAGATTCCTATTCATTCAAGACTAACTTTTACATTTCTTGTACCATTGTTTCAGCAAAGTTTGCTAATGAACAAAATACAACAGCTAGCTAGATCAATTTTAGCTTCCACTTTAGAGCTCAATTGAGCAACTTTCTTTCACAACTTTTTTTATTAAAGAACTTTCTCATTAAGTGAGCAACATTACTTAAAGTATGCTTCCCTAACTTCTACAGAGTAGAAATCTGAATATCAGATTGTGTGTGAAAAGAAAGATATGATCGTGAGACCATTTAGGGCTACCAAGCAGGTACTTAATGATGCCTTCTCACAAATGATTGCATTAGAATGAAATTTCTAAAGATCATGGGCAGCATGAAGAAGGATCCTTCCATGATAGGAAATAGTAGTTTGAAGAATCATTTCAACTTTTTTGGTGCAGAGTTTTACCCCTGTGCTATATCATGTGCCAAAATAATAGGAGAGAGAGCTGCTGCTACCCTGATTAACTGAGTTTTCATTTATTAACAATAACTGTTATCTCACAAAAACTTGGTCCTTTGCAGCCAGACTTTGGTCCTTCAGGTGCCCACCCGTTAAAGTACATGTGTATCCCCCTCTGGTGAACCGAGTGCACACCCATTATACAGTTTTTATGCACATAATATAAATAACAGTGCGACATTTAGCACCAGATTGGAATTTTTGCCTTGCGCGGGGATTTTTGCGCAGAACAACAGCCAGCTGAGGTCTCACATTCTTCTTAATGGTTATTCTAACTAGGCAGGATTATTTTTGCAAGATAATCTTGAACATATGCACACTTTTTATGGTCATTTTCTCAGTCTTGCAAAATCTTTATTTAGACACCTTACAACTGTGCAATTTTTCGTAACATGAGACAGCTCTCCAACTTTCAATATGGATTAGGCTTGCATAAAACATGGTTTGGAAGCATGCTTAGTCAGTAAAAGAACAGCTTCAGAACCCCAGGCCAACATCAGTTGGAAAGTTACCCGAGTCATTCCTTCGGTTAACAAATAAATTGATTGCTTGTTCGTTTGCTCTATACATACATATTCATTTTTGTTTTATCTGAAAACTGCACCCTACCTTTAAGTTATTGCTGGGAAAGATTTGCCTATTGCAGTAAAAGAATTTTCACAATAGGCCTAAACACACCTTCGCCGTTTGTCGCGTGATTTCCTTCAAAACTGATTAGAATTCAAACAAGTTTTACCCTCTGCCAAAAGTTTTACAAACTAACCTTTCATACACGCTATCACTGACTTGCATTTACACGCGAGTGGCCTGATTTTGCTGTGATTTTCAGCTCACTTCAATGGCGATTTGTCTTCGCTTTGTTCCGCCATTTTGATTTTTCACCAATGAATTTTTCTCTCCGGAAATCCCTCATTGCGTCACAGCATTTCCACCAATCACAATAAAGTACAATGGCCATTCATTAGATCCATTGGGGGGGGGGGGGTTTGGGAAGGGTGATCAGAAATAACCTCTTTCCCAAAAAAATAAGAATAAATCTTTTTAAGTGAAAGATAGAAGTGAACTTCTTTATTATCCTACAATAAATTTTAAAGAATCTTTTGGCACGAAGCAAAACCAAAGATTGCGAAATGTGAGGCCACAAAAGGTTGCTCTCTATAGGCTTGAATTTCTTTATTAATTTGATTGAAAATCGAAACAAAAAATAAGAGAAGATTGCCAACTCCTAAAAAGACCAAAAGTTCCCTTATTCGGTAGATTTGAGTTTGCCGTATAAATCGGTAATTGTACAAAATATTAACAAATGAAGTCTAAAATAAAGGCAAAAACATCTTTGTTCATTTTTACTCTTTTAAATTCAATAAATCATAACTAAGTTGGTGATAACCTCCAAAAATTGGCACAATCTGCCACTTTTGATGGCCTAAAGGAGAAGGGACTTGAATAGGGAAAAGGGCTTATTTGCGTAGGTATGGTAGCTTTAGAATTCCTCTCGAAATGGTAGGCTCCCAGTGGCGTAACACACGGTTCGACCTTTAAGCGCAAAACTAAAGGCTCCCACACAATTAGACCCCTAGGGGGCTCCAAAGAAATTCTGTGAAATTTTTTTTGAATATAAGCGTTTCTTAATTATTGTTATGTTGATGTAAGTTAATATCACTTAAAATTTGCATGTAAAAAATCTATGCGGTTAAGGTTAAATTCGGGCTTAGCCTGTAAACGTGATTTGCAAAAAAGGAGCCCCAAACCCCTACTTTGACTGAGGGCCCCACACTGCTCCGTTACACCACTGTAGGCACTTTCTTATATTCAAACAGACTTCATATTTTTGAGATATGAGCATTAAAGATCTATTATCTCTATGTGGAGTCGTCGCTACTTCAAGCCATCTCCAGTCTGATGATAAAGTGTAACCGTTACTGGTTTTCAAATTTCTTCGCCGCTTTGGCTCAGTCATCGATGTCCATGAATTCATTAACAAGTAATTCTTTCGTGTGATCAGCTAGAAAAAAACAAAGGGCTTTGTTAAAGTGAATTTGTCTAGTCGTTTATTGGTTAAAGGAACAAACAAGCAGGTTTTCAGAAGAAAAGTGGTTTTTTAGCGGGGAACGAGCAGTCACATCACTCCATAGCATAAAATAACAACCTCTAAAATGTGCTAGCGATGGCTAAAGATTGATTGAAAATGGTTATGGATGGATCTGGGTAAGCTGTGGAAGTATTTAGATAACAATCTCACCTTTAACAGTATGGTTAGCACCAACTTGACAATCCTTTATGGTACAGCCTTCCTTGATGTGTGCATAGTTGCATATAACACTCCCTTGAATATTGCATCTAGAACAAGAAGTGCAATCACTGGCCATCACTGTCATCATCAATAAATCATCAAACATCAATCAACAATCATTAGTCACCAATCATCAACCATCAAACAATCAACAATCATCACTCACCAATCATCAACCATCAATCATCATTCATCAGTAATCAATCATCAGTAATCAATCATCTATCAATAATCATGAATCAGCAAAAACCAATCAGTGACCGTTAATCATCGAGGGTTAATATAAAATCATCAATCATCAACTATCAACCGTCAATCACCAATCATCAAACATCAATCATCAATCATCAATCAGAAATTATACACCATGCCTATCACTACGTAATGAAATCATTGATCATTAATCATAGATCACTCACCCATCTTCAATTGTCACGTATTCCATGATAACAGAATTACTTATTCTGACTCTGGACCCGATTTTACAATGTTTACCTATCGTTGACTTTTTTATTGAAACGTTTTCAGAGACACTAACACACTCCCCTACGATGCAATCTGAGCCAATCTAGACGAAAAACAGAAGTAAAACAATCAAGAATATTCAATAAGTCTACTAACTTTGCAAGGAAGTGTCGCCTTATGCAGGGAGGGAAAATTCCTAGTGGTGCCTTTTAGAGGTAGTTCCGCTAGTCTAGACCAGTTTAACTCAAGAAATCATAACAAATTCACCTGGATTTGGACTAGCAAGATGAAGAGATCGTGCTAAACAGCAGTATAGATAAACCATTTAAAAAATACAGGCTACTGTAATAGGCCACAGTGCTTCGAAATAGAGGTATGCGATACTTAAGCAAAGCTAACCTGAGACTTCCCTTTAACCTGCACAGTCGTGTGAATCTTTGCAAATTCTAGATTCGGCGAAATAACGGGTAACGACTTCGTAATCTAAAAAGTAAACAGACCGACCTTAGATTAACGTGTGAGGTAAATCTATTGTCATAGAAGGAAGATAAATGTAAAATTGAACACAATAGAACTGCGCAAAGTGTGCTGAACACAGTTACACTTCTTAAAAAGCAACCATTGGCCATCTGATTGGGAATATAGCCAAATGAACATTTAGCAAATTAATATATCTTTAAAAGAACAACTGTTCCGTTGTAACTTTAAAATTTTGGGCAAAATTGAGCGCTGAGATCTCGGACACTTTAATCAAAATTGAGGACTCAATTCTGAGAGACTTTTAAGCACTTTTTAAGTATAAAAGTCTAGTTAATTATTAGGCAATATTGAGCGCTGAAATCTCAAACATTCTCAAAAACTTTGAACATTAATATTTGAAACACTTAAGGCAAATTTGAGGACCGAATAAACTGAAATAAGCTTTGAAATCTGAGAAAATTAACGCAACTGTGAAGACCAAATTCTCATGCACTTTAATCAATGTTGAGAGATGATATCTGATAAACGTTGAGCAGAAGCTTATATACAGGGTCCTCTTTGATAACAGCAGTCTTTATGTCGAAGAGGCTACTCTGTATAAAAATTGAATTTATTAGCATTAATATAATTATCAATCAGAAATTTAAAGCAACTAAGCAAGATTGAGGTAGCCTATCTCGTTGTGGGGCTGTAAACAAGTTCACCTCACGATTGATATGTGTGTACGCAGGTAGGTTGTTCACTCTGACGCAGATGCTTCCTTCAGTGACGTAAGCGTGGCATCGAATCAAATTCTTTGTGGCTAAACGATTATCTGCATCGCAGTGGACCGACCAATTGCGCACTGCGGATCTGACGTCATCCTCGATTGCAAAGTTGATCAAGTCTGGAAAACGAAACATGTAGAACTTGTAAATGATAGAATGATAAATTAAAATTATATTAAAGTGTGCAATATAGAGGGCAAAAAATAACTTTATTTTGATCAATAATAAAAAAAAGATGAAAGTTGCTATACGGATGTTCAAATGCCGTCAAGGAACTTGTATACCCGCCCTCAGAAAGTACTATATTGACCATCAACACGAAACAAGAAGCAACAAATCATAGCTTAGACGGACCTCAATTAAAACAGAATTTGCGAAAAGAGCCCTTCATTTTCAAGGACCATACTACTTTAACGAACTTCCAAAAGACAAACCTTCTCTGGCATCGAATTTCTTTTTTAAATCCAAGTTGAGAAACATTTTATATCCTAATAGATTTGTAAAGTAGATAGTAATTTCAAAGCTTTAATTTCAAGTATTGATAGAAAGTAGCTTAGTACTTTTGAACGATCTTTACATTTTTTAAACGTTTTGTAACAATAAGAAGTCAGATGTAAACTACCTAACTTTAGCGAGGTTTACGCTTGTAATTTTTTTGAATGATGATAATACGAAGTTTCAAAAAAAGAGTCATTATTATAAATTATTATATTTTGCAATACTAAATGGCAGAAAGCAAATTAATTCTATTAAAAAAGACGTCTTCTTAACGGGATTAAATCTGGCTCTTCAAGATGGAATAGGTCGAAGACTTAAAAATTGATGGGGACAATAAGCTATTGTATTAAAATTCGCTCAGTTGGTAGATATTTTAAGGTCAATTTCGAAGCTAAATGCTAAAAAACATCACTAGATGCCACGCTAGATTTCTAACCTTGATTTTCACTAATTATGTACAATGGTGAAGTGGGATAAAAGGTGCCCTTGCGCACTTTGCAACAGCGTAATGTCAAATCTCAATTCAGCTGTATGCCATTAATTATGAATTTTTTAATCTTGACTGGGAAACGGCAGTTGCTCGGGATAATCATTTTTAAATCGTATGAAATTTATGCTGGACGATTTCTCTTGCAAAAAATGAAAGAAACAGCAAGATTTTTAATGTTACCATTACAATTTATATTGCGACACAAAACAAAAGAAATGATGTTTTGCAAAACTTGAAATTAGGTTCAAAGTGTATATCATTAACTAAAGAATTACCACTTATTTTCCAAATTGTACAAAAAGAGGAAGATGATATATGCGTCTCCTACTAAGACCCTTCATCGTCTCTCCCAACCATGTTTGGCCTTATAAGCCGTATTGTACTCAAAACATCTGCAGGACAATATTGATTTGTTTTCTCTTAGATTTTCAGTGTTGTATCAGCACTTCTACCTTTTCAATGCTATTCCTGCCACTGTAATTGAGGGTGTCTTTATTTCCTTCAAATTTCTAACCTTAAATTTTATATATTTTATTCTTTGTATCGATTTTCTAAACTTATTATAATAACTTGTTTGTGGCAAATGATACATACATATATACATACAAACATACATGCATTAGTAAGGTAAGGCAAGGGCTTCATAAAATAAAGTTCTCGGAGCATTGCTACGAATGTTTCTTTTCAATTTCTTAATCATTTACCATATTACATAGTATCGCAGCACTGTAAATATGAAATTTGTGTTTTGGGCTATAACCTGTAAGTTTCTATTAAATGGTTTTCTCACAGGCGCTTAACCTGCAGTTTTACAAGACTATTGCAATGGGGCAGTAAGCTTCTGATTTCTTTTAATTTCCTTACTTAATTTGATCGATGATAAAGCCTGAATCATTATTTCATTAGCAAGTAGCTAGGATATTTGTCATTGCTTAGATAGTTGGTACAATTAAGGCAACCCTCAACAAAGAAATTATTGTATTTCCTTCCTCCAAACTTTTCTCCATAATTATACGCACAATTTTCTTTATATTTTGCCGGAGAAATAAGGAGTGGACTGATCCCGACCTTCACTTATATCAAAACTGGAAAACTTTTTCTTTATCATGTCTTATTCTTAATTAATGTAAGAAGGCATGCCAAACTACCTAAATAGTGGAGTTTGTGTTGTAGTATTTGAATTTAAAATGAATTTTTTACATGATTATTATCATTATTATCATATTATGATAATAATGATAGTTGCTCATGACCATAGAGAACATAAAACCACACCCATGCCACGCCTAGATTCTAATGTCCAACAAAATTAAAGTTAGAAGTAAAAATCGAGGAAATACGATTATTGATTCAATTTGGTCGCTTAGGATCGTATGAAAGAACAGAATTTTCTGATGTCTGGAAATGGGCAGCTACGACCTGTTTCTGCAGCTGACTTCAGCTGATAAAAGCGTGATTTCCATGTGCTGGAAGCATTCTTTATCAACTGCATCTCACTAACAGCTGTCATTTAAGTGCACGTGCTTCATTTTTTTAACCTACATCCAAACATATTTGCTGCAAAATCCTGCGTCAGAGACAGTGAAGCAGAATGTGCACCTCGTGGCAGATTTTAAACAAGATGACATCATGTTTTTCATTTCTGCTGATTTTGCCGATTTGCTGATTTGAAAAAAAAACCTCGTATGCAAATGAAATTGCTGTATATCATTCGACTTCGCTTCAAATTATATCAATACATAATCTTGAACTTACAATCTTGCATTACTGATGTCCATTCATAATTCAACAACTTTCTTAAGATTTTAAGACTTCGTTTCAAAGTCTTAAAATGAACAAATTTTTCAGCATAGTTTCATATAAGTAAAATTGAAGTTCAAGCTTCCTGTTTTTAAAATTTTTAAAAATTCAAAAACTTCAAACTAAAATTTGTCCTTGATTTGCTCCTAATCCATTAGGGTATAGCTCAATCAATTTCTTTCATAGTTTTACTATGAAAGAAATTGATTGAGCTATACCCTAAACAATTATAAATATCATATATATGTCACCAGAGTAATTAGTTTATTAATGAAAATAAAAAAAGGGAAGCGAAAATGGTGCGATATCTCCTCTGGTTACGAGAAAATAATACATGTCTTTACGTGACTGGAAGCATTTGCATCTGTGTCTAAAATAATATTTCACGAGAGTACTTCAGCACCAGCTTGTTCCTGACTTTTACTTACGTTCCAAACAATTTTCTTAATAAACTGTTCATGTATAACAAAAAAAGGAATGAGATAGATTTAGTGGCATACCTGGCTTTCCAGTTCCTTTTGTCAATGATTGCACAGATGATACCAAATCTTGGTTCGTAGTTTTTGATAGTGATGTTGAGAATTGTTTTTTAATTAAATACGGAACAGCATCGGCTTTCAGGCTTTCAAATGATCTAATCGTATAAAAATTGTCTTTTAAAATTCCCCTTAGATCGTTCCGAGTCCAGAAGATGGTAGAATTCACTAATGCTGGCTACCAAAAGAGGAGAAGGTGCTTAAAACAATCTTAAAACAAAACAAAAAAGTTTTAAAAAGAATTAATGAAAAGCCTCTTGAAATTTGTTTCCTTTACTGAAGGGCTACCCTCCCTAAAGAATTTGAAATGAAATAAAATGAAATGGGTCGAATTATTTAATCGGGAATTAGAAAAAGAAAAGTCTGTAATCAGCATAAATCTTATTGATCAAGCAGGATATGTTGCATGCTGTACAAATGATAATAATTATTGTTATCATTATTATGGTAAGCTGTTAGCGGCCTTTAATATATAATATCGCAAATTAATGTTGAATCCATTGCACGAATTGAATGATTTGAACTGAATGGTTTGATGCCTGGTGGTTTGGTGTTCACCTCC
Source organism: Catostylus mosaicus (assembly GCA_964019065.1). Taxonomy (NCBI): domain Eukaryota; kingdom Metazoa; phylum Cnidaria; class Scyphozoa; order Rhizostomeae; family Catostylidae; genus Catostylus; species Catostylus mosaicus. The sequence continues at coordinate 1,407,223 of OZ025192.1, forward strand.
AAATAAAAATATTTGGAAATATGGCACTCTGATGCGGTTAAATGAACGGTGAATCGTAGAAATTTGGCAATATTTAAGAAATATACTTTGGATTTCAGCAATGAGGTTTTTTATTGGAAATAAATATCTATCGTTTCCAAGTATAGCTACTTTCGCTCTTAAGAGGTTTCAAGTGTCTTCAACAAATTGCCTAGAATTTTTCTGTCGAGCGATTAGAAATCAAGCGCTTGAGATGAAATTAAAAGATTATCATCTATGAGATTGATAGGCTGATTATTTAATTTTCTGATTGATTGATTGGTTGATTGATTGATTGACTGATTGATTGATCGATTGGATGATTTCTTGAATTATTGATTCGTTCATTGATTAGTTGATTAAATCAGTGAGACATCCTCACAAACCTACCTTGCTTCAGCAAAAAAATCAATGAGCCATTTTTTCATGATATACATATGCGAATCAACCAGATTGTTTCTTATTGCTATCGATGGGTACCTGGAGAAGAGCGAGTGACTAATAAATGCAAAATATATCATTCCTTCCAGAAAGTGAAAGATAGTTGGGCTAAACGCAAACATATTTTTGCCCCTTCAAAATACTTTTCAGCCTTACATTTCGCAATGTAAAGAACACAAAGTCTTGAGTTATGATTTCCCCGTCAGCGAAAATATACTTAAAAGGAATTTAGGGGATAACCTTCTTTGGGGGGAGGGCTCATCCCGTTAGTCTTTTGACTTTAAGTTCCGCTTCTGAAGAATTCATCAGTATTAAATGATAGAAAATTTAATTTTATCAAATTGTGGATGAGTTGTAGCAGAATCAATATCGACACATCACATCCAAATCCTTAATTTATGGGTTAAGTCCTGGTTGAACAATTCTCATCATTTCTTTATATCATGTACACAATAGGTCCACATGGCACCCCAAATTCTAAGGGGTTTTGATGGGTATTCCGTTGAATGGATTGAAAGAGAATTATATATTAATTTACCGTTTTAAGAGCGATTTCCGAACTGAAATGACGTCACCATCAGCATCTGCCTCGTTTAGCATGAATAACAGTCTGTTTTCGTGTTCATCGATTGAAATAAAATCTTTTTGGCCTAAAAATGAATTGCGAAGAATCAGATCGATGAAAACAAAATTCAAATCTGTTTTCAATTCAAACCTGGCTATTTTCTACTTTTTGCTCTTTCTCTGAGTCTCATAAGCTGTGGAAAATAAATACTTTTAGTAGGCGAAGAAATTATTCCGAGTTTTTATGCCATTTAAAAACAAGGGCCTATTGTCTAAATAACAGCTGTCAGTGACATAACAATATTACCTTGATCAGCATCTTTCGTTTTAACTTTGCCACCTTTTGTAATCTCCTTTTCCTGCTGCAATTGCAAACGAGGCGCAATAAGAGCAGTTAGCGTAGCATCGTAAGTTCGATGAATATCTGCCAGTCTGTGAAATGGCGCATCCGTTATCAAATCGCAACTAATTACGATAACATCGGTCTAGAAATTAAAAAGCGAAATTTGACTACAACTGCGTTTAATAATTTATACAAAAAGTTTTATTACAGATAACACAATTGCCTGTGACTCCGTATTTTGATTCTAGAATCATCTGTTTTTAATGCCCACCCCTAGCAAGAGTAAAGTAACATCCTAATAGCTTCCCTAGTGATAGAACCATGTATTTAGCTACTAGATTCATCTCCCTTTATTCTGAGTACCTAATAGACAAGAGGTGTCTATAAGTTTTAAAGTTCTTAATAGACCAACCCAAAAGTTTAAACCAGCAACGTTCAGTGTGCAGACTCAGCTTGTTAATATAAAACAAAACATCGCATAATAAACAAGATGGAGCTTTTCATTTCAAAATTCATTCTAGGAGACTCCCTCCCCTCTCAAACATAACAGCTAATGACAGCCTTGGGAATGTAGCATTATTGGGGATGAACAAAGGGCATAGTTATGAAAACACCAGAATCACATGGTCACTAGATGGAGGAGAGTCCACAAAAAACAATAGAAACTGCTACGACACACCCATTCCATCCCTATTGTTTTGGTACGTTTTTGTCTGGAGAATGGTAAACAATTTTTCTTGAGTTTGCCAAAGGGTATGAGTAGAACGACCTGCGAAAAATGTGCTTTTAGCAAAGCCCTTATTCTTCACTAAAGTTTCAAGTTTGAGATCTTGAAGAAAAGTTGGTATTTAGTATAAGAACAACAGCCAAATGCAATCATCAAATTAGCTACAACCAACAAATACAACAAGATCATCAAAGTAGCTTGAAATACAAAATTAATCTGCTCAAACCTAACTTAGTTCAGTCTTCAAAAAATTGGCAATAACCATGAATGGTATAGTCCAACAATGTAATATTACTTAGCTTCAAAACATTTAAAAGTAAAAGAAGATTAATGTTAATTCTTGGAGTTGAGTTAATCAAGTTAATTTTTTAGAATTAATTGCTTAAAAAACAACACTTCATTAAGTTTATCATGTAGATAAGTTTGCATCAAATATTAATGCAAATATATAGCCCTTTTTCAAAACCTGATTAATTTTAGGTTTTGCAGAAACCTTAACATCACATTTAGTCTTATCAAATTAGAAAAAGCCTTTGCAAAATTAAACACTTTCAAGTTCTTCCAGCCCTTTTATGATTTTTAAGTTATTCAAGAGAAGATAACCTAGATGTAGAGTGATTCAAGTGATTCTGTCAAGTGACTCAAGCTTTAGAAAATCCACCAAAACATTATTCTAGCAACTTGTAAAGATAAAATTGATCAAATGGGCAATTTTCCTCCTCATTTGCAATAGTTCCTTTTGTCCAGTCAATAAACAGAATGTCAAAGATCATAACTGCTCTTATGCAAAGTGGTTTTCCTTATGTTCATGAATCATGACAACTCTTAATGGGCATACTGCATATTTTTCTCAACACACCCTTAAACTCTAGAGAAGAAAAAATAGTATTAAAGAAAAAAGAAGAGCAAATCCTCTAATCTCTAACCTTAATCTTGTCTTTCAGATATTTCAGTGAACCAACAGTGCCAGAATCTTCATCGTCAGGAACCGTAACAAAATTAAACTTCACCTTGTAATCACACCATGATTTTAATGTTTGGATAAATATATTTTCTTTGGATTTTTGCACAATGATGATGAATTCTAGAATGGAGAATTCCATATTATTAATCAAGGCGGCTAAATTTTGAGCATCAAAATTTGACTAACATTTGAAGTATTTAAGTTTGCAGTTATTCAAATGACCTTGGGTTCATAGCTTTATTCTATGGATTGAACATAGGCTTTATTCGTGCATAGATTGAACATATAACAAAAAAATTAAATCAAATTATAAAAAATACATTTTTTTTGTATATTTGATTATCTTTCCTTTTCTATACTTAAGCTACTGATTGTCTGTGTTTTTGTCACCATCTGCTTAACTAATAATTTTACCAGCAGTATGAAGAAGCATCATGTAACTTCAGTGATTTTGAAAACTTAAGTGTTTGCCACTCCCAGACACTTTGCATGTACAAACACTACCTTGTAAACATGCACACCTGCTGTCTGATTCAGTTTCTGATCACACATCTTGAAGAAATGGTGTCAGACGAATATATTTTGCAAACCCTGCACATCACGTTTACCCAGCCTGCAGAGATTGGAACTTATGCCCAGATCTCATGTGTGAAACCTGCCAAAAGCTTAGCGTCAAAAAATATTCCATTTTCTGTCAGGTGTGCATTTCAAATGTGAGAATCTGACTTGTTTATTTAACCATAATCTATAGGCATGCTGGTGTGTTTGTGTGTTTTTAACTGTCCGATATAGGATATTTTTATCAATATAAGGTTTGGTTAAAAAAGGTGTGATCAGCAATAGGGCATGTTTGGCAAAAATTTCTGCATTTCAGGTCTGCCTAACAGTGTTGAAATCTGCACATAGTTGTGCCCATGACGAACTTTTCAGACTAACCCAGGAAAAAACTTACTTCCTTTAATTTCCTATTGTTAAGCTATCAATATCTATCAGTGTATGCTTTCGTCAAACGCGGTATGCAACAATTTATGAAAACTGGCATGCAAGTTGCTGCTGTCCAAACAATCACCAAGTTTTTAGATTGGCGCGCGGCATTCCTTGTCTCAACATGTGAGATAAATAACAGTAAATAACAAAACAGAAAAATGCTTTAACACTTTAAGAAACTAACCATCAAATCCGTACTTTTGAAGGTGATGAATTGGATACCAGATCAAAGGAAAGTTTCCAACTGGCAACAAAGCTTTCGGGATTTCCTCAGTAAATGGGTACATTCGGGAGCCACCTCCTGCAGCCAGGATAACGGGTTGAAATTCTGGTACCATATTTGCCAAAAGATCTTGAAATGCTTCTTGTCTAAGAAGTATTTTGGGAGTATTTTCTGCAATTAACCTACGTAGTTTCTCACATGTTAGGCCGCCATTAAAGTTGCATAGCAGGTATGAGTAAGAGGCTGACCTCGTTGTAATTCAAACGGTTGATGATGATGATGATTATTATTATTATTATTATTATTATTATTATTATTCATTGATTTATCACAGCATATGATGTTATTGCTGGATGAATGTACTGGCTACCAAGCCATATCCCACGGCCTTGGGTATCCAGAACCTTTCTGATTACTCTTGCTGATCACAATAAACAAGCTTTCTGTAATGTGCTGAAATTCACCATGATGTCTAACTTTCTTAACCAGTGTTCAAAGTTTTTGCTCACTGTGCCTAACGTTCCTATGATGATTGGAATTATGACTATTTCTTGACTTTGCCATATTCTCTTCAATTCCCGTTCTAAATCTTGGTATTTTTCAACCTTTTCCCTCTCCTTATCTTGTACCCTCGTATTATTATTATTATTATTATTATTATTATTATTATTATTATTATTATTATTATTATTATTATTATTATTATTATCATTATGATCCTGATGATGGTGATAATGATGATGATGATGACGATGATGATGAAGGTGATAATGCTGATTATGATAATTATTATCATTGCAAAATTATAATGATGATGTGAAAATGGATAACCCAGAAAAAAGACTTATCTCCTTTGAAAGAAACTTAACGGTTCTCGCTGTAATATTTCATAAGACACTCTATATATGAAGAGATCATACAAAAACACCACCTGCAAACTAAGAACACCCTCTAAGAGAATCAACTATTTGACAACAGATTTTTGATTGCTAGCATCTTCAACATTACGCCTGAAACTGAGTAAGAATTTCAATTAAATTATATATAGCATATTTCATTCATTGTTTTGTATACAGTTCTCTCCGGTTGGTCATCTTAAATCGTATTATGTCACAGCACCCCGTAAAATCATAATTTATAAGCCGTATTTACTGTGGATAGGAAGAGTCTTATTTGCATTTGTTCTTGTAAGTAGCCAGATTTCTCATTCAGGCATCAATATTTCATGCAATGATCTCCAGCAAACACTTTTCTCAAATAAATTCATTGATTTTTAGGACAAAAAACACAACATATCAATATTTTCTACAGTTTTGCTACATGGGCATTCTCAGAATATTTCATCTCGATTAAGGGAAGATTGGCAAAGACATACCATGTTTTTAAGCTATTAAGCGAAGATTGGCAAAGATATGCCATGTTTTTTTTATGTTTTTAAAGACAGATTGGCAAAGACATAGAATGTTTTTTAAGCTTTTAAGCGAAGATCGGCAAAGATATGCCATATTTTGTTATGTTTTTTAAGACAGATTGGCAAAGACATAGCATGTGTAATGCGTGGCCAATTTTTTATGAGTTTTCTATTTTCACAACTAGCAATGCATAATCTGTAACAAAGCAACGCAAAATAAATCATAAGCAAAAGTTTTTAAAGACTTACTGGCAAAAGCCTCTAAAGTCACTGGTGAATCAATCGCTCATCCCTTTACTTTCGTACTGTTTGCCCATTTTTTAAGGTTTCGCGCCTTTGCCCAATATAAGGATTGAATATACTGCGTATTCGTGGCCGCATCTCGGCTACACAAAACACATTTCTTTTAAAGAGCTGCAAAAAATTCTACAAATATTATTTAAATTATGACATGGAAATGTTTGCGTTGGAATGCGTGGTATCAGTAATAACATGATTTTCTTAAATAGATCCTCTATGCTTTCCAATCCATTTGAGATTATTTCCAGCCGTTTCGAAAAATCGTGCCAGCTGTTTATAATAGGATATTTATTGTAAAAACAAGTTCGCTTGTTTTGAAAATAGGACAAATCCCACTCATGCACCTGTCTGAGGCAAAGGAAACAGACTGTTTGTTGCAAAAATATTCGAAACTGTATCTTCATTTTCGACTTAGTTTCTACCATTTGCACAGCAAGGCAACCGTGGTTTGCATGTACATGTTCAATAATTTATCGATTTCGAAAATTTTGTTGATCTTCTAGCAAGCCCACTGCAAAGTCGTAAAAACATACAATTTCAAATTATGTATGTTTTTTCTCGCGAGCAACTCCTTGTTAGTTAAAGCCTCGTGTTATGAAAATAACCACAACAGGACTAATCCTATTCAACCCATATTACGTCAGCAGCATCTTCGGCCAGATTCTGGAATACCTCTTTGAGAAACAAAAAAATTGATCTAAACGTCAACGTAACATTTTTGTACGTGACAATTATCTCAAAAACATAATCCTAAACCCTACTTTAACCCTTAAAAACCCCTTAGGGTAATACTTACCTTACCTAACCCGTAACCCTAATCTAAGCCCCAAACAAATACCAACACTAAACTTCAACGTTTCAAAAAATTTCTTACATGGTTTTTATAAATGAGAAAATAATCCTCTAACCTCTCCTGGCGAAGGAAAGGTGAGACTATTTGCCCCCTTATCCGGCACAACTGGCTAGCAAACTGTATTTGAAAGATCTGGAGAGTGGTGTTATGTACTCTTTTGGCATCGTGTTTGGCATATGCAAGCATTCAAGCAAGCAATTTAAAGTACATGCAAGCTTATAAAATATTCCTTGAACAGTTGCCGAATTATTTAGTTTCCCAATACGTGTTAAATGATGAGAAAAATTTACTTATGAAAATGTCCATAATATATGCTAATAAACCATTTTTAAATCTAAATATAAGGTTTTTATGACAATCCCGGCAACTAAATATAAAGGGATATTCTCATTCCTTTATGAAAAATGTACTCCCAACCCCAAAAATGGTGGTCTACATGGTACAAGTATGGATCAAAAATTGGTTCATTAGTTCAACTTTTCCAGTGAAGAAAACAATATTGTATGTTTGCGATATGGCATGATATTTTCTTGATATTTTCGTCATTCTTCCTAACAATTGCCAGCCATAAAACTGCACTGTATTACTCGGTTTGGCAGGACATTGCTTATTTATGGTGATCTTCTAATTATCAGCATTAAAAAATGCGAAAAATTCAAGCAGAAAAACGTCATGGAATTATAGTCAATCTTCTCGTCTTTGTTGTTCACAGTGCCTTTACTGAAATTAGAATTTATCTTCAAAGATATTATGCTGTAAAAACAGTTCTGGAGTGAAAGGAAAGTAAATTGATTTTGTACATAGAACAGCACTTATTATGGAGCCTTTCCTAATTGAGGAAAAAATAAATCAAAAAATCTTTGGTTAAATACGATGAACATTGAATGTGAAATGGCAAAGTGAAGTTTTGTTGATCTTTCGAAATTATGCAAATCCAACCACCTGCAGAAAACAGCAAGCAGTCACTTCCAACATAAGTCGAATGAAAATTTAAAGATATACAGTTCGAAGTGCGGCAAAGAGGCAGATGGTCAGAAGCTATTCCGGACGTAGCAACTACAAGATACGCGGATCGATCGTATTGGCTTGTTCTACAAAGCGGTCGAATCCTCTTCACAAGAGTTGAATTTAAGTCTGATAGTTGAAGCCGATAACAGATAATATTGAAGGAAATGGAATCAACAATTAAGAGAATTTTGGAGGCTTTTAAAATCACTCCTAGCAAAGATAAACCTTTCGATCGCGAATCTCAATGTAACATTTTTGCGGAGAAAGTAGATTACGAAGCGGTAAAGTCTTGCAAAGGTAAGGATAAGATTTCTATGAAAAATGCAGTCGGTGCAGATCGCAGTTTGGAGAACAGAAGAATACGCAAATACGGCGTGCCGAGTAAGTTTTATCCAAGAAGTCAAAGTTGGGAAACTCAGACACTGGAAAGAAGTTGGATGGGTGAATCAGGCGAGGGGTTAACTTTGAGAAGAAACTCCAGCCTTGATAGCGAGACCGAGCGATACTGCATGAGACACGAAGAAGCAGGAAGATCTACTAGAGAACAGGACAATTGTTGGAATAATTCTGGCAGCGAAGAAAATGTAACAAGTCGTTCAAATAACGAGGTTTGTGACTTAACATTGAATGAGTATTGGGGGGAAAAACCAGATAAAAACAGGATGAACAAGTCTTTTAACTCTGAAGCCAGAACAATTGACATTTACAGTGATAAAGTAGCTCCTGGCTCGAAACAGTTTAGTTCAACAGAGGTTTTACCCTCAAAAATTTCATCCGAGACAGCAAGGATCACATTGGATCATAAGTTTAATCAATTAAGATGCACGGACGACAGGCAAAGTACAACAACACTGAAGAAGGCTGAAGAAGGATATGAAAGTATTATAGAGGGTCACAATCAAGAAGACATTTCGGGTTATGAACGTTGGATAAATACAAGCGCATTTCCCAGACAGCAGGGTCCCCAAATGGATTATGGAGCGCCACGATTTCGCTACTCCGTGTCAAATGGATTTGAGTATGGGAAAGACAACAGAGGCGTGAATGATTTGTCAAGTGTGGCCAAGGAAAGCTCATCATCTGATGAGCCCAACAAATCTATTGTCGCTGACATCAATAACACGAAAGGAAGATCCAACAAAAGACAAGCAAGTCGTCTGTGCCGTCAAGAGAGGATTGATATGACTTATGCAACAACTTCGATACAATGTGAGTTTGACGGCATGGAAGCAAGCGAGGCTCGCGGCAGCGAAATCCCGGTGCTAGGAAATCAAAGGCAAAACAGCCGAGACTCGTCAGAAACGTGGCGAAATCAGTGTGGAAAGTTCGAGATCAGGGTCTCAAATTGCAGCGAAGATAATGACTGGCAAGGGAACAGAGATGAAACGTTTGGATACTATGATAGGCCTTCAAGGTACCTCGGTACCGATCTTGACTGGGAGGAGGAAGATTTTATCGACGATCCATACACAGCATATTCGATGGGAAGAGATCTTCGCTTCGTGCAGGGCGACGCCTCGAGAAGATCGATGAAACTGAGAAGAGATTCGCCGTTCGCTTTCCCATTGATTGAAGAATTCGCCAGGAATGCAAACAGGATGTCGGAAGGCTGCTACAAGAAACAAGCAAGAAGATCTCCATATAGAAATGCATTTTCTGGAAACGTTGGCTGTTTTTTGGAAAGTCAGCAGTTAGGAACGATGTCCTTTGGAGATAATGTTATGAGAATAAGCAAATAAAAAAGAGCACTATAGCAATATACTTTGATATCAAGCAGTCTTGTAAGAACCGTGTAAAAACTATCATGTTATGTTAGTTTGTGACAAATACACACGTCCAGTGTTGCGAGTTTAAAATGTAAACATTTAACACTGTTTATACCCTTAACCAGTGTAGGTATGGAGAAGATATTTAATTTGGTATCGTAAAACTTTAACAATAACATGGGTGTTTGTCGTATATAGTTAATTAGTAGAAGAAACTTTTCTTTGCGCCACTTCATCCGTTGTGTAGAAGATGATGATGATGGGATAGTTCTGCCTTGCAAGGATCATAGTATGCCCTAACTGAATCATCTTCAGGCCTTCTAAAACTAAAAAGTAAATATTTCGTTTGAAAAATTGCTCTGCAGGAATATAATATCATGTTAGTTTGGAAGTTGAGCAACCTCCTGTTCCCCACAAGCAGTGTCTCTGACTTGGAACAAAAGTGCTTTTTTTCTAGGGTATTATGACCCTTTACGATTGAAAATACTTCACTTAGGGTTTATGAGATGTAGAATCTCAATCCCCCCCCCCTTCTAGATCGTGTGACCAGAAAGATGCGTGTGAAAGCGTGCGTGCACGCACAGGAGAAATCGATTGAACGGATATGAGAGAAGTCATCAAGGAGAACCATGTCTCTAGAACTGGTATCAACTATGATAGAGTGCTCCCTGATGGTATTATTATTTGTTTCAGTGGGTGGCAGAAAGCGAAATTTCATTTGGAAAATCATTTGAGGGTCTGTCGCCCGAAAAGTAGCATATACAGAGCAAAGATATACAGAGGGAGGGGGGTGGAAGAAATCAATTTTACGACAATCGCCATCATCATGATCCGAAATCAATCTTTGCTTTGTACAAAATGCATGATATTTCCCGAAAAACATTCAGGTCTTCCGATAAATTGCTCACCTTGATTTGGGACGTTTTCGCTTTAAAAGTAGCATATGAACAGCTTTTAGGGCTTTCTCTTTTGATATCGCTGTTTTCACCGCGATGTCCCACACAACAATCTGCTAACAGCATACGGCACCATGTGAATCATCGTGGACAAATTCGATTCGATGGTACTTCCATGGTAAAGTTCAAATCAACGAAGAAAACACAGTTTTGATTGCAAAATGCTATGACTATTAAGGAGTTACCGAGACAATAGATTATAACTTAGGTCGCATCTTCGATATATGAATAATATTTATTGGATTGATGGCTGCTAAATTTGAATTTTGGAGGGTTTAATGGAAAGTCCTATTCTATAGCATACAGTATAAATATCAATTAACAGAAACCGGAATTATATTATTTTCTTTTTTTTTTCTCATTCTACACGGTACCGATCTCCCACTAGTTTTAAAGTTCTTTTCTATAGATACTAGTAAAAGTTTACCTAAAGGAAACCTGAATTCTGTTTTTTTATTATTGTTTACAGAGTCCAGAGGGCGTTTCTTGTGAGTGACTGTAAGATCATTTATTGGAGATGCGTAGCACCAATGCGAAATAATAACTAGCATTTGTATTATCAGCGGACCTTTTCACGATGATGTTTTCATGAAAAGAGTTGTACAAAAGAAAACAGTATGCATTATAGGAATTGTCGCCAACGATTTATAAATAGTGATTTTGTTTTCAATAATTTGTGCAGCTTTTAACTGGAAACTGTTTAAGCAATAGGAAGAAACTTAAACACTTGTTTAGCATTGCAAAAGAAATACATTGAGACGAAGATAATGGATCTTGAATCTTATTGTATTGACTTTCTTTGCGAAGAAAGTACGAGCCAAAATGCGCGATTTACTTATTAATACGGCCATAAACATGACCGTGTAATGACCCAGTGATGTCCAACGAAAAGGAACCATTGTTTTGGACGAAGACGGCAAGTTCCAAACAAAAGATTCATTTCCATAGTTGTGTGTAGAGACGGTAGCTACTGGGCCCTTATCGGGATGTTTGAGCAGGCTAAAAAGTCGCAAATTACGAAATACCCGTGGGTATGAAAATAAGAAGAATTTGCCTGACAATCACATGAAGGGAAAACGCCATGATGAAATCATTTTGTAGGGAGCCTAACTGAGAAGACGTAGGAGAGCTCTTTTTAAACCTACGAAAACATCTGCCGGGCAGAAAGTGCTTTCCCTTTGCTAAATACACCAGCAATAAGAGGTCAATCTTTTTAACTTTTTGCGTAGAAAGGTCGTTAGGTTGACTTTACTATCAAGAACGAGAGCTTTTAACACGCCATGCAATGGGATAAAATTGTTTAATCAAAGACTTGTATCAGGTGATTTTGCTGGAAATTTGCTGAAGAAAAGGTGTCAAGAGATGCGAGCATGGCGCGTCGATTTTCCTTAAATATCACTTTTTGCTTTAGCAAAATTTGCTGAGGAAAATAGGTTAAACAACATTTTCGGTCATGCTTTCATTGTTTTGTTGTTCGGTCATTCACCCATTTCTCTTATTCTACGACAAGACGAAAAATCGATATAGATAGCTAAGGATTTGTATGTAAATGCTTCTCAACAAAGGCGATTTGCTACAGGATTTACAACGTAAAAGAAAACAGACAATGCACAATACTGAATTTCACTATAAAAGGCGGCCACGTTCAGTTTTGCAAAAATAGCTGCGATTTAAGGCAGAAATAAAAGAAGACGAATATCCATACTAAACCACCCTCAAAGGAAAAAGCTAGTCGGCTTTTGCGAAGAAGCATTTTCAAAATCTCCAATTCAAAATAAATCAATGAAAATCAGGTTTCAAAATGAGGTTTTATTTATTTATGAAATGTAGTGATAGTTAGAGTGCCATTATAGTACGTTGAGTACAAGGGGGTCCAGTCTATCTTTTGCCTAAAAGTTGAAAGCACCTTGTATACTCAAACCGCCCAACATGTTTAACAAACCAACCCCCTTCGTCAATAGCGCACTGCGGTAAAACAAGAGGATAAGTACATCAAACCTCAACGTTAAGTATTAGCGTTTCAATGTTGAGGGTGCTCCGCTCGTTCTCATCCGTTAAAGAAAAAACCGCGCGGTCAATCGGTGTTTATGATTAGGCTATTATAAATATACAGGTAATTCCTGTGACCCGAGCTACGATTATCGGGCTTATGCTTTTTATTTGCGAAGGAAACCAGCGATATTTAGCAGCTGTATTTTTTGCTGTTCAGGCAAAATGAGCCATTATAGATAAAAAAATACGTATACAGGTAGCTCTGTTGCATCAGTTTCAACATTGTTTGTAATTCTGAGGTCGTATCATACACTTGATAAAGTGCCATTGAATATTTTTAGCCGTTTTCATTTTATTGCACCTTGAAGTCGTGTGTTTTTTTATACATTCTCTGCGCGGCCAAAGTAGAATTATAGGCATCTATGATGTATTCTGGTGTGTTCATGAGCATGGCTGCAGTACTGAACTCTGCGTTTCGAGTGAAACCGTTCCTTAATTCTGCGTTCGCAGTGAGGGGGGCTCTTACTCCAGGGTACTTATCTGTTAAGGCGACTTTGAAAATCATGAACGGCGAATAAAGCGCTGATATACATTCTTCGGGTACGTGCTTTCAATGCCATTATGTTTGATCGCAGACTTTGTGAAAATATAAAATAAAATGTTAATAGGTGGCAGGTGCACAACCTCTTCAGTACAAGTTCGTGTTGGTGGGACTCCAATTGAGCCTAAAAAACCTGCCCACCTCACCGCTTGTCTCAAAGATTTAACAAAGGTCCCATCGCTAAGAAGTCCCACGTAACTACAGTGTACTGGATAAAAATCTGCATGTTCGCAATTTCTTTTCCCAAAAATTAGCACCACAGTTCACCACTCCTAAGAATTTAGCCGGTCGTGAATCAGAGTCATAACAAAGATTAAGTATAGTTTGTGTTCTGTCTTTTTACCCTGCTTGACCTTAAAGAAATAGAATGAGTCAGTTGCAATAATTCGGCACTTTTTATATTTTAAAACGAAATCTTCAGCCCTAAACAGAAAACATAACAAATTTGTATGATCATTATATATGAATAAAGCATAACTACTATCATTCTTCTCTTTATATTATTCATATTATTTGTATTATTTATATTATTTTTGTTATATCAATGTATCTTTATGAATCGGTTGCAAAGTTTTCTATAAAACTGAAGGGAGTTGATCCAGGGCCGTCGTTATGGGAGGAGGGGGCGTGGGGGTGCTACACCCCCTGAAAAAGGCTCTGTCGGCAAATCTTAGGCTGTTTTCGTCGGTATATTTTACTGTTCTGTTCATCCTGCTCCTTTAATATTTCTTAGCTTCAGCCAATTTCAAGCAAAATTGCAATCTGTGAACAAAAACATAGGTGAGTCTACCCTAGAGGATGTGCCACGCCCACCTTTTCGGCAAATTACTCTTTTTCCACCCCTCCTAGTGACGCTGGGTTGCAACGGCCTTGAATTGATCATTTGAAAACAAAAAATCGCAAATTTGCAATTATAGCCAAACTTATTAAGATACGGAAATAAAATGTTGCAATTTGCGACAGGGAAAAATGCCAGTTCTGGGACATATGACTCCCTTGAAGGTAGATTTATGATAAACAATTCATACTATATTCTAGAATGTATTATGCCGCAATTTATGACGTCTAAGCCCATCTGTCCGTCCGAATGACATTGGACATTGATCACATTGGAACTGCTTCACCGCGCGGTGCACATTCAAATGCCGATCGTGGCTGTATTTCTGCGCGAATCGTCGACCGCACGCGTGACACTGGAACGGTTTCTCGCCGCTATGGATACTCATGTGACGCGTAAGTGAGGTTGGCCAATTGAAGGCTTTACCACAAATCTGGCAAACATATTTCAGTTGTTTTTTAGGTACGTTCTGATGAACGAAGTCGAAGTGTGAATCAAGTTGAGAACGAGTATGGAAGACTATCTCACAAGCACCGCATTTCCAGCCACGTGGAATCTTGCCGATGTCTTTCGGTTTGCCTGGAAGAAAAAGGAAAAAACAACGCGTAAATTGGACGTAAAAAATGAGGGATGGGAAACTTTCTTGTCTTTCAAAAGTTTATTTGCCACTTTTTATTTTCTGAAGCCCGCGGGTAGGGAAAAATTTTGCTAAACAGCACGATATTAAGAAACAAGAGGTTAATTTCAAGAAACAAGTTGGCTTTAATTAGCTTATTAGCTAAATGTATTTTTTGTTCATTTTAACCAACGTTAAAGAAATTGTTAATAATAGTAATTAATAGTTACCTATCTGCAATTAAAGTAACTCAAATTGTGAACAACCACTGGACTTAATTGATTAAGCAACTCAAGGAAGTAAGCTAACAAAAAAAACAATTTCTTGTGCGGGCGGATAGAAACACAACTGCAGATTGAGACAGCTGAAAAATTGAACAATTAAAGGCTTCAAGGATCAGCTGTGAGTAAGTAAGCAACAAAACTACTTATCTTAAGAACAAGATCAACACGGCTGGAGTGGCTCAAATTTTAAGCAAATCTAAGCAACTAAGCAATTCGACTTTTTCTCACAAGCAACAGGTTAACATGCAACTGCAGTTGAAGCAAACAAAATTAAGCAGCTTGATTGTTGAATAAAACAACAGTAAGCAATTAATCAGCTAGGTTATTTTGGTTGTTCTTAGTTAGCAAACTTGTCTTTGCTTAACGTGTATTTGTGGTTGATATTATACATTGATAAAATTGGTGCAAAAAGCTGAGCAACTTTTAAGCAGTTTTTCCAGCTCAATGTTTAATTCTAAATAACTTTGAGGTCTAAAATTCTAGTCAGTTGAAGCAACTTGGAGGCTTGGCCCTGAGAAATGTTACTTATTAAAACTCTGTGTGTACTGCATTGTAATATTTTTCATTAAATTGAAAGTCAATAATCACACCAGAGATTTCTGAGAACCTACAGACGAACACATCAGTAGCCTCATTATTATTCTGTTTTTTACTCGACCCTGTGACTCCCCCGCCCACACGCAGAACATGATACTGGAAAATATTCCCACGCTAAAAGGGACTCATGGAGTCGTTTGTGACTATGGTTAGAGGGCCGAAGGAATGCAGGGGCCACAAAAGATCATTGCATACTTTCAGGAAACTCATTGATGATTGGGATTTTGGAAGAATTGGAGTTTCAAGGACGTCAATCATATAACCCTAAACGAAGCCTTTGATTGACAGCAGGGGGGGGGGGGGGTGGGCAGCTTTTGTTGTCCAAAAGGACCAAAGAATTATTTGCTTAATAAATGAAGAATCCTAGCATCTTGCCAAAACTTAAAAAAGTCAGGTTTCTGAACAAGAATTTGAAGTTACGAGCTTGGTATATATGCTCTACAAAATATTGGTTCGTTATAAAAGCTTCTGTTAAGGGGACTGGCTGAGCAAGTTCGGGGAAGGAGGGAGTGTCCTCCAATTCTCTTTGGGCTCACAAAGTAGGAAACAGTGGGGCCACACTTGGCCGCCAAAAAAACTGCAAAATCTAAGCTCAGGCTGAACTTGTGCACAATATAAGAACTATTTTAACGATTAGAAATTGAGGCCAAAAATCATTGCGAATATAAAAAACAGCAGATCTCATTATATATTACCTTACTAAACTAACTTTAATTTACAAAGCATAAAAGCGAATATTCTACAAAACTTACATAACAAACAATCAAGCATGGGTCAGCCACCCGCGAATACTTACATACTATCATAAATATAAAGTTTGTCTACATTTGATAAAACCAAAATAGGCCTATCTACAATCAAAAATATTCTACATGTGAATGTTCTTTTTTTACAACGAGAGAGTCGAATCTCCGTAAAATGACGTCATTACTATCAGTTAGAGACACTGATGCCATAAGCCCTCAGTTTCGCTACTGGCCTCTCTTACAGGGCGCGGCAAATTCAACTCAACATTAAGTATTGCTGCTTCACAATCTACTCCGTAGCTACAGATTAGTAGGAGATTGGTAGTAAGAAAGGAAATAATTTGGAAAAAGAACCCTGCGGTTTTTTTAAGCCAACTGGAATATTAAACTCCATTTATCAAGTTTGGTGTCAGTTTCGGGTCAGTTTCTGAGCCAAAATAATCGATGTGATAGGATGGGTCCGATCTCATATTGTGAATATATCATCTATTTGTAGGCCAGGGAAAACTGGCTATTGCGGAGACCATCCATATGAACTAGAGACAGTACTGTCTATCAAAATTCATGGTGGATGCGTCTCTGAAAATAAAGGCGTTCTCTGATGTATGCTTATGAATAACTGTGTTTAATTAACGTTTACGAGTCTTAAATGTGATTTCAAAACCATGTATACCTTTCAAATGTCTTAGAAAGTTCCCTTTTTGCGCAAAACCCTTTTTACAATGGCTGCAATTGAAGGGGCGTTCTGTACCATGCAGTAAAATATGCGACTTGAAATTCGCTAGCGTCGTAAAACCTTTCAAGCAAACATCGCAGCGGTAAGGCGGTAGGCCTTTGTGCACCATCATTATGTGATCTTGGAGGTAGCGCTTGCCGCTCACGAAGCATTTCCCACACTCCTTGCACACCCATTTAGACGAATCTTTTGGCTTGGCAGGACAAATTTTGACGTGTCTACTCAGCGCCTCCTTGGAATTGAATGTATGAGCACATGAACTGCATTGCAGGCCTAGAAAGCAGAATATAAAGAGAGTTCAAACACCGCTTCATATCATCCCGTTGGAAAGTCATGACGAGATAAATATAAACACTTAAATCTAGCAGCACGGTGACCCAATACCTAGCTATCCGTTACAGGATGATAATGCTCAATTTGCGAAAAATTTTAAAGAAAAGTGTTTATTTGCCGACAAAATGGACATAGTGACAAAATGATCTAAAAAGTCTCTGTTGAAATCGCGGATTTCCCGCCTACCATCCCTTAGCGAACAACTCCGACGTGAACTATTCCTAGAAATATGATACGATTTGTTTTAAAGGGCTTCCATCCCTGATAATGGTGTTGGGAATAGATTTATGAAAAGAGGTTGATTGCAGTCTTCCCTTCATGCTATGGGACGGTAAAGCATTCGAGATTCGGGTAAGCAAACCTGCCTGGCATAAACACAAAACTTGGTCTCTCAAATTTTGCTCTTCCGTGACAGAAATTCTCCTAACATGTAGAATTTGGAGCTTAGAGAGGTGGTCTTTTCTTCAAATATATTACAAGCAAACTGTAAAAAAATATACCTTTTGTCGAAATTGCTAAGAAATTTTAAACATTTCTTATTGTCAAAGAACCCATGGCGAAAGAACATCATTTAGTTATCGTGAGTAAGCGGCGATCAGAAGATACAAGCTTTTTTCAAAGGAATCGAAATCATGCATAATTACTGGTCTCTGCGGGAAATGGCTGCTTTTAACAATTAAAATATATACCATAGCGTGTCGGAGTTTTTGCCGATAGCTAATTGAAGTTTCTACCTTGAAGAAAGTTTTGTAATTGCATTCAAATACCTAAATCTCAAAATGACCAAGAATGTTCTAGAATGAGCAAAACTCTTTTGCGAATTGTTCTTAAACTATATGCCTCTCAGGTATTTGAACTCTTTTTATATTCTGCTGCAGTAAAACTTCAACTCAGCCTTCCTCAGGTCACCCTTATCGATCAAGACCATCTTGACTGATCCAAGTCTCATTTATCAAACTTAAAATAGAAATAATGCGAAGGAGGACTTATCTCCTCTCCCTTCCTTCTTCCCTTTTCCCCTTTTTTCTCTCATATTTCTTGTTTTTTCTTTGATCAATAAATGAGACTTGGGCAAGTCAAAGGACCATCCGGCATTGATAGGCAAGTCAAAGGGCCATCCGGCATTGCTAGGCAAGTCAAAGGGCCATCCGGCATTGCTAGGCAAGTCAAAGGGCCATCCGGCATTGCTAGGCAAGTCAAAGGGCCATCCGGCATTGCTAACATAAACAAAATTAAATCTCAAAGCAACTCGAAGCATGATGAATCAGAGTTGCAGAATAAAATCAATGTGGCAACAGTGGTTGGGAAGAATTGCAACAAAAGGTATTGTTAACTGCCTTAACTTCTGTTTCAACAAGAAAATATTGTCGTAATTTCTGTTTCGACAACAAAAGATTGTCGTAACTTCTATTTCAACAACAAAACATTGCCGCAATTTCTGTTTTGACAACAAAATATTGTCGTAACTTCTATTTCAACAACAAAATATTGTCGTAACTTCTATTTCAACATCAAAAGATTCCCGTAATTTCTCGAGGGACAAGAGAAAACAATAGTAGCGTGGGAATTCAACCAAAATAGAAAGTAATTTAATTGCTTATATATTCAAGCTTTTATTAAGCACTGATGTTGCTGAAGGCTTATACTAGTTGGCGAACCCTTGACCCACTGATTTAGCAATCGATTGCAGATCTCGTTTAAAGTGAGATGATATAACACCAAAATAAACGATGCGAAAGTACAATAATTAAGAATTTCACAATATTTAAGAATTTCAATTTTACATTGGATTATTCAATACAAAAGTCATATAAAAATTTAAAGAAATTTCTTAACAAGAAGAGTTTATAAAAAGAACCACAACAAAGAGTGACACAACTGAAGAGGGAAAAGATCAAATTGGATAGGGGTGTACTTGGAGGTGTATTTCAATTCCAGTTTTATTTGACTAAAGCCATCTGCAGTGCTCTCTCGTTTATAAGAAAGATGTAACTTTTCTCGTTGCATGGTGCCTTAGCTTTCTTTTACTTTTCTGTAATAAAACATCCATGGGTCTGGGCAGGGACGCTTTCAGTAGCAGGGTCAATTGCCTCTCCCCCCCCCCTGCATTTTTAAAATAAGCCTATATCTTCCGTTTTTCCGTATTTTGTCCATATTTTTCACTGTCTCGCTCCCTTGCCCGGGAGTGCAGCTGGTGGAACCCTTTGTCTCCCCCTGGTTGATTTTTCATTGAACTTCTAGCAATTAGTCTAAAGACCCTTTGGGAAAAATTACATAGGAACATAGGGAAGTCTGCGGTGCTTTTAGAAAGCAAATTAGAGCAGTATAATACTGCTAAGATTATGTAAAAAGCGTATCATAAATGCAGACAAGAGAATTAGAAGCTAGTTTGAAACAGATTAAGATTATTCAGCATCTTTACGCTTGGACTCAATAATAAAATGATCGAAAGTTCTAATATCTTATATCTTGATTGTCGCAACGAATCCACATGCAAAAAGGAGGTGTATTTGGGATGGAACCTAGCGATCCCAAGGCTACATCCATGCGAGTGTCCTGTATTTTGGTCATTGCATTGCGGCTGTTGCCTCCTTGCAGGAAGTTTCTCAATGATCCTCGCCCGGCAGGCTCCTATTTTGATAAAATTTGTGTTGACCAGAAGCATGCTTAAGAAACATGACCAGCTTGCAGTCTAAAGTCTATTTCTCAGTAAAAACTACCAGTTGATGGTGGTGTGTTGTCCTTGTCATGTGTGAATCTCAATGCGCGGGACATTTATCCAAAATATATCTATTTCCGATCTAAAAACAAGGCCTCCTCTTTACTTATGTTATGGATTCTAATGCGATGACGCGCCAAATTACAGTATTGATTGAAGCTTTTCTTGCAAATATCACAAACGAACGGCCTATCACCGCTATGTACCAACAAATGTCTCTTGTAGTTGTTATACGACGCGAATCCTTTGCCGCAGACTTCACATTCGTACGGCGAAGTTCCCCAATGCACTGACATAATATGGTCTTCTAAGTACCTTTTTCCACTTATGAACGACTTCCCACAATCTTTGCATCGCCACTTCTCGTTGTTGGTAGGGTTGCGTCGCTTACAGATTCTCGCATGTTTTTTCATTGACCTGGCAGGAATGGTCTCGTTACATTCTGTGCAGAGCTGGCCTTGAAAGCAAACGAGAAAACAGCGCATAAGTTGGATTCATACTGCATTATTGATTCACACACAACAAGGAATATCTACACAGGCCTGCCGAGACACGTCAAGGGGTCTAGGGGCTTTAAGAGCATCGGGCGAGCCACGGCCAGTGCATCTTCTTTCTGTTTAAAGTAGCATTTATCATAAAGCTGAGCCCGTAAGCCGAGTCTGTAGGTCAAGCCGAGGCAATAATTTGCCAAGATAATTTGCCAAGATTTACAGGCATTTTAATCCCTTCCCTATGGCTTTGATCCAAAAAAGTCCGATACAGAAAAGATAGCGAGAGACTGGGGACAGGCAATTGCACAATGCAGCATGGTCCACCATTCCATGCGTTTACTTGATTACTGATTGTGATGACGTCATCGCAAAGTGGTCGCTACGAGGGAAAATGTGACCCGTTCTTGATTTTTCAAACTTGCCATCTTCTGTCGGAGTCCAATGAAGGTACAGGATACAACCAACCTGCTTTGAAATCTGTCGAAAATGCCACCACTGTCATCACAAACAGGTCACATGCTCCTCTACAGCAATCACGTGACAATGACATCATCATCACCAACAATCAAATGACATCATGCTCCATCAGTGAAGCAGCAAAATGTTCATTGTGACGGGGGTTTTGTATCTGTGTTCAGTCTTGTAAGATGAGTCAGCATAGGCATGCCTCCCCCCCTTTCTTTTAAAGTTTTCTATGCATAGTTTATAGCGTTCTGTCCTCCTATTGACAAAATCCAAGCAAAAAAGAAAGAAGAAAGCAAGGCAAATTATAAATTGATGAAGAGACTTTTACAATAAAGATAACACATTAACATATTAGCGCAGAGTTGAGGAAAACTTTAAACCATAATTCGGCCTAAAATCTCACATTTTGCAGACCTTCTTTCGTAAAAGAACAAATAGGTTGTGATAACGGTCTGACTTTTTCTTTTATGTTCTTTTACCGACTTTCTTTGCCTGTGATTGTCGTGGGCCGCTTCTTTCTGATCTCTACATGGAGTTTACTTCAAAGATAGAGTAATTAGTTTCTGTAAATTTTTCAAATTAATGAAAGCGTCTATCGGCGATTGTAAACATCCATTTTTGTTGCCGGGTACTCTTATTTGAAAAGTGCAAAACAGTATTTTAGATATCCAAGTGAAGACATTCAATAAAAACGTCACGCCCATCCTAGCACTGCGGTAAGCCACAACTCTGGCCAGGTTGAAACAAAACTGAGACAAAATATAAACGGTAATAGAAACAAAATTGGGTTTGCAAACAATAGGGTGGCGATTTAGAAGGTGTGCCATCACAGTTATACTGCATTTTGCAAAAGAGATTCATCATGGCTACTGTGTTGATAAATAATTAATTATTTACTGTTTGATTTTGAATAGTAACAGTAGTTTCATTCTGAAGACGTAATTATGGAGTTTTAATAATATGACCTGAGAAATATTAGGTTAGAGGACAAGACAAATTCAAATAAGAACAACGATCAAATTATAAAATCATCAAAATCATTACACTATTTACATACAAATAAAAAAACTTAAAAACATCGCGACATATACTGCCAAAAAATCATTGCTATTGATGTTTATGATTTTATCTTCCCAGTGCACACATCAAAAGCCGACTTTCTTAAAATACAACAAGCAAATTTCAAATTTATTGAAACTCAGGCCTTGGTTATAAGAATGCTTATGTTGGTTAATTCCTTAGGTACCGATGAGGTAATTAACCATGATTACATAGCGTACTTGATCTCAAATCATATTTAGCTTCAGGTTGATTTCCATTAGGCGGAAAAATGTAAGCGGCCCGCTTTGCACGCGCCTCAGGTATGCGAATTGGTGATGTGTGCCCGAAGTGAGGGGAGTTTTTGAGAACGTTCAAAAGTAGAATCGGTTTCTACTTTTTGGGCGGACTGAACGGGAATATTGGCAAAAATGAATGAAAGTGCGGTTAGTCCGCAATCATTTTTCATCAAGCAGAAAAAACCGCTTGGTTTTACGAGCGGGCAGAGCGCATCATTCTGTCTAGTAGAAAGCAACCTTTAGTCTTATGAACGCGTCAAGGAGAATAAATGTGCATCTTTAGAAGAATGCTTCGTGCTTCTGGGACAGATCATGCGTCAAATTTAGAGGTGCAAGCCAAAACAGGTACGGAAAAGAAACTAATTCAAGCAATATGACAGCAGCAATTGCAATTTCTAGGCCACGACTTAAAAAAGCTTAAGAATTAAAAGTTGTTGCATTGATAGGGAAAATTGAAAGAAAAAGAGCTAGCGGAAAGCAAAGACTAACATGTATTGCAAAACTTGGCCAGTAGATGGGAACAAGCGGAAGGTACATTCTAAAAACTGCTAAGGACAAGGAGTTATCGAGGTCCATGGCCACCAACGCTCTAGAATAACATGGCGCTTAGAGAGAAAGAGAAATAGAATAAGTCGTGGAATAGAATTCCAGGTAGTGTTAAATTCAACATTGGGTAAAATTTCTGGTCTATTATTATTGAGGTATATATCGCGATAACATGGCGTGATCAAATCTCGAATTGTACTGAGATTGTAATTGAAAGGCAAGGTGAAGAGCTCAAAGCACAGACCATATTGTAGCGAACATTAGTAAGATATATATTGAAATACAACGACGGCTTCCTTTACTGAAATATGTTCGGCGTTTTCAGCTGATAAATCTTTAAACAGTTTTTCGCTTTGAAGTTTCCTAGAAAGGGTTTTTTTACTACTTGTAGGCAAGGAGGCCAGGTGAAAAAGGCGACATGATGGAAAATGGGCGGAAAATAAACCTACAAAGAACATGAACAATCGTTAGCTACTGGCTTAATTTCTCGCTTGCTTATTTCAGCCTCACCGTCTTAGTTTTATGTGCAATTTATCTCATCCATTCCTAAAGGAATAAAAATCTCAACTCTCTAACATGCGGTTAAAACGTTCGTTTGGTTAACGTTCGGTTGAACAAATTTTGGGTTGCTTAACATTTTTCTTGTGAAATAAAATGTTTCGATGTACTTCTGCATATGCAGCTGCCTCTCTGCGTTGACCCAGCAGCGGTTATTACTTCCTGATGGAGTCCAAGGTATCTATGTCTGGATAGAATCATCCTGATGTAACTGGGGGAAAGGTCGCATTTCTTTGTGTCAGCACTAAGCTATTCACATCATCCTTAAAAGGTCAACTTTTGTGCGTCTCAACTGAACCATATCAACGTCATCCATGAAACATTTAAGCGTGGCTCAACGAAGATACACAAAGATAGCAAGAAAAGCTTTGAAGGAATGTGAAATAAAGGTGAAGAAACCAAAATGAGGCCAAAAGCTAACCTGGATCCAATTGGTAAAGAAAGACCTCACAGAACTCAATCTCACAGAAGAACAAGCCAAAGTGATTGCACAAAACCGTCTGGAGAAATATGATTTACCGCACAATATCTAAACAACTGGACGGAACGTGTTGAAGATGATGATGATGATGTCTGAATCTTGGTAAAATGATGAAATTCATTCGAGTTCTTGCATGATTGAATGTCGACGGTTCTGGCGAGTCTATAAAGTACACCCAGGATTCTCTCGTAATTGAATCAAGGCACGTCGAAGGTATGCATATCCTAAATGAGGTCAGAGGTTGTTATCTACGATAAACAATTTCTGCGTGTTCCGGCGATATTCTTCGTCTCTGCATCGTGCTTCGTCTTAGCATCGTGCTTCGTCTCAGCATCGTGTTTCTTGCAAGCTATACATTAGCAAGTTTAGCGTTAACGTGCATTTTGAAATGCGTTTTGCCGTGTTTAACGAGCGTGCTCTTTTGTGCAAATCCCTTCCCGCATGTCGTGCAAACAAAAGGCCGATCGCCCGTGTGCGTGCGAACATGGTTCTCGAGAATAAGGGCTGTTGTGAAGGCTTTACTGCAAAATTGGCACCTGAACTGAGAAACACCGCGATGTACGACCATGGTGTGGCACTGCAAATAAGCGAAGGTGGTGAATCTACTATTGCATTCGTTGCATTGGTATTTCTTATGCTTGTCTCTATCATTGTTCTGGTTGATGCAGATGTTCATATGTCGCATGCGTGAACGGAAATGGTTGAAACGTCTTCTGCACTTTGGACAGGTTAGTGAGTCTATGAAAAGGAAATATCAGAGGTATTATTTTGAAACAGAGGAACTGTATCCAGCCTACTCAATAAACAGATTTTGAAGCATTATGCAACAAAGCAACAACACATCGAAAGTATTATCTTAGAAGATGAGAGTATATGATTATGGTACACTCCTATCCTTTAAAAATACGTCGTCAAAACAATACTTAATTTTGCAGGACAAATTTTGTTCTCCTAGGAATGCACTTCGCTATTTCTTGTCATGCATTCATTGGGTGAGGGATTTCCAAAGAAGGTACATCTACTTTCAACAAGAAGCAATAATATTTTTCTACCCTTATGAGAGGATGAAATGCACTCTACTTCTAAATACTTGCTTCAGTCAAATAGGAGCATTTAAATAAAATAAATTTACTTTGATTCACTTAAACTTGGTGGTAACTTTTGCAAGGCATCAATAGTACAATATGAAAGCCAATTCTCTTGTGCATGGATCGCAAAAACAAAAAATCAAGTTTTCATTTATTTTTTCAATAATTTTGATCGCAAATGTCTTAAATCATAGTTTTAGAGTTCCGTTTTGAAATTCTAGTTGTAAGCTTTTTTCTTTCAGGTTTCAAAAGAGGTGGCAGTTCAAAAACAATTAATTTCTTGAAAACTTTTCGGTTAAAAAAACTTGAATATGGAGTTGAGGATTAACTGTCGAGGAAATAAAGGATGCAGTTAGAACTGATGATTTTTTTATTATCATCAGAAATGTCATCAGTGAACGGTTTCAATTTAAGGCATGTCTTTAAGGCTGTATTTATGAAAGTTAGTACCCTAAAAATGTTTAGATTGTCTTTTCTATTTAAGATTTAACAAAACTTTAAGAGCACGATGTTGCAAATCTGGAAAGAACTGAAACAGAACAGAAAACATTTTTGAAATTCCTGTGTTCATTTAGATATTAAATTTGTTTATTTCATCTTTACAACTTGCATCAAAAGTATTCCCTATTTCAAGGCTGTATATATATGCACATAAGCGATCATTAATTCACATATTTTCTATATTATCTATTATCTATATTGTTTTATACATATATCTATGTCATATCAATTCGGCTTGGCTGACATGGAGTAAATATACTAACGAAAAGGGTGCTACCCAATTGTAAATTATTTAGTATTGACCGTGGGATTCGAACCAACGCTCACCACATTCGGAGTCAAACGACCAATCCACTACGCCACCCAGGTGCAATGAAATAGTCGTGAAACTCCGATGTGGTTTTACGCAGTTCTCACCATGGGAGATTGTTTCTCTTGTTGTGGCTTAATACCTTCTTCAGAGCCAAGGTTTATACATAATATCAATTAGGCATTAGTTTTATATCTTTATATCTATGTATATATTTCTTATTTTTAGAGCTCTCTTTTCTTTGTTTTCCGCCACCAATCAATGCTCTTGCCACCTATAATTTTAAGAAAATGACAATCAGCTATTGCAGCTTCACGAAAGCTAGGCCTATCTTATTGCTTAGGATTTTTGATACTTGAAAGCAATGTTGAAGGAGCTAAAACCTGCCTATGAGCTCATCGAAAAATTCCTGCTACGCTTATTTCATTGATTAGCATGTTTGAAACTTCGATGCACTCTTTACGATGGTGTCTTATGGAGTTGACGATGATGTCTGAAACAGTTATTAATTTATTACGATAATAATGATCTTAAATTTTTAACTGCTGCTAGGCTTATTTCATTATTTAATATTGTTATTAACATTAATCATGCTTTTAATGGAGACATTAACAATTCATGACGAGCCATTTGTAGCTCAAACTTTTCCAGACGGAAAAACGTTTGCAAAACCAAGTAGGATTCATACTATAAAATTTCGATCAACGGCTTTTGCATATGCTCCTGTATTGTATTGTGAATCTGTTGACTATCTAGTGATGTCTATTTCTTAAAATTACAGTTGGCAAGAGAGATGGTGACAGCTGACGCCAAAATTAATCAATACCGTTCAGTTAAACATTTCCTACCTATCATTAATTAGACAATGTTGGCAGAGCCAGGAAAAATTCTGGTTCAAAAAATGGTGAATTTGGCGGAGGTATTATCATTTCAAATCCAAATCCAAAAAGTCGGTTAGAGTTGAGAATGATTTATTCAAATTTAGATTTAGACCAGATTTAAAATGATTTTCATTCTAAGTGCAAAAGGCATTACAAAAAAAGCCCAAAATGGAACCATTGACAAAGAGAACGTACTTGTTCTTCTTTTTACATTAAAAATGGATCACTACACACCATTTTATTGTGCAAAAGGTAAATTGAGAAGCAATGATGTTTGTGGCAACTGATCGTGAGAAAAAAATACTCCAAGCAAAAAATTCAGCCTAAAAATGAGACATTTATATATCTCTGCTAAAAAGAACAGCAAATAGGAAAAACTAAATCAAAAATAACATCATATGAAAATATCAAAACATACTCACCGTGACAAAAAGCTCCGCTGCCATAAATAGATTTCGACAGACAGACAATTTCAAGCCAGTGTAACTTTCTAATTCGGTGACAACCAAATTTGACCAAAGCCAAGCATTTGTTACGCGGTACCATGCAAACTTCTGTGACAATCGAGTCCCGCAAATTGACATCTTGCTTTCTGGCTCGCTTATCATCCATTCAAGACCACATTGGACCGATTTTACGCGCTGCACAACTGCCGCTTCTTCAGTAACCACAGGGATATATAAATAACTATATTCTGGCGAAGTAACCACCGTCAATCCAACGAATGAGCATCGTTTTGGCGAGCTGACAAAAAACTCTAAGTTTATGCCGCTGCAGACGCGAAAGACGTGGCTTCAGCGAATTGTGAATTTTTGCAAAGGCCTTGCATGAAAATTCGGTTATTTCCAGTTTGGCTCGCTCTACAGGCTTCAAAAAATGATGCACAACGATCTGTTGCGTGACTTACAGCGTCAAAAATAGATGAGCATGCCAGCTAAACCAGTTATATTACGAATAAAATTAT
Source organism: Catostylus mosaicus (assembly GCA_964019065.1). Lineage (NCBI taxonomy): Eukaryota > Metazoa > Cnidaria > Scyphozoa > Rhizostomeae > Catostylidae > Catostylus > Catostylus mosaicus. Next base: position 1,434,868 of record OZ025192.1, read on the forward strand.
TTGCTGAATTTATTGAACTGGCCCAATCAAGTTGGTGAAGGGTATAAATGTTGAAACAGGGCCTACGCTAAACCGAAAGCTTCAAGAATTATGTGGTGATATTAAGGTCTAACATTATCAAATACATATTCTGACATCTATAAATTCAAAGAAACTAACCTTCGCATGTATCTTGTTTCGGAACTTGTCCTGATGAGGTGGATGGTTGATTTGGTGATCTCTCTTCTGGACTTTTCTCTTCAATACGCAACGGATCTCCACCTACAGACGCCGCTCCTAGAGAGTTCCTCTTCTCATTGGCCTTCCTTTGCTGCTCTTTTGAAGCGGCCTCGCCTTGGATTATCATCTGGTTCATATACTGTGAAATATTGTTTTTAGCTGTCTCCCAATCGCTTTGGCTTGATCCAAACTGAGGCTGCACATGGACGATCGTTGGTGATGTGTCATTGTTTTCATCTATCGTATGTTGTGGATTGATAATTATACTTTGGTTATTATAAGTTTCATTTTCTGCTACAACGTGTGTGTCAGAAATGCTGGAAACGTGAGCTGTTAGGCCCTGTCCGTCTTCTCGCTGCTCCTAGAAATCAAATATATATTAACATCTTACTATACTCATATTTGATATATCAATTATTGATTGAATAATTTTTTATTCACTTTTATGTTCGTTTAAAGAATATTGACTTGATTAGATGAATAGTGCAATAAAAAAACCGATCAATTAATATTATCGGCAGACGTGCAATTTTCCGTATCGAGTCTTTGTATTCCTAGCATAAATTAATTTGTTCGTTCGATCATTCATTCATTCATTCATTCATTCATTCATTCATTCATTCATTCATTCATTCATTCATTCATTCTTTTTAAATATTCGCATAGGGCCATAATTTAGTCATGAAACTAAAAACTTTAATGTTTTAAAATCAACCCTTATTAATTTATAATTTACTTTCGAATAAGGGCTCTTCAATACAAACTAACAAATAGGAATATATCATATATTAATAGAGTAAAATAAAACGTGTTTACTGTATCCACTTTACCTGAAAAGCGTTGGTTGCCATTGTAGGTCGATCCTTATTACTCAAAAACGAGCTTGTACCACCTCTTAGACTATGAACCTTTTTTATCCTAATTTTATCTTTCATTTGGTACATCTTTTTACCCCGTTCGTAAGTTGTCTTTGCATAGATTCGTTTTCTCACACGCGTCTTCGCCGCAGATGGCGTTGAAGTCAAGTTCCTGTTCGAAGCATTCGCGGGAGGCTGCTGCAACACGTTTACAACATCACTTGAAATGACTCGTATGCCCTGAAAAGAAGGATAAAATGAGCTATGGAAGGAAGAAAGATGATGCCTAGGCTAGACCTTTCATTTTTGGAGGGGCCATATGGCCCTTTGATTCTCAGCAAGGATTGGTTACTCCTAAATGGGGAGGGGGGGCTTATGCCTCCATTCGTTCGTTTGTTCAATGATTCGTTTTTAGTTCAACATAGGCCAGTTCACGTCACATCATTTTTCAGGACATTAAACTTGGGCAAGGAACTTTTTTGGACATTGCACAAATTCTCTCTCTTCACGCGACACAAGAGGATATTTTGTCTCAAATTATGGCCCCGTTGCCCCCCTACTATATTCTACTTTACATAAGGACCCGGGGGTAATGTGAAATATCTGTGGAGGTACAGTGAGTGGAATATGGACCAAGGCGGAATGAAATTTGATCGATTGATTGGTTTTTTAATAAATACTTACTTGTCGTGCGAGTCAGACTGTGGTTTATGGACATTGTGTAAAGGTTAAGTCGTCCCATCCAGTATGATTGATTACTTATTATGTTTGTGTGACTTCCTGAACTTCAAGATGACGTGTTTGGACATTTAACCCCTGCTGGACCACACCTATGTACAATCATGCTTTACTGATGGCTTTGCGGTTTCCGGCTTAATAACGCCAGTATCAGCCCCCTTTCTCCCAATAAAACAGTGTTTGTTGGAAAAGGCAATACCCTGACTTTTGTTTACAATCAATTTTAGTCAAAAGTTAGTTATGAAACGTGGTTCAACCAATATTGTTTTGAGAAGGGAGCCTTTTGGAACACTCGTCCCAGTAAAGAACGGTACTGAGCTACTGATGTGCAAAGGAACCGTCCCCTATTTCCCGGACATTTTAAAAACAAAATAATATTATATAACGCAGCAACAAAAGAAGCATGTGCCACGGAGCGTGATTACTATTGATTTCATGTGACATAAGATCTGCTAGGATAGTTAACCGCTGTGTTGGGTAACCTCAAGGATCAAGACACAATGCTTGTTCAAATCCTCCTTGTTTTCACGACGAAAACAGATGAAACAGCGAGCGATACAGACAACACGACACGAGCACTTTCCAAGAACAAAACCAAAGAAACTTTGTATATATAAAGGTTTGAATCTAAAGACACCTGCGCTCAAGTTTACAAAGCAAGTGGAAAGGAATGGCTGTTAAAAGAGCAGTCGCCGTCGCCATTATATTAAATGTCGCCGTTTTCGTTCTCACCATCGTTTTTAGTCAACTTTCAACTCGAAGATCCGACCTTTTCCCAACAACACAAAGTGAAATATCTGGTACAGGCCAAACTGAAATAACCCCTGCTTCTTCTACTTTTGCTATTTGGGGCTTCATATACATTTACCAAGCAGCCTGGATAATATACACGATGACATTGCTCTGGAGAGGGGATGGCGATATATTACCAGCCTGGTTCTACCTAGCTTACTCCGTTGGCAATATATCCAGCATATGTTGGTTGATCGTATGGGCGAGGAGACATTTCACAAGTGCTTTTGTGATCTTGGCATTTCTCGGCATATCCATGCAGATAGCAATGTACTGCGGTATGAAAGGCCTAGCTAAATATTTGGAGAAGTTCCCAAACAACGAGAGATTACCAAACAGAATTGACATTTGGTGTATTCGGCTGTTGGTCTTGAACGGAGTTCTTTGCTACACTACATGGGTATCTATTGCTACGTGTCTCAATCTTTGTATAACATTGCAGTACGATCTCCAAGCCGACGGCTCAAAGGCGGCCACTGGGGTACTTTTTGTCCTCTTAACACTCATCGCTGTCTGGTTTGTGTTGGAAAACTTTGTCTTCGAACGCTTCACCAGGTACCTGTTTACTGAATACATCGTGCTAATCGTTGGACTAAGCGGAATTGTTAAGAAACACTGGACAAATGGAGAAGGAAATCAAAGCTTTGTTTTGGTTCTGCTACTACTATCATGCGTACTGTTTGTTGCAAGGCTTGCCATCATTTACATCAAAGAGAGGAAAGGAGCGGTCGAGGGGAAGAATTTACGCTACATTGTGCGTAAAAACTAATTCTGCATGAGAAGAAGGGATAAGGCCTGAAAAAACTGAACACTTAAAAGAACTAGTGGGAATAACAGACTGCCATGTTTTGAAGTAACCATTGTATGGAATTTTAAAATGTCTATATAAAGCATTTAAAACGGACTGGGGGTAAGGTGAATTATGTAAGAATGAAATACACGCAATCCGTGTTCCCGCACCAGTACGCGGGTATTTCGCGAGATAATTACGTCACACGATTTTCAAAAGTTCGTTTTTTTATGAGTAGAGGCATGCTTTCAAATTTGTCATAGGTCTTTCATCAGTGGAAGTCCGCATTCTGTATGGTCAATATTATACACAAAGTGCCCCCGCAGAAACAATAACCAAGTAATTGTCCCAGGCCCCTCTGAAGGGCCGCAACCAGCCCCAGGGGACTGCTAACTTCGCGTAGGGTTACAGTAATGATGATTTAATTGTTTCAAAAGTTTTTCTATGATATTTGTTTTTTCTTTATGTCCTATTCTAAGGTGTATTATTGCAAAACAACAGAATATAATTGATGTTTAAAAATGTAATAGATGATGAATGAATGTAATTGGTGATAAATATATGTGATTAATAATTAATAAATATAGTTGTTAATTAGCAAATGTAACAAATGAGGAACAAATACATACCTGTTCATTCTGTTCATTTGTTTCTTCCGCATTTGTTGCTACTGCCATAGAATAAGATTGTGCCCCAGGCAGTCTCACAGATATAGAATGTGACGTGTGATAATCATTCGAGGTAGAAACATACGCGGGGTACGAGCTTCCTTCAGTTTCTGAAAAGGAGGTAATGTTTCTGAAAACTCCCTGTTTATAAATATGTGAAAAAATGTGATGTAGTCATGACCATGGAGAAGTGAAGAGTGTGGCGAAATGGTCACCTCGCAATTACAATTTCTTTTCAGGCGATAGCATCCATAAAAAGCATGGGTGGGGGCATGGGGGATCATATGGGCCAAAGCCCCCATAAATTCAGTTAGCCCCTTCCCCAACGGCAGGCCATTAACATAATTCGTAATGTCATTGATACTTCTCAATAATTCGTCGATGATCATTTTCTTCACAAAGTGAGCCAGTTCAGACATGTTAAAACAGGCACTTCTCTTCCTTAATAGTCCATTAAGCTAGTCAAAAGGGGCAACTCAGGTTTCAAAAATTAAAGTTTTTTAAAGTGGTTTTCACCAATAGATATGTAGAGCATCAGCACGTTTCACCTCTGCTTCTAGCGCCACCCCTGTTTAACCTAGACTTTTCATAAGCATGGGTCGTTTGGGAAATCACAAGTTCGCTACTTAAATGTCATTTCTTGATTTTCCAGATTCTCTAAATTTAATAACAGGGGGGTTGGAATAGCATCGGGGAAGTTGGCAAAATTCAAACAATAAATAATCGGGAGGGGGCGATTATTTTGAACTCTAGAGGTCTTTTCATTGGAGTCACCAGATCTTTAATTTTATCACAATTTGAAAACGTGGTTTTGGTGACAAAGTTTAAAAGAAGAAGAAGGATTTCTCAGCAAGGTTTATGCCTGAATTCATTAGAAACAATTAGAAAATATCAGATTGGAGTAATTACATACCATCCTCGTTTGCTCGAGTTAATGGAAATTGGTTATTGGATCTCTGCAAAGAGTTATCTTCACTATCACTTAGGAGAAGGCTGTCATCGGAAAACATCACATCACCGTCAAGGTGGTCGGCCTCCCTCTTCACAGTTAGTATGCAAGGAGTATCCTTGGAAAGAAAACATCATCAGGCATACCAGGTTGTATAATACATCATAAATAAATTCTAATATAATTAACATTTACATAAATTAATTAATTAATATTAAACCATTTTAAGTAGAGAAAAACAACAAAAACTCACTGCACTGGTAGGTGAAGCATTTCTTCCATGTTTTGATTTTGTCCTTTTCTTCCAAGTTGCCCAGCATCTTCCTAATAACTTTTGACTATAACTTTTGTCAGCTTCGACACACCTGATATCTGACTCGTCGGAAGACTGATCCAATTTGTCGGATGAAACAGCTCTTAGCTTCTCATATTTATCTCTCTGTTAACGTAGAACATGGACAAATATATACCAACCAAGTTAGATTTCGCGATGGAGATGATTTTCGTGAAAGATGAGAAGGGGGGAGATAAGGACGCTGTCTGTTTATAATGATGCAAAAGACGATGTAAATAATGGTAATAATTATGTTGAGGATGATAATGATACTGATGTTGATAATGATGTTGATAATGATGATGAGAATGAGGATGATGATGATGATGATGATGATGATGTTGATGATGATGATGATGATGATGATGATGATGATGATGATGGTGATGATGATGATGATGGTGATGATGATGATGATGATGGTGATGATGGTGATGATGATGATGATGATGATGGTGATGATGATGATGATTATGATGATGGTGATTATGAGGATGATGATGATGATGGTGATGATGATGATGATGAAGATGGCGATGATGATGATTATAATTATGATAATAATGAGTATAGCATTTCCCATTCACATCCACAGCTCGCACCCATTCAAAATATAGAGCTAAACGCAATAATCTAAACTTACTTCTTGCGAATATTTTAGAATGAAAACACGCCTACGCAATAAGCAGAAAAACAAGAGAAATCGAGTAATGGCATCAGAAATGTGCATTTATCAGCTGATTCCAAAACATGAAAATTAATTTACAGATCAGTGATGAAAAACACAAGGCCAAGAATACATCGGCGGTTTTTTTGACGCAACCCATGGACTCGAAAATTAGTGCGATACGCGCTTTCGGAGATTAAAATACAACATGAGAGCGCTTCCCAGTATACTGTCAACTAAATTTCGGCATTTTTCGTTAAATCAAACTAGATTCAAACGAAACCTCAATTAAATTTTCTCACAAACCGGACAAGCAGAATTATAGAATGCTATAAAAAAAACCGTTGTTATTACTCAAGCGTGTATCGAATACTCGGGATGTGTTAACTAGCATCGTCGATTACCAAGACTTTTTCTTACAGGGATTAATTCTCCTTGAGCATTATGACGTCAAATTTGTGAGGATTTTTTGTTAACACTTGCAGCACATGAAAGCTTGGCTCGTTCACGGCAGCGCACATATGTCATGGGTGAGTGGAAGAAATTGGTATGTGGCGATCGATTCCAAGTGAAATTGCCAGCCTTAAATAATAGTGAAAAGAACTGTGTTGTAGTAAAATACGAGATACCAAGATTGACAAAAACTTCATTTCCAAAAAGATCGCCAAATTATTTACCAAAGTTATCGAATTCTTTATCTCACGGAGCGAAAGTGCACGAGCACGCTAATGAAAACTTATTAGTACATACAGAGCGGAATAAACTTGGAAGAGTTAATATATTGCCTTCGATACATAATTTGACAAAGAGCTGTGATCTTAGGCCGTACCAGCCAAGCTGGTTCAAAGTGTTTTCCGTGAAATACGAGCAAAAACGGCGATGGGTAGCGAAGAACGTATCGTGGGGTGCCTGTGGTAGAGGAGAGCATTGCAAATGCAAAACAGGAATCGAAGAAAGAAAGGAGAACAGTCGTGGCATCGAATCCAAAACTAACTATACATTAGAGAAGAAGGGTCTTGATGCGGCAAAACAGGATGAGGATATTCCAAGAGAATATGAAGTAGTTGAAAAGAAACACAGTGGTTATGAGCTGGATGAAGAAGGGGCAAACACAGCAAAGAGACAAATAACCGTCCCGACGAAAGTTGGTATGGTATCAAGTAAAGAAAGCATCGTAAAGAATCCAAAACATGAAAAATGCTGGATTCCAAATGAACATCGTCGAAGACTTTTAGGTCCAAAGGAGTTTGGTGTAAACGAAGAACAATTTTTGAAATGTGTTACGAAGAACGTTCATAAAAAGTGAGGCGGCAATAAGGAATGAGTTCAATCGATCAATCTTATAACCATGATCTCAATCTTATATACGACATCTTTTCAATTAATTTATTAATTAAGCTAAATGTTCTTACTTTTTTGCTTATTTCGACTAAGGTACTTTATTTGCCCTGAGGCATGTACATGTTTATTATCTTATTAGGAACCTACCTCAAGGCCTAGTTTCAAAAGTTCCTTAGTCGTAGACCTCAAATTATCAAATTGTAGTACCAAAAGTTCCTTACTTTTCACTGCACATCAAGTGCAATAAGAATAGTACAGAAAAAGTAAAGGTGCTAGAAGCACATGCGAGACAGCATAGGCGGAAACCACTCAATGAAGAACTTAACATACGAACACCAACAATCTATGTGAGTCTAGTATGAACTTGATGAATGGAACCATTGGCTACAAATGAAAGGAAGGGGCTTTTTAATTCTTGATGCTCGAGTTGTAAAAATTTCTCAAATCGAAAAGTTCCTTAGGTATTTCGCTTTTAGCATTATAAGTTCTTTAAATATTTTGGCCATCTACATGTAGGTTCTTTATAAAGTTGTTCCTTAAAAAAGCGTGTAGCAGCTCTTTGCAGTTTGGTGAAAAAATTCTAAGCATTTCTCCGCACAGATCTCGAGCTCCTCTATGAATTTCCTTGGAGCTCGAACTTTCACAGACCTAATAATGGGCGACAATGGCTACGGGAAAAAGAACAGCGTCACTGAATGTTTCATGTGAGAAAATATCAATGCCGAAAATCAGTCGCCAACATTTTTAGCTGTGATCAGATTAAGAACAAAATCATCTCTATGGATAAAGTGGCTGTCTGACTGTAATAAGAATAATTAAAGAACCCACAGGGAGAAAAAAGTGTCAACTAAGAAATGACTTTAAACAGAGCATGGTTGGGTCGCAGTGAGCAGGACTGAGTGCATGAGAGAGAAGGATGATTCTTATGAATAACATTCTTCACAACGTTAACTGTTTTGGCGTGTGATAAATTTTCTGACAGACACTTAGGTTTTCATTACAAAAATTCCAACAACGAGATAGACGTCTATCATTTTTAAAGATCCAATGGAAACTAATTCTATTTCCTGGATATGATCTTATGTTCCAAATGTCAGCACCTCTGTAGGCTAATTTTATACCACATTTTCAGTCAATAAAGGGAGAATAGGATATTCCAACCTCATGAATGACAATAATGGGCAACCCATGTAATATGCATATACCTAATATCTAACATTCTTCTTTAATGCTTTTATTCTTCATTTATATACTCTATATAACAATTTTATCTTTATTGGAGTTATTTTTCATATGTACCTATCTTTGAACCTGTAACCTTGACATGAATTTAGGATGAGACTTTATAACACTTCCGTCTAAAGAATTTGATAATCACATAGGCACCAAAAAGGCATGTGCATTTCCAGTGGTAGCTGATGGAAAATTTGACACGTTGGTCAACGCATGGGGCTCAAGGTATCCATCCCAAGAAAGAAAATTCCTTTTGAAGGTAGATTTCAGTCAAAGGTTAGGGCTCTAAGGCTACAAATATAACCACAAAGAGTGCTGAAAGGGCAGTTTATATCACTAATGTTTAATTACTTAAACACTGTCCTCAGTCACTGATTATGGTCACTGTTTATAGTGGTAGCTAAAATTTATAGATTTCTGATACACATGAAAGTAAAAAATATTATGCTATTTGTTACCATCTGCATCCTTCCATTGCGCTTTTGATTCACAATATCAAGAATATAATATGGTGCCAAGTGTGGGATTTATCGCATGCCAATAGCTCAATGCCTCAGGCATTTATTTCTTCCTTCAATATTTGTATACTGTCTCCTTCTTTGCATTTTACTTAAGAGAAAAACACAAATGGAGGAAGTGGAAAAAGTTGATGTGAGAATCTTGAATGGAGCCTTAATTTGACAATATCGCATGACATCATACTAGACCCCTTTGCTTACTAGCAAGTACTAATGCATAAATTTGAGTCCAGATTGGTTACGAATTAATGCACCATTTTAAAGTTGCTAAGGAGTTACTTGGTGGAGAAAGTTTGAAAAAAATAAATGATTACCTCTTTTTCTAATGATTTCACTAAGTTTGAAACTAATTTGTCCTTCTGAGAAACTGATCTTTCCAGTGTGTGCAAAAGTTCTCGCAAGTTATCAATTTCTCTCCGTAATTTGATCACTTCAGGTGATGGTTTGCTATTAACGAAACACATTGATAAATTTTCATGTAATATACTGAATACCATAGTTGTTTTGGGGTAAATAAGTACCCTTAACTGAAGGAGCAACCCCCAAACAGGGGGGCTTTTTGGGTTCTACAACTGAAACAAAGTAACTCTAATGGGGAGTTAGACTTCCATCGCGGCTAATTGTATGTCAAAGAGGGCCAACTCATAGAATAATTTCATGGCTTGGGAAACCTTTAGTTGAGTTAAGAAATGTCTGTTATTATAGGCTGTTCTCTAAACCCAATGTTATGCAATGAAAATAGACGATAGAATAAAGGTAAAAATGTTGCAAAAAATGTGAAAAAACTACATGTGGTATAAAATGTTTGAGTAAATAAGAAAAATATAGGTTACCTATGGATTTCATTAATAGTCCTCTGCTGCTCATTTTCAACTGACGATCTGAATTGCAAGAACTCGTTCTGCAACGGAAAGTTCATTTTCTTGCTAAAGGTTACACCCTGCAAATTTACATAATGTTTGCATGGGTTCTATTCAAATAGGCATTAATGCAAACAAGGAGAATTGAAAATTATTTTTCCTATTTTTAGCAACAAAACAGGAAGAGAGGTAACTTTATGATGCTCTGTGTGCGCTTTCCTTTTGTTCTCAGGAAGCGCGGCCTAATATGTACGGAATGTTTCGTCTGCGGAGCGAAAAAGTGCAGTTTTCAATTGTAATATAAAGCGAAATGAAAGCGAAACGCAACTGTAAGTCAAGGAATATTGCCCAAACAAAATTTCTAACGCAATTCAAAGTGTTTGGACGGAAATATGAATCAAGCAAATTTACAAAACTTGAAAACGCCGTGGGAAAATTTCGGTCATGGTTTCTTGCAAATTGTTTGAAGACAAAAGCGCAATGTCATGGGTCTCTAGAAGATCTGAAAGCAATGTTGTTTACAAGAAGAAAGTAAATTTTCAAGTAAGGCAAACAAAAATTCTTTAATGGTTTGGATGACTTAAAGACAAAAATTTGATGGTTCCGGATTTAGGAGTAAATTTAGGGGATTGAACAAAGTAAAGATTATAAGATAATTGATGACTCAAAAAATTTGAGAGCGAAGTTCCACTTGATTAGTTTCATTTATTCTCAAAAAGAAATAGTTTAAGAATTAAGCTAGTTATACAGAGAAACTGAATGTTAAAAATTCTATTAAAATTTGAAGGATATTGCAGCAGCCAATTACTAAATAAGATTTGAAGATAAGATTGAAGAGGGAAAACTCTTAAATCCTGAACATGTGACAACTGCAATGTAGTTTAACAAATACTACAAAATATACTTGTTACGAAAATAGTAATATTTGAATAAACCACTATTGAAAAACTAAGATAAGCAAACAATTTTTGACAATGGCTGCTGTACTTTGGGAGAGAAGAATGAAAAATTTTCTACCGAGAGAGGATTATTGACAATAATACATCGAGACACAAATTCCGTAGTTTGCAAAAAAATGTCCAGGGTTGTTGTTTACGACCAAAAACATTTCTAATGTGTGAAAATTCCAATACTTGAAATTTCAGCTCATCCTCCTTTTTAGAAATGACACTGAAATTTCGTGAAGATCGCGTTGTTTGTCGGTTCTCAAAGTGCAAAACAAAATGTGTTTCTTCCATACTTACAACAACATTGGCTTTCAAATCATTGTACCATTGCTCCAGGATTCTTTCGATTCGTTGAGTGCGTTGATGGCGTGGAATAATAAAACTTTTGTCAACAGCGAGCACTTCAGCGGCCGCCATACTTCTACAACTCGCCCGAGAAGAAGATCGTGGAATTTTGTTGTGGATTTCATTCAAAATCATCGACAATTCTTGTAGACAATAGAGACAATGTAAGCCAAAATTAACAATGGCTTTAAAACAATGAAAATGACAATCGAGAACAATAAATCCATTGTCAAAAGAACAATGGTTAAAATTTTGCTAAAGCCGACAATCCGCAACGCATGCGTGAATGTTATAAGGCAGTATTAAAACTTAGGAGGATAACCGCAACAAAAGAAATTTGAGTTGCCGGGTCATTTTATCCATACGTTTTATTGTTTACTGTTTAGGCATCATGCTGGCCTATTTGTCTGCAAATTTTGAAAAAGACAGACAGATACGGAATCATTAGAAGTCTGTCAAATGGTCGTCTGCCTTGCCTTGGAAAGCCACAAAATGTTGCCCATGGAAATAGACTCGAAAGAATTTTCCTGAAAGATTTTACAAAACCACCCGTATCTCTTCCAATGACAATTTGAGTCACAGACCATAAATAAATTGATTAGATTTCTTTACCAACACTTTTGAAAGGTAGATCAAAATCATAATTTGTTTAGTTCGATGACCAAAAGTCCAACCATATTGATATGTAATTGAAAAACCTAAAAAGCTGCACGCTTTTCGGGGTTCACAAAGAGTAATGACCCCAAAATTGTGTAATTAGGGCCCCCTTGCCAGTGACTATTTTTTAATTTCATTTTTCATTTCCATTTATTCTCTAACTTCCGTGCTGGATTAAACGAAGATATTAACTCTATTCCATATTGGCTCCCATCTTTTCAAGATTTGGTCTTCAAAATTTCAAATGGGATCATAGAGTAAGCCCAACCCCCCCTCTCCAAGATACTGCGTGATTAAGCACCTCCATACACCAACTGTCTTCTTCAATTAACGTAACGTTTCGTTTTGGAAAACCAAGTAAAGGGTTTGACATATTGAGAAAAAAGCCTCAACTTTTAATTTCCTTTTCATGTTCTTTTATTTACATAATGTACAAACAAACTAGTCGCTGAGTTTTACGATAAGAAATGTTAGAATAAAAAGAAAATTACACAGCAACAAAACAAACGCATTAACAGCTGAAGCGAGCATGCCATCCATTGTTATATTATTGATAGAGGAAGCATTTCATCTTATGTGATGGGATGGCAACATTACATCAATCCTACAAGTTCACTTTTCACTAAACTACATCTCGAAAAAAACACATCTAAAGCTTTCTCTAAAATCTCTGGCATCTTTATTCATCGGATCTCATTAAATGACACCCCTTAACTCAGGGGCACAGATGATGGGGGCAGGCCAGTGTCCCAGAACTCCAAACGGAAAAATACAGTCCCATAACACAAAGCGTAAAGCAACCCCCATCCCCTACAAGTCAGCCCCTCAAAGTAACGCATCTTGTCCACCCTATAGCTATGTCAGTGGAATATCACCCAACCTGTCCTGTTCCAAATCGATATTATGTACAGAATCAAGCGTTTCTCCTTTAATTTATCAACTGTAGTCTCTTCATTATATATTCCCTACTATTAATTTTCAGTTCTTGACCAGCATTGGCAGAGGTAAGTTTGGACGAGATGCTATGATGTATAATGCCTCATTCTGCAAGAATTCTTCCCAGTCCACATACCTGAAAATATAAATATGCCAACATTTATGCAGAGTTAGGAGAACATGAAGGTCACACGGTCACTAGTTGGAGGAGCGTTCACAAAAAAAACAGAAACTCTTATACCACATCCAAGCCATTTTTCCTACTGCCTTGTGTCTGGAGGAAAGTAATGATAAATAGATGACGTCATCCATAGTAACGTAGTTAATCTAACCAATTTCCACCAAAAGAAGAAGCTGTGCCCCTCTGTTCTGTGCCCCTATCGTCTTTGCCTGAAATACTATCAAAGTGTAACATACAATGTAAGACTACCAGACGAATAAAATCTACATGATATTTCGTTTCTACTGACCTGTTATTATCAGAATCAGCTTCCATCACAAGCATCGTTAAATTCTGAGCATGGCTTTGAGCTGCTACATCGCTTAAAGTTCTACTCTTTGATCTTTTCTTTCCATTACGGCCTCTGACAATCAAGAAAGACAACTTTTTATTAAGAAAAAAATTTTATCAACCGTTTTGGGGCAAATTCAGTCGCGTCATCTACGAATTAGGATTGGAACCCTACGATAATTTTGCCTCGCCGAAGAAAAAGGAAACAAAATGATTGAGTGCAACTGTCCCCCAAAGACAGTCACTCTCGTAAGGTAAATAACCTCCCCCCCCCCCTCCCATCTTGACGGATGCGCTGAAGACTTGTTACACCTTTGGAGGAACAAGCTGCTCCAAGCTAGGGTGCTTGATTGAGATAGATAAAACAAACAGCTGTTAATAAAAAACGGAATCGGAAAAAATTACATACACATCATCTTCGTTTATTGACATCTTCCCAAACCAATCAGAAAACACCTTCTTTGCTTCATGTTCAGTTATTCGTCCATCATCATCCACATCTAAAGCTTTGAACTTGCTCTTGATTTCAGCGATTTCTTTTGGTGATAAGATGTCAACCAACTCACTCTGAAATTTCATAGAAATGCTTGACGAAATCTATGTATGTTTTAAACTCTTTCTCTTTAATGCCCCAGGCCAGCATCAGCTTGATAGCTGCCAGAGCCCCTGCCTTGGTTGACAAATAAACAAAAAACAAACAAACAAACCTACAAACAAACAATCCATTGAGTGAGCATCACTTGCTGGGGGTTGGGGGAAGGGATCGACCAAACTTTCTACCATGAAATTATCGTCTTTTGTACAGCAAAAGCAGCCCCCCCCCCAGGGTAAGATAAAAAAATTCCAACGAAATACATCTTAGAGAGAAGAATAGCCTTCATATTGCAAAAGTGACCGGTTAGCTACTAGAAATGAAGTGCAGATCTAAGTTTCTACTTACTTTATTTCTTCTGCTCAGCATCTTCACCGATTCGTGGTTTAGAAACTCCCACCAATCAATTGTTCTTGTATTGTCACGATCAATGATTGCAAACTGAAAACAATGCAGTTTAGTAGTATATATTCTTGTCCGGGGAGGGGGGAGTGGAAGCGGGGTTGCATCTGGACGTACAGGGATCTCCACACTATGCAAAAATTGCAATCACACGGTCGCTAGCTGGAGGACGATCCACTAAATACAATAGAAATTTTTATGCCACACCCAAGTCATGCCTAGGTTTTTTGTTTTGTGAGCAAGGTATGCCTTCCAGCATGTTTTTGTCCGGAGGAAGGTTAACTTCTCACGACTTTGCTCCATATACGTGCATATACATGAATGCGTGAAAATGGAGATTCATTTCTTTTTCCTTTTGAGGACTTACTCGGAAGGGGAATTCGCCAATATTCTTAATTGCACTGAGAGAAGATAGGGGCTGAGCCCCACAAAATATTTTGAAATTTCAGAGGCTGATTCTCATATCGCTCCAAGTTCAGCCTTCAACTCAAATCTGAACGGGAAAATACGAAATATGGATAGAAGAACCGACATTGTGCCCCGTCTATCCATTAAAAAGATTTGCTTGCATTAACTCCAAACTGACCTCATCGTTGAACAGTGCCTTCAAATCAGCAGGGCATTTCTCCTTTGCTCTCAGTGTATACTGCTTTTCTTTGAATTGAACGTATTCATCCAATGATATTTGAGTATCTGGAATTTAACAATGATAATTCATTTACTAGTTGTACGAAAACCAAAGACATAATTTAAAAAGTACCTTTTTTGCCCACCAGTCCACGGGATTATTTCCTGCGGAGTTGATAGTGACAGTGAACGATAACGAATAGACGCTCTCGAAACGTAATATGACATGTCTTATGATAGGGCCCTTGTTTAACAGCTTTTGTTAAAATCTGACAAATACCCTCCAAAAGGATAAATCAAGACATTTCCATTCTACGCTTAAATAAACGGAGAATGCTAAGGTATTCCCTGTCAACATTTTCCTACTATAAAAAAATTTCCTACTCAGAGGGGTACATCATTTCTTTTCCTTGATCTTTCTCTGTTTTTATTTTCTTTTTATTATTCCTTGTATATGCAATAACCTTCAGCTTATTGAAGTTTGTATCATTTGGTAGATTGATAGACAAATAAATATAAAAATATAAAGGTAATAAACAAGTATTTTGCCCTAATGTGATGGTTGGCTTCCAAATATAATAATGTAAAGCAGATAATCTTTTCAATGTGATCAAAAACCTTGGTTTGAATCAAAATCATCAAAAAGATCCATGATTTCGTGCATCTCATCTTCTGTCAACAGCAAGGAAAGGTTGCTCTGAAATAAAAGTAAATTAAAATTGAAAATAATGGTGTAACGCTTTCTTGCAGAGATTAATGCTTAGAGTATCTACACTGAAATACTTTTAAGGCTTCAACACTCCAAGATCATCAGTTTCAGTACCCCCTTGCAACGAGGTGAAATGTATGAGCTGTATAAGTGTTTAGATCTATCACCACCAGGAGCGCCGAGAGTTTTTTTAGGCCCGGGGGCAAACTGCAAAATGAGGCATCTCGTGTCCTTGATCGAAGCAAGCAGAAGGGGCAGAGAGCTAAGGAATCTGGGGGAACTGAATCTAAAGGCACTCTTAGGACCTTGTAGGCCGCTCCTATTGGGAGGTTCCTTGAATACATCTAAAGAGACTATAAATGAAACTTTTGACATTAGTTGTTGATGGACCCTTTGGCCCTGGGGCAAACTAACCCTTCTGCCCCTCCCTCTCAGTGGCCCTGATCACCATCGAGGGTAAAAGAGTTAGCAAGGATGTCAAGCTGGACAACAGTGAAAGCATACACCCCCCCCCCATACTTTTGAGGGAGTACCTCTTTTTGTAGCGTCAGCCTTAAAAAAACTTCTTAGCCTTCGATCTTGTTCTTTAAAATGTGAATGATATTTTTTCGAACTTACACATTTGTAGCATGACCACCCAATGGCAGACTTTGAAATGGCGTTGGCATGCAATTTTGCCACTTCGGTCGAGAGATCGCCGAGTTTCTTGAGGCAGCCTTCATGAAATGACTTCATACAGACCCGGCATGTGAATATGTCAGTTGACGTCGAATAAACATTGCAAATAAAGCAAACTTCATCTTGTTGAAGCTGAGATAACAAAAGCAGTTCAAGTACAGATTGAATTCTTCGACAAACATGTTCAATATTTGGCTTAAAGTCTTTAGGTAATACAATAATGGATGTAGGTGTTTTTTATCACCTTTGACGTTTCCCTATAACAAATTTTCTAGAGAGGAAGCGAAAGTACTAAATTTATTACAACAGTTCCAGTTTTTCAGGGGAAGGGGGGCAAAGCTGTTGAGATTGGGTGCAGCTCCGTGCAGAAATACAATCTTAGTAGTATATAAAGCAAGGTAAAATATAAAAATCAGTTCACCCCCTGCCAAATAATGTAGAGCTCAGGAAACTTCTCAGTTCAGAAAATGAAAAATTCCAAACTTCTCTAATTGCATCCCAAGGTATTAGAAAATAATTGCAACGGTATTCCGCTGAGACCACCCCCCTCCCAAAAAAAATCTCCTCTGAGTGATGCCTATGCATGAAATCAAAATATTTCGCGAATCAAGGCATGCCTCCAAAATTGGCCAAAATTGAACATTTAAACCAAGCGCCTTCTTCCTACTTTCTCCAACTCTTCTTGGCTGCTCGATCAACGAGCGCCGCCAACAAAATCCGGCGGTATACGGCGGACAAACGTCCACACAAGCATGGCGGCAGAAACCTGTCATAGAGACAATAGAATGGATTGCCCGCTGATTACTGAAAAAAGATCGATTGTATTTCGTAATTTCCTTGCATCAAGTTTCACTTTCAATATATTATCAGCAAAACAAGCATCCTACTCTAGATCTTGTTTGTGATTAAGTTTAATTTAAAAAAATTATGTTTATTCGCTTCTTTGTCAATTATTCCTGAGCTTTATTTCTCATAGATTTAAGTATATAATTAAGTACATTAATGTAACAGTTTGCAATTAGGCTAGCGACATTTTTGGCCTATTATCTACTACCTTGTTATATTCTAACATCACAGTTTAACAGTTCATGTTACAGAGCTCTGTTTCGTTCGTAAAAACTTCGCTGCAATTGAGATGTAAGAAAAATTTCTACTCTTGTTTACGATGGCGCCTCTCAATTTCATAATTTTCATAGCAGCTGGAATTTGATGCAGAATGACATAAATTACAAGTAAAGATGAAGTGAAGAGGATAATATTTCGATTCTTACCATCATCTTGATCTCGTCTGCTATGACAGTTTGTCAGATAAGAAATGATTCTTTGCATGTGGATACAAAAACCAAATAGTAAAAGTCCTTACCATTATCACGTTATTTGCAAATTGCTCACGTGACCAAGTCAAATGAGAATAATAAAACACCTCTCCTAAACAACATATCTCACGTCGCATCTCTCTTAGTTAACGCACTTCACGCTTACTCTAATGAATTAACTAACAATACGTCATTTATTCTAAGGGCGTATGTTGCATTCTTCGATTGCAAAAGGTTGTTGCAATTAACAGGGCCTTTGATGCCTTATATCTTAAATTCATATTTCTAATGCCACAATTTGGGGCTGGCTCCCGAAGATATTATTCTTTTGCACAATAAAATGGCCAATGGGGCAACTTCTCTTCAAAATGGGCAGTTTCCACGGTTTGTGCAGGATAAAGAGTGATTTCTGCAGGGCATGGGAATCATGACTTCCCAATTAGCATAACACGTATCCCCTCCGCTACCCCTCTTTACTGAGGGCAAATACAAGAAAGTGCTTTCTTGGTGGGGAAAATGGCACTTTGAGTATGAACACTTGCGCCAAAATCTTGACCTCTATCTACTTAAAGCCCCTTTCCCAGGTGACATTGATCCATTCCCTTATCTTTGATCCAATTTCTGCAAATGTGTGGTGGTTTCCCCATAGATATAACATGGAAATATCAACAATGATCATTAACGATTCACCTGCAAAAGTTAATCATCAACTTAATCAGGAACGTCTGCTGCACCCCAGGGTAGGGGGTCAAGACTGTTAAAAATGATGGCAGAACAACAAAAAACTAACAGAATTAGGCTTATTTTCTGAGGGCAGGGGCGCTGCCCCCCCCCCCCCTGCTGTAGGCGTCCCTATCATTAGCTAACATACTGTATATAATCAAAGCCAAGAGTCGATCTAATGGATGTTAGCTATCCGGTGGCAAGGTGGACTAACAATATAATGCGGCAAAATTAAAGGCCAGACATGCAATAAATAATGCATGTTCAGAGCGATTCTTTTCTTCTTCTGGATTATCATTATGGCGTTTCATTTTGAAATTTTTAGTAACACTGACCATCGCATTCAATCAATTTTTTGTGGGCCGTGAAACTGGACATGTTGCGGAAATCACATCCTTACTTTTATGAAAATAAAATTTGATACAATTTTTGAAATCACGCAATTTGGTATCTTTTTCTACTCCCCGAATATCCCATTCCTGATTAATGCTCCAATCAATGGCAGACTTTCTTCGATGTAGTCAAGCACTTTCACAGTCTTAATTATACGCCTCTTATCCAAGTAGGTTGTCGATAATTTTTTAACTGTCACAAGCCCCTTAAAGCATTTTATCTTATAAAGAATCGCTTAAATACACGGATGGGCAAAAAGTTTTGAATTTCTTGTCAGGAGTTTCGCAAGGGGATCATAAGGGGCGCGATGTTTTCTGTCTTAGACAGCCCCACCCCCTTTGACACTTGGCTCTTTTTTTTATACTGGTGGCCAGAAAGGAACACCAATTTTCTAACAATCGTCAACATCATCAGCTTGCAATCAATGCTTCCCTCGACGAGAAAACTAAAATGCCCAATAGTCTAATGCTGGGGCGGTCCGCCCCCTCACGCTTCCATTAGCGGCGGTTCTCATATTTAAAAAGAACTGACTTTGGTGCAACTACCAAAGTCAACCAACTACCCGCCTATCGCAATAGCGCAATCAATTTATGGCTAATAAAGTAAGTGTAAATGCAAACAATTGCTTTAAAAGTAGAAACCTTCCTGCCGCACATACACATGTTTTCTATTTTCCATAATTGATGGCCCTAACAACTTTGATTAGTCCATTCTTAGCAGTACAGGTAAGTGCAAACAATGCTAAAGTAATGTAATGGCATTTATTTAATTCTTGCTTTTCGCAGTCCTTTGCAAATTAACTAACAATCTTATAATAAAAAGTCATAGCTTCGACGTCGAGATCAGAAACCATATTTTGAGCATCTCGATCCAGATTTTGAGCATCTCGATCCAGATTTTGAGCATCTAGATCCAGATTTTGGAAATCTTTAATCAGATTCTCAGCATCTTGATGCAGCCCGCGATTCAAAGTCAAAGTTTTGTGTGCTTTCAGTAAAAGATCTAGATCTAGATTTCTAGCATCTCATCCGATTCTCTGGCGGTAAAAAGCAGAGAACGGAGAAATAGGGTTCGTTTCAAAGGAAAGTAACTGCGAGGGAGTGCTGTACTGAAAAATGAAAATAGTAGGAAATTGTCATAGTTCAGGAAACTGTACGGTTTTACGGCTGTTAGCCGCAAGGAAGATTTTGTTGAAAAGCGTTGAATCACTTGGTCACTTAATTGATTTTGTTTATAATTGATCAAGCATTCGCATATAGAGAGAAGAATTGTTGAGCCTCTTTATCTGTGGCTAGAAGAACTAAAGGAGGGTGGGAAGAAGGCAGTCCATCTTGTTTGCAGCTTAGCAATCAGCTCTTCTGTTGACTGAGGTTCTATCATTTATTTCTATAAGCTGCTTAGCACTAAAATCATATGGCCTAAGTTATCTTTCGCTGTTTAGAATTAGTTGCAGCTAATTACTAAATCATAATTCTACTGTATTGTGTTGTATTTTTGGTAAGAATATTCAAGCCTATTACTGATATTTGATCACTTGATTGTATTAGCTCATTTCACTCCCCGTGATAATGCAGTTGTACAGTAACAACAGATGCGGTTAGTAACATTGCACGGGGGTACTATAATTGTTGATATCGAAGCAAAGCCTTATTGAACTTCAAATGAAACAAGCTATTGAAGCGTTAGTTCTCTTTGAAGAACTTGCAAATTTTAAACTACAAATGAATTAAAGTATTGAAGCATTAGCCCTTCTTCCTAAAAAGTAACGGATTCTCGCTTAAGATTGAAGAGTCATATGCTCCAGGAATGAAGGGACAAACAATAATGATCCTGCCTGTGTTCCCATTCTACGATTATCTTTTCTGTAAGAATATGTTTGATCAGCAAATGGTACCCGTTTCCGGAAATGGCTACAAAAGCTTAACAGTGATGTCTTCAACCGAAAAAAGGGTTATTATCTATTCATGAGCATGAACTTCTTATTAAGCAGAAAACCGCTTTATTGAAGTCTTCCATTACTTAGCAAGACGAGATTTCGTCGACAATACCTTTCTTCAAGAACTGTTTAGTACTTTCAAATGCCACAGGCAGTTAAGGTACAAATAGTTAACCTTTAGTTAAGTTCGTTTCAGACAAACTGAGTACTGGTATTCTAGAATTGATCAGAAAATTCGAGTTCTTTCAAAAAATTTTATAGAAAGCTTTGACTTGGATACAGTCGGTGCTCTGAAGGGAAAGTCTTCACAAATCGCTCGCTTCGCTTGAACGGGGTTAGATTCTGGTCACTCTATTAGTTCCTATACACCCTCGACACATGAATTAAAATGGCAAATGTCTCTTGAAATGCGGGTGAGTAAAAAATATAGTATCAAAGTATCATCAGGGCAAAAATCATTTGAAAACGTGTGAAAAAGGAAAAGCGAGAAACTGTTCAAGACCTTGTAATCAACCATTGAAAGGTAAACATTGAAATTTCCAAAGAGAATACACTGGTTTGTTTAATATATGGTTGCTCAGGATTGGGTAGAAATATAAAAACAAAGTAGGTATTCCTTTGGCTTTGAAATGATGCTAAAAGCATTACTTTCCATGGAAAATCTCAATCATTTTATCTTTTTTATTGACTTGTCTTTATATTCGCCTCTATTTTATTGAAGTTTAGAGTATGCAAAGGTCGAATATCATAAACTTATAAAGATTTCTGGAAGGCATTGTACTTTTACTTATATTGCAGCAAGAACATCGCACAATAAATAACGATGTTTTAAAAATCTTCCGAAAATACCTGCATTTAAAAAGATTAAAAAAACCGAATTCAGTTTAAATTAATCCAAGCCTCTTAACTTCGCCAAAAGATCACCCGAACTGATCTTTAATCTGGCAAAAATTTATGGCTGGAATGAAAAACATTTGCATAAGTAGTAACAAACTTGATAAAATGAAATCGAAAATATTATGGAAAAATTTTAGAAGAATCATTACCGTAACATTACTTATCTCCCCATCGGCGTAAAAATTCAATTGTCCTTGACACTTCGTCTCCACTTCTATAAACTGCTTCAACGAGTTAGGAACAACAGTTGTTCGAGTCGATGCCAAGAAAGGATTTGATTCTTCTATATTGATGTCATCGAATTTCCCATCCACAATTTCAGATTGATCCTGCGAGCTTCTATAAGAGATCAACAATGGTCCTGTTTTCCTCCTAGTTCGATGAAAAGATACTGTGATCCCCATCTAGCGGCCTGTACACGGTTGTTTCGCTGTTTTTTTCAAGTGCACATCTAAGCAGCGCATTAAGAGAAGGACTTTGATGCATGAACGCAGAGTCATTAATTCACGATTTGACAACATACAATAGTGCAGTGAAGCGATGTTTGAACACAACATTGAGATTATGTACGCTCAAATGTGCGATTTTGTTCAAAGTAAACAGTGATTAATGCACGCTTCAGAGTAATAGCGATAGATTTGTCCGCTTGATATCAGTGATTTATCTGCGCAGATTTGCGTAGGCCTTGTTATTGTTATCCTAATCCCTGAAATGCAAAGCCATTGTATTGCGTTTTAACCTGTCCATTTCTACACATCTTGCAGCCTATCTCCCTAATTCTATTGAGAAAGATGGCCTTTGAGTGTGGATAATGTTATTATCAAAACAACTTGCCAAATTAAACGGCCACAACCGTCAACCAAACCTGTTAAATTCACATGGATTGATTAAACGCGTTCCTATTTAAAAAATTAGCTTAAGCTGAAGAAATTAATTAATACCAGAAAACAAGCACCCGCAGGGCGAAAAAGAAAACTTAGATGGTTTTAGTGCAAGAATCGTGCTCTCCTAGACTCCTTTTCAGTTCGAGTTCCTGCGCACGATGAAGGAACAACCTGAAGGCTGCGAAGGTATCGCCATGCCCTCTTGCCATAGTCCAGAGGTCTGCCTACCAACAATGGTACAGTTGGCATTTGCATCATCACATCCAGTCTGTTTTGGGTCATTCAGATAATGCAAGATTGTTAATTGTACTGGTTGGTGGAAAACTCTGGAAAGTTTAATTGGGAAACAGATAATCCTATGTTAGCATTTTTTGATAATTTAACTAAGTCAGGCATATTTTTTGACGCTCTTGAAAGTTTCTCAACTATTGGGGGACAGATGGCTCTCAGGAAAAACTTTCACAGCTGTAAAATAACAATTACACGAACTGTTGGAAGACTCACAGCAGGCACCAGTGTTTTCCAATGTTTTTCTAATCAGGTAGATAGTACGCGCGTAGGCTAGACAAGATCTGAATTTGTTTGTGTTATCTGATCAGCTTAAAGTGTCATTGAAAATTCAGATATGTAAATCCAAGCACTTCGCAATAAATCGTATTTTTGCTAAATGTAAAAAGGCCATTTTTATTCAAAGGGGCTTCTTTTCGACGGTTTAATACAACCTGTTTTGATGCTTTTCCGCTAATCTTCAATGCAGTTAAACGAATTAGCTTTCACAGATAAAACCCTGCAAATTGAATAAGCAATAATTGTTAGTTGCACGATGCTAAGGGAAGCGTGGCCTAGTGATTAACGCATAGATCTGTGCACCTTCGGAACCAAATTCGGAACCTTTCCCCACAAGCTCCGCAGCCACCCCACTGTCCATCCTTTTGTGGTCGGCATATGGGTAATCAGCAGAAATTCTGAGGGTCATGCACCTTAGACTCACAACAGCTTGAATGCTGCCAGAACCCCAGATTAGGTGAACAAATAAATAAAACAAATCATCCCCCTTCCCACAGTAAAACAATGTTGGTTGGAGAGAGTAATACTGTAACTCTTCTTCACAATCCATTTCGGTCAAAAAGCAGGGTTTGTGGTTGCAAAGGAATGGGAATCTTGTGTAACTAGAGCCGCAGAGCAAAGAAACGAGAAATTCTGATTCTAAAAGCTGTTTGTATGGGTTATTTATGAAGCAAAATAAATACAGATTATTAACTAAAAAGCAAAAATACATTAGTAACATATAACATGCTCCCTACTTACAAAATTAATGAAATTCCAGTTTCTCCGAGACCTGTGAGATAGCGACGCAAATCTTGTTGGTAAAATATGTTGTTCAGCACAGCAAAAAAAACATGTTCAAACCAGGACCTTTAGAGACTCCAGAGAGGTCTTCCTTACCATATATAAGGCTGAGATCTGGGGGCACTATGGACACATACCCCAATCCTTCACAAGTGTCTGTATCCTTACAAACGTTCATCTAGAAGAAATTGAAAATTTGCCTTTTCTCTGATATTTGGCCCCTTTAATTTTGGAAAGATTCTGATACCCCTGGCCATCAATTCGTGTGAACCCAAATTTGTCTGGTTGGCACAAATGTGTGGCACAGAAGCACATACGTATTCCAAAGGCAACAGAGAGAAAAGATTGCATTTCTTTGGTTACTTGAAGCCTTCAAAGTCAATAATTGGAAGAAATTGCATAACGAGAACTTAAAAACAGAAACTGTCAATTGCATTGACAACACTGTCTATTTGTGCAGCCTTGCCCTTGATTTATACTGACGTAAATGACTAATGGTTCCCTAATAACTTACTAATATTGAGAAAAAAGATGGTTAGCACCCCTTTATGATGTGAAAAGGGGATGATAAATGTTTTACACCAAAATTAACATGGGATATGACATAAATACTTGTAATTACTGAAAGAAGTACATAAACACTTTCTGAAATACATCAAGATTCAAAGATAAATAGAAAACCAAAACCTGGCCCATATTCCTATTCCCGAATGTAAGAGGAGCCCCATGCCAAAGGCATGATACAAAGTGTATTCCCAGTTTGGTTACCACATCTAGCAACTATATCATTGCATGATTGTTATGGTATAAATAAAATATGAAAAATATAGTCCAAGTTAGAAGACTTTAGTCTGTTTCATCCAAAATGGTTGTTCGTACTATAGCTTCTGTAACAGCATATGGATCACAATTTGATGATGGTCTACGGTCTTCCAAATAACCTTTGCCATCTTCTGCGCATTGACGAGGTATTCTAATGCTAGCTCCCCTATGTGCCACCCCTGATGAGAATGTATGGATGTCAGATGTTTCATGGCGACCAGTCAATCTACGTTTGTTATCATCTCCACTATTTGGGTCATACATTTGAATGTGGTATGGATGTCTTTTTGAGAGCTTTTCTACAGCTTCATACATGTACTTTATACCACCTTCTTCTCGCATAGCTTCAGTGCTGTAAAAAATGTGTGAAATATCACAGAATTGAATCATGGAGGTAGGAAAACAAAACCAAAATGTAGAAATGATGGGCATCAGCATCAGAGCCAGATTTGTCAGAAAGAAAATCACTAAGATACAAGTCAAATGACACAGGAAAATGCAATTTTGATTTCAAGAAAGCCTTGAACATCAAACAATGAATAAAGTAGATACATGTTGATAAGTGATAAAACAGAAATTAGCAATAAAATAGAAATTAGAAATGAAATATGAGATTGTCATTCAACAAATAGAGTGTGTTATTCTTTGTGCAAGCTAACCCTACACACAAATTGTTCAGAACTCATAATCTTGTAGATAATATGTCAAATTTAAGTAACAAACCTGTAATTTGTATGTGCTCCTGCCCCATTCCAGTCTCCAGGCATTGGTTTGGGATCAAAGGTGACAAGAATTCCAAAATCTTCTGCAACACGCTCCAACAAGAATCTGGCAGCCCAAAGATGGTCACCCATCTCAATTCCTTCACATGGACCAACTTGGAACTCCCACTGTTGTGATCAAAAATGCAATCAATATGAGTGGTCTGTGTTTTCTGCTTTGTTCAAAGTCATCATGCTTCTAAGTTCTTGTTTTTTATGGACACATAGGAATGTGTTCCATGTTACATTAAATTTTGTGGCATTTCTTTTGCAGTGGAATATTAAAAGGAACTGGACTAAACTGAACAAAATACTTTTGTAATCAGTTCAGTTCAGTTTTGTTCATTCATTTTAAATTCCCACAGCACTATTAACTCTCATACCACCTATATACACAATTATCAAATATCGAGAAACTAAATAGGCGAGTATGGAATGCTTCAGTGGCAATGAAGGAATTTATTAAAGGACAGGCCCCGTCAATTGGCAAGCAATTCAAGGGGAGAATACCGTATTTAAAAAAAGTTGACTGATTCAAATATCATCTTATAAAGATCTCATACCTGGGCAGGCATCACTTCTGCATTCTCTCCAGCAATTTTGATACCAGCATGAAGGCAGGCTCTGTAGTGTGCTTCTACAACCTCTCTTCCAAACACTCGTCCAGTACCAACAGCGCAATAATATGGGCCTTGAGGTGCAGGGTAGCCTCCTTTTGGCCAACCAAGAGGATGCTGATCTTGATCAAGTAAAGTGTATTCTTGTTCAATGCCAAACCATGGATGGTGATCCTAAGCGAGATTAATCGATAATTTCAAACCACAGCAGCCACCTATATCCTTTACTAAACAAGTAAAACATTTATCCTGGCAGGCCCCCGGAAAAAAAGGGTAAATCAGCCTTGAAAAGACAACAAATATCATCTAATTAAATTGTAGAGAGAATACCAAGCAGTAAATATAAATTGAGGGTTATATGACTTAACATTCCAAACCTTTGAGAATCTTAAAATTTTAAGAAAATGTCTAAGCTAGCTTTGGACCAATCTGCAGTGCATGGCATCTCGCGCGTGCAAGGTATAAAATGAGGGGTGCGCGGCGTGCACATCTGATTCTCTCGGGTGCACCACTCAATATTGACCCTATACGCATGCAATACGCGCGTGCAAGGCCTAATTTTTGGGGTGCAGTTGCCATGCTCTGCAGACTGGGCTTTGGAAAATTTTTATTCAGCTCTTTACTTATGTTGGTAAAAAGCTAATTCTGATCATAATGTAGCATAATTACATCATTGAAACATTTCTAGTAATAAAAACTATTTTGCCATTTAATTCTAACATTTTACACAAAATATGTGATAGACTGCTTGCGTAATGGTAGTGCCCATTCAATTTAAAGCCATATTCGGACAGCATGTTGACACGTTGCATGGCAATATTTGGCTGTAGCAAGAATTTTCATGACAACAACGAGGGTCTCAATAAATATTCATTCATTTGCTTCGAAAGTTATCAGTCTCTTTCTTCCAACTTAGTTTCTAGTAAAAGATAAAGTTAAATGTCGAAAACCGAATCAAAATCGTCAACCGCCCAACTTGACGAACCCACAAACGGCAACACCTTCGCAACCATAACCCATAAGAATGAACAACACCAAAGCATGAAAAATTTTGACTCACCTTTACTTTCTGCATGACTTGATTGCAAGTTTTTCTTCTATTTGTTTCACATGGTTTATGATCATGCTTGTAGGTTTCGCATAACACTATTTTATTTTTTCCGCCACGAAATGGATCCCGAAAAATTGCCACAGGGTGAAGGTAAGTATCACTGTTTTTTCCAGTTGCTTGGCCTGTGGAGGACCCATCAAAGTTCCAGACAGGGACATCTTTTGGGAGAACAGGCTCGTATTCTAAGGTCTTTGTTTTGCATCTGAGGTGTTGACCCGTCCCATCAATCCAGACATATTGGGCCATTACGCGCCCCTGAGTATCAAGATCCATGTACTTGTTCAAGACATTTTGGTTCAGGCCTTGGTATAGACTGACAGCCATTCTGCACAACAAACTCTAAGGAGCGTTATTTCCTTGAAGAAAAATAAATATCACGATAAGGATCTAGTAGTACTACATTAGTGATGTAAAAAATTTGATTTTTCCGCTTAAATATGATGGTGTTAAACAAATTTTTTTTTGCAAATATGGTGAGGCGAGGGGGGTCTTTGTAGGTGGATGGCGCCAGCTTTGTAACTGCTCAATATCTAGAAACTAGGAAAATTTTTTAATATGTTTAAAACTAATTTGAAAATATAAGCAGATTCATGACTCTTGCAATCCCTAAAATCTTTCTCCCAGTCGATGAAATGGCAAATTATGCAGCATGACGTGACCACTAACAAAAATGCCATTCAAGCTTAGGCCAGGCCTTGGGAGCTGACTTTTTAAAAGAAGTTGCTTCGTCCTAAACTAATGATGAAATAGAAGAAATTATCGATTAAAATCAGAACAAAAATGCCGCACAGTGTTAAAAAGTAAACAATGATTTATTAAATAAACTCACACAAGATTTTACACGACCACGTTGGCACCTCCTCGATTATTTTCGTGGCAAAAACTGTTCCTGATCAGCGCGCGCAAAGATTTATTGTCTGCAATCATACCAAATAAGGAAGTTTACCTCGTTTCCATGCCACTATCAACGTTTTCCATATGATCATATTATTGCGTGAGACGTTTTTCATGTGATCAGATTACTAACATGACCTTCGATCCCTTCCAAAGGTCTCTTTCTAATCCATGCAGTTCTACCCCAACTCCCCCCCCCTCAAAGCAATGCTGCATAAACTACAATTCATGGCTACTTATAACAACAATGGCAACAACCCTTTGCAACGACAATTATTTATTGGGGGGCAAGGGGCGATACAGTAGCAGTGTTATAAGCCCACAGGCCATAAAGTAACTAGTGAACCCTGACTTTTCAAAGGTGCTCCAATGATTTTTGTCAGGGGATGTTGGGCTTCCTTAATCACCGAGGGTCAAGGGGACAAAAGCATGAGAATGAAGGGAAAACGACGACAGCAATAGAAATTGATTTCGCTTATTTTCTAGTCTTGTTTATATCTATAAAACCATTGCCTCCCCCCCCGCTGTAGGCGTTCCTGGCATAAGGTAAATAAATTGTCACTTCATACGAAAATACAGCATTTGATAAGAAACCTGTTTGACTAGTCATAAGTCTCAATTGATCACAGGTACAAAGTCCGAATTCTATATGACGCGAAGAACAAAGTTGACCCCAGTGAAATACCTGGCATAACTGACCACGTGCTTGACACCAAAGTACCTGCTTCGCTCATTATAAATTTTGTTGTTATGACGGGGAGTTCAAAGTGCAGTGCTATGAACCTGGTGACCTACGCCTTCAGCCTCAACGGAAACATCGTTCCAAAAACGTCCACCAAACCCTGCTGACCATCCAGCCGAACTCGGTTTAGTAACGGGACTTCAAGAAGACATAAGTCTAACCCCGCCTAACCCAAAATCTCCCCCTGCTCCCCCTGCCTAAAATTGGTTGAATCCCCTTACTTTCATTGTGCGTATTTCTGCCTTGTAATCAGTTCAGGAAGACAATTTTCCGTAAATAATTTAGTAACGCATTGCAATTATACTGGATAAAGGATGCATTTAGTGGAAATCCAGTTTTAGGAGAATGGAACCCCAACTTATGAGGATATTAAAAAGGGAACTGAAACTTGGCAAAGTTTTTTTGATCGATACCTATTTTTCCCTAATGCTGCAAAAACTTACTTACGAAAACAAAGTGACTATGAACTACAAATACCTATGTCAAAATTTCTTCAGTTCAGAATGATTTTGTATATCTATCAGCTTACTAATAAAATTGCTTGTCTTCTTCTGAAAAACTCATCTCTGTGTTGTCTTATTTTGACTCTCTTTTCAACAGTGTTATTATTTGATGGTCTGAAAGGTTTCGTGGCTGAAGCAAAGGTCGCTAAAATTTTTTGCTCAATTTCCAGAACTCCTTCTACCTTTTTTCAGTTATTGACATTTAAAGCCCCATTGTTAAATGTTATCTGTAGACTAAATTTGCCCTTCGGACTTTCTTCTGCCTTTTAAAACTCCTTAAAGCAACGCTTTATACAAATTATAAGCCCATACGGAGTGGTTAACCAGACTAGCACAATCAGAATTGAAGACTTGGCCACAAAATCAATCTACCCGTGCTCTTTATGAAAACAAGCTAACACAACAGTTGATGCTTACAGTAAAATCCGTAGGAAATTAGCATGAACCAATAAATCATTCAATAGTTTTCATGCAAGTTAGATTATCAATTGATATATGTTTAATATTCACCATTCACCGTGATGCCATTGCATCAACTAAATGCAAGCTGGCATTCCTCGGCACGTGAACAGGCATCATAGAATTAACTTGTTAGAAATGAAATTTATTTTTTATCGAAAAAGAAAAAATGCTGGATGATCGTACCCAGGGGTGGGGGTCCAATGTTTTGACTTTGAACAGTTGTGCAAGATTATTTTTCCTCCAACACTAGACAAATGATGTTTTGATTTAAAGCTATCATTTCACTGTCTATAAAACATATGAACCTGCCAGTGATACATACAAAAGGTCAGAGGTGGTAAAGAGGTAAAATGGGGTCAATGCTCTTCAGCTCAATGCGTTGGCAATGTTGACTTTGGTGTTTCAAATTGTATCGAATCTAGAGAGCGTAGAGAAGATTTTCTAAATACTCATGTTTTCCATACATTCCTGAGATTTGTTCCAAGTACATTGGATGTAACAGGCCATAACCTGAATATTATATAATAGCTGACTTTTACAGTATAAAATTGTCGTTCAGTCATTCTGTTCCAATTATTGTAGATATTGATTCTAGTGATGTTGTTGTTGTTGCTGTTTTCTTTGTTGTTGCTGCTGTTAATACTATCGTTTTTCTTGGAAAAACTGTAACCCAGTCAAGAATATGCCTCTGCCCCCTGAAATACAGCGTGCACTTACTAGGGGACGAAGGAATTCGATGATGTTTCAATGGTGTCGCTATAAAGTTGTAGCAATCTATGAGCAGTTTCCTTCACAGGGGATTGGATTTTCTCCAAATTTAAAAGTGGATTTAGTAATCACCATCCTAGGTGATATAATAGAAAATTCAAAGAAAGGGAAATACGAATAAATAAAACATCGTATTATATACTTTTTTCATTAACTTCAAAATTATGTTATTCAATTCAACCAAATCTACTTTTAATGTGTCTGGGACCTCCCTTTCTTCCCAGAATTTCATGTAGTGTGCCAATAATTTCTGTGGGACAGATAAGTGCTCAATTTTGATCATATAATGCATTGAGGAACCTGTATGCGAAATGCAGTGTAAGCAAAACAAATTATTCCTTTGCGGAAACAGATTCATTGATCATTCTAATGCAATATATTTATAAAATTCATTAATGAATTGTCATTCTTAATCCGACTCATTCAGAACAGCCGTACGCACAATCGCTTCTGTAACTGAATATGGATCACAGTTAGACGATGGTCTTCTGTCTTCCAAGTAACCCTTCCCGTCTTCTGCGCATTGCCTTGGTATTCTGATACTTGCCCCTCTGTGTGCCACGCCTGAGGAGAACGTGTGAATGTCTGATGTTTCATGAAGACCAGTCAGTCTGCGCTTATTGTCTGCACCCAAATTCGGATCATACATTTTGATATGGTAATCGTGACGTTTTGACATTCTCTCTATAGCTTCGTAGATGTATTTCAAGCCTCCGTCATTTCGCATTTCTTCGGTACTGAAATAAGACACAATGAGATACGAGCAATGAAATGCAACAGAGAAGGTTAGAGATAGGGGATATTTTTGAAAAGAAAACTCTATAAGACTGTCATTAGAATAAACAACCATTTTGAAGAGGCGAACTTAAAACAGTGTAGCATCTTCGCCTCACTCATTCTTTTCTTCCTTCCTAAGCATTTCATAACATTACGTCATTTCTACATAAATAACCTCTTACGTCATAATCTTTGTTTAGGCCTACTCTTTCTTACTCAGCATTCTTTATGTTTCCCTTAGAAAAATCTAGTCCTTTCCTGCCATGTAATTATGACTATGCAAACTTCCAATATAAAATTGTATAACTGCAGTGATTAGAGAGTGAGTTTTTAGTTATTAGATTTGGAGGATTTATCGAAAGAGATTTGGAGAAAAAGGCAGAGATTATTTTCTTTCGTGTTATCCTGACTGTGCACTACGATACTCGATTCAGACAAGATTGGAATTTGAATTAGTAGCTCAATGTATCAAACGAAAACTCAGCCCATCAGCTATTAAAACAGCATCTATTATGTGAAATCATAGCCATACCTGAAATTGGTATGTGCACCAGCTCCGTTCCAATCTCCAGGCATCGGCTTAGGGTCAAATGAGACAAGAATGCCAAAATCTTCAGCAACATGTTCCAGCAAAAACCTTCCCATCCATAAATGATCTCCCATGTCAATGCCCTCACATGGTCCGACTTGAAACTCCCACTGAAATTTGAAATTTATTATGTGTATCGTATAAAAAGTATCGTTTATAGAGATTTTAATTAGCATTGCGTCAAACCTATAAATCGCTGGGCTTAGCAAGATATGAAATCAGTACATTTAGAACATCTTATCCTAGAATAGCCCTCGCCGAATTAAGGAACGTTTAGTGATGTACAGGGACTCTGTTTAGGCCAGTTACTTTCTTTAACATTCACCCATTCTTACAGATGTACCCCGTTATTATGGCTAAATATACCCCTCTTACCCCCGTATTTCCCTGTCTGTGCTCCTTCCCATCTACCCACAGGAGACCAAACAGTGGCTGAAAACAGATATATTCGCAGTTTTTCGTGACGAATAAAACCATATAATCAAGTCACAATTTACCTGGGCAGGCATGACCTCTGCATTTTCACCGGCAATCTTGACGCCAGCGTAGAGACATGCTCTGTAGTGTGCTTCAACAACCTCTCTTCCAAACACTCTCCCAGTCCCTACAGCACAATAGTATTCTCCTTGTGGTGCGGGGTAGCCTCCTTTTGGCCAACCAAGTGGGTGTCTATCTTGGTCAAGAAGAGTGTATTCTTGCTCAATGCCAAACCATGGATGGTGATCCTGAGGGAAAGATGATGATTATTTTTTGATATACTAAATATAATGTGAAGAAAAGAATGATGCGAGTCAACAATACGGCCAAGGCAAGTGGCTGATACCCTCTTTCAACAGTGAAAAAGATGTCATAACAACATTTGCCGCAATAAAGCAGTTTTACAATAATTTTCGCATAGAAAAACTTGATTTTTGCAGAGAATCAATTGCAGGATTATACGATGAAAATATGCCAGATAAAAGGAAAATGGGCTCTGCAAGTAAAATATTAGACTGCAGCGAAAAAGTCACAGCACCGCCCTCCATTGAACAAGGTAACCTGATTCAACTACGCACACCGTTCATTTTAAAAATCTCTAATTGGTATATTTTAATGATATTGAGCACTTTAATAAAAAACTAATGAACAGCGATGAGAATAATCAATTAAATTTAAAGACAATAAATCACATATCTAAGTAAGTTTACCTTTGCTTGCTCCATGATTTGATTGCAGGATTTCCTGCGGTTGGAGGGACAAGGTTTATGATCATGTCTGTACGTTTCACACAAAGCAATTTTATTTTTCCCTCTACGAAAAGGGTCCTTAAACAATCTAATTGGATGCAGGTAAGTGTCACTGTTCTCTCCTGCAGCCTGACCGGTTGATGAGCCATCGAAGTTCCAGATTGGCACATGTGCTGGCACAGTTGGTTCAAAGTCGAGAGTCTTTGTCTTGCAGCGTAGATGTTGTCCTGAACCATCGATCCAAACGTATTGCACCATAACATAACCATGTGTTTCTAAGTCCATGTATTTGTTGAGGACGCTCTGGTTGAGCCCACGGTACATATTCTGTGCCATTTTGTCTTTCTGCAGGTATCAGATTCACAAATGTGTAACTGAAACACAAAAACGAAAAAATGCCATGCATTATTTCTAGAATGTAGGGAGAAAAGAACACCCCCCCCTCGACCACATAATTGACCAAGGATCCTGGGGAGGTAAAGAAAACTACTAACTATTTTGGCCCAAGTCTGCCTCCGTTAATCTCGTATTAAAGCATCGGTGCAGAAATAAAATCAGAGTCAGTATTACGAGCCTTATTTGCACCCAGTCCCAAAATTTTCTAGGCAAAGCTTTATCGGTAGCCCCCCTCCTAGATCTTGGACCTAAAGAACTAGAAGGATCCCCGGCTAGATAAAATAGTGACCCCCCTAGTTTTGAAGTCAAGCGCAATCTCTGAATTTTGGGCTTTGCATGAATCGGGGGCAGGTGGCAATATTCAAAATTTGTTGGCATTTACCTAGCATTTGATAAATTGGCAAGACTTGATACTGCTGCAATAAAAGCTGCACTCTTGATACTGCTGCAATAAAAGCTATCTATTATTGTTAGCTGAACCCCTCTTTTTATTAAGCTTAAATCGTGTTTTTACATACCTATATTCTATTCCTGGAAATCTTTCAGATTTCAAATAATCTTATGATAAATTAAATTTTTCAAACATGCTGCCTGACCAGGATTGACCTTTGTAGGGCCTTGCCTGCTCCAATTTATTTAGCTGCATGCGATCTCTAAACCAAAGCGTTCCTATGCCTACAGCAAATGGAAATGACTTCAAACTGCTCTGGTTTGTTGAACTTGCAAATTTTGTCCGAATATTCTCGATATTTTTGCCTGAATGGCTGTTTAAAATGATCCTTTTCGGGCATTTTCGAACGGTGACGTGGAAGATGGGACTCACTTGACACACACTTCTGTTATCATGTGCTTAAAGTCATGGATTTAAAGCAAATTAGAAACGAGAAAGCGAATATGAAATCTAAAACCTTACCTGTTTTGTTGCGTTGCTTTCTTCCAAATGACAAACTAACCTACAGCGCTGGATTATATTCGAAACATTCTCTGCATGATGTCTTTGAACAAGTTCGAGGTGCTATTGGCCTATTCACCTCATGCCCAGAAAACAGAGGTATTGTTAGAAAACATCATGCATTGTGTTTTCTTTTGCTTCTTGCGTTTATCAATTCAATAGGCAATTTTTTGGCATTGTTTCAAAAAATCTTTACAAACAAGTTGTTTATTGACGTGAATGTAAATCATTCTCACTTTCTAAACACAAGAACCTATTAAAAATTATTTATATCTGTTTTATTCATTTTAATTTCTTCTTAAAACTGACCTTTCGAAGCCACACTTACGTAAAAGGGTGTGACGATGGACAGGAAGAATTTATTTATTTCCACAATCTCCATTCTGCCTTCAAATTTCCCCTTTCTTATCTAATTTATCTTGCCCATTTTCGTCTTAATACTTCTGACATCTATTTCCTCCTTTGCTGGTATGCTAATGCCCTTTTTACAATGATATGGAAAGCAGACTTACAAGATTTCCACATTCTAAATAAAAAGGCTACACTGACTCGATAATTAGTCAATTTTTGCCAATTATGGCCCCGAAGAACTTGTTAAAGTTTAACAATGGGGGCTTAACCTTCCCAAGCCCCTTTACAGGGCCCCAGCTGTTTTGGTAATTAATTAATAGTTATCACCAAACCTTATCCAACTCAATTTTCTCAACACAAGATATTGCCTTTTTCGACTGTTTTTTCGATATTGCACAACTTTGTGAACAAAGGATTTTTCTTGCATAAATAAAATCTAAAAAAAGCAAGCAAAAATGAAAGCTAATGGAATCTTACTTGGTTAATCAGTTGTTTTTCTATGGGGGGTAGTTTTTTAACAGCTATCTCAGCACATTGTTTCCAGTAGCAACCGATCTCCCTTTGACATCTCAACACGAGACCTGTTTGGACATCTGTGCGGTGTTACATAACAGTTTATGCAACGTTACACCATATACCAACCGATATCTCTATACCACATCTGATATCTTTATCCTTATAAATGTTGAGGGGTCTCACTTAATTCTTTCAATGTATCCACTGCAATTGAATCTACAATCCTTTCAAATCAAAATTCACGTGTCTAGACGGGAAAGTTATGCTCTTTGTGTTGGAAAGGAGGGATGATGACATTTATAGGGGAACCCAGGAAAATATTATGTTTCAAAAACAAGCCGATTTTGGCCATGAAGGAGTACTTTGTCAGCAAATTTTGCTAACTTGTCGATGCGCAAATGAAGGGTTGCACGCCCATTTTGTCTGCAAATTCACCGTGGACAGCTCTCTGAAACAGAATATCTACCTACAGCTGTCCTTGATTTCATTAGTAAACTTGCAAAACGCATAGCTATCAGTTGACTCACGTTTAACATGTTAAATTATTAGAATCTATGCTGAGAAAAACATCCATCTCTTGTGCTGTGTGAAATCATTACGAAACTGCAATGTACCTAGCAGGAAAGCACTGCATGGTACAAACACGGAAACCACACCTTTTTGGTATGCAAGATGGTTGATTGAATGTGCACAGCACGCAACTCTTGCCGTGCGCTGGGCATGTGTATATAAAGCATTTGGGCGTCTTGTTTTGATTCTAAATTCAGCAATCCTTTGTTGAAAAACCTATATAAAAGAAGAGTGGAATATTCAACATTTAATTACTTGATTTGTGTCCCAACGACCTAGATATTGTCTGTCAATCTTGGCTGCTGTCCCATCATAGTCACTTATTACCATTGCAGATGGTGCTATAGGTGACACTCGCTTGGAACAGAGAACCAAGAGCGAAACACACAATTTTCAACGGCAAGAAAGAGTTTTAAAAGAAGCAGAAGGTGTTCAAGAAAGGTGTTGTTTAACAAAAGAAGCATTTTGTCAATTTTAGCAGATAATTGCGGAAAATTTAGGCTCGAAACTACTAAACGAGATACTGGAACGTCAGTGTATTTACAAAATCACAGAGGAAGAAATTCTGCATTGTTTACAGGCAGAATTTCCAATCAAAAATATTAAAAGTAGCTAGACTGGTAATCAGCAAGTAAGGAAAGGCAAGGCTACTTGTAGACCAAATTGGTAATAATCATCAAGTGGAGGAACAAAAGAGGCCCTTAAAGTGCTAGATGCTTAGATAACTAGAGAGAAAAGGCTTCAACACAGACACAAGAAGGCAGGAAGTTTTGCTGGCTTCAATTCAAACAAGGAACGTTGATTAAATATAAGCAAACGCCATTTAAAAAACTCTAAAAAGCGAACTAAACTATTAACAGGTACGTTATAACTGAGGCAGAAGATACGTTTCAAGAAATTCTGATGGAGTTGGGTGGACAAAATCAGAGAATTAGATGGAGGTCAAAGCCAGCTTTGATAAAGGAGGTTCCAAACCAGAGAACAGAAAGCAATGACATTTTTTCAAAAAAAACAGTTCAATGGAATTTTGGATTTGGCTTCGAGGGTGTGATGTCAAAATTGAAAAGCGACACTTCGTTGTGGTTTGCGATTCCAACAAGATGGTAATTTTCTAACATGTTTAATGACGATGGTACTGCTAGGTTTATAGTATGTATTTGATTATGGACGTGTCGAAAAAGAAATGATAGTGATTGAACCTATTAGACATTGAAAGTAAAAGATTGAGTGTTTTTTCAGAGTTTTCTTATCAGTTATATTTATTTTGGAGTATTTTTGCATACATAATTGCGAGACAGTCATTTCAATGTCTTTAGATTATACAAACAAGAAATAGAAAAGGTCTGCTAATGTTTCAAAGTATTGAATTTCCTGTCCTTTTTATGTTTCTAAAGGGTAATTCCTTTGCTTAGCGTATGGGACCACAAATTGTCAATTTCTACAAACTGTTCCACCAAAGCTACAAAAAATCAGGCATATGATGGGGGCAATTTAATTTGATCTAATTTGCAAACCTAAAGCCAGTTGTATGCCAGAGCCATCTGGATCCAGGGTGACTATCACATCGGCTCACGGGGCGTTTTCTCCAATATGGGAAAGAGCCCTTTTACACTGCATTTTTTCAGGGCCCCGGTTGCGATCGGCACTTTGCAAACCAGGCCAGACGGCCTCGGGTTGTATTTGCTGAAGATAAATCTTTGATAAAAGATAAATCAGTAAATGAGATAAAAAGGTAAATGAGCTTAATGCTCAGACAATGGTTATTGGATCTTAAATCTAATCTTCCCAAAAACCTGACGTTTCGTGAGATTTTATCGCCCCGATTGGATACTAACCAATAAAATGAATGGAAGATTAATCATGAAGCCCTTGAAGTACGTAAAGAAGAAAAAAACAAAGCCAGGAAACACAAGTAATTCTTTGATACATTTAGGTCTATGCTTCTTTGACGTAAAAGCTGTATATAAGATTCCAAACCATATAGAATTTGCTCACGACCTGATCTAAGATTTGCATAGTAATGAGAGAATTAGCAATTGGGTCCTTTTACGTCTTGTGATACTCAACTGTTAGAAGAAGGAAGTGTCCAGCTCCTTAAAAAGTAAAGAACTTTCAATATTTGGTTTGTCCAACCTTAGAAAGTTTACAATTTTTGTTTGTTATCAAAAATACATTCTATTCCTTGGAAAAAAACTATATCTCTATTGAAATTTTTCGACGCTTAACGGGTGAAAAAGGCTCAATTTTGTTGACGATGTGAATCTTTAAAGAACTGCCTCAAGACACTTGCAGAAAACATGGTAAAAATAAACCCTAAATTGTACTGTTGGTTAAAATTCATAAGCCCTGGAATAAATACATAAGTTTCGTCCTTTTTGCAAACAGTGTTTATGTACTAATTTGCGTAAAAGTGACTGGAATATAAAAATGTTATCCTGGACAGGGGACATGAGCGCCCCAACCCCTTTAGAAACTGACTGAATAAGCAGACACAGGAACACATTTGGAGCATATACAGGCATTGAACATTTCAAATCGTAGAGCTATCATAATTCAACTATAGAAATAAGCTTTAAAAAACTTTTCTTTACACCAAATTGTAACACCTCAATAGTCAAACATTGCAAACTCACCTAATTCCCGTAAAATTTCTAATATGACCTACACTGCACTAACAGTGCCTAGATATATGGCACAAGATTGCTAGCTACAGAAATTTCAAAATGTCATTTCTGTCAAGATGGTTTGTCTCAGTCAGTTTCATTCAATAGAATTGTCCTAACCAATGCTTCGCAAACTGAATATGGATCACAGTTGGCTGACGGTCGTCTATCTTCCAAATATCCTTTATTATCTAATGCACATTGCCTTGGAATTCTTATACTTGACCCCCTGTTCGCTACACCATGTGAAAAATCGTGGATGCTAGAGGTCTCATGTAGCCCTGTCAATCTTCTTCTATTATCTTCTCCCTTATTTGGATCGTACATCCTAATATGGTACTCGTGTCTGCGAGCAAGTTTCTCCACTGCTGAGTATACCTCTGAGAGGCCGCCTTCTCTGCGCATTGAAGCGGTACTGCAAGGTGAAAACCAATAAAAAGTAAAGAAACTGATCGACATGCGATACTTATTACGTGCTGCAATAAAAACTATGCATATGATGAAGACAGGGGTAGCGCCATGATTTGCCAAACCGGGGGGCCAGGTTCCCGAACAGGGGCCTATAAAACCGAATAGAGAGTATTATTCTGAGCAAAAGAACATAATTTTAAGTCAAATGGTACTGTTTCTGAACTCTTTTGCAGACAAATGGCCGAGCTAGTGCTTATGACGGAAGATGAAGTCGTATATTTATCAGATGATTAGGCCCACCTGAAATTCATGTGTGCTCCTGCTCCGTTCCAGTCTCCCGGCATTGGTTTAGGATCTAACGAATCAACCACACCAAAATTCTCTGCTACACGTGATAAAATGTATCTAGCCATCCATGTCTGATCAGATAAATCGATTCCCTCAGCTGGTCCAACTTGAAATTCCCACTGTTGACAAGAAACGACACAAATTAAGAACTTTTAACTCTTGCACTCCCAATTATAATCTCACAATCCAGTAATAACTAATACGTTTTTGCAGGTTTCCAAGGAGGTACTAGCACCTATGGTTTAGAGCAATGAGACGTAAATATGAAGTAACACAGATATTGACAACATTAAACCTGCAGAGAATCTAACCAATCTTTTTTGACTATATTTAACGCTAACCCAGATTCAACCCGGGTTGAGAAGTGCCGTGTAAAATGGGCTTTCAATATAAAAGTTTTAGCAAATAATGTTTTTTTCTTATGCACAGTAATGTCGATCTAATATCATATTTCATCCATACGTTTTGAAAATGAAAAATGATTCTATACATACTTGACCTGGCATAACTTCAGCATTTTCACCTCCATGCATTATCCCGGCAAATAAACAAGCCTTGTAGTGCGCCTCCACAACCTCTCTTCCAAATACACGCCCAGTTCCAACGCCACAGTAATATGGTCCTTGCGGACCAGGGTAGCCTCCTTTTGGCCATCCAAGAGGGTGGCCATCCGCGTCAAGAAGCGTGTATTCTTGTTCTATTGCAAACCAGGGGTGCTCATGCTGCAAATAGAGATCCAATCCTAATAAAATTTAGGGGTGATACCTGAGCAAGGAATATGGGGTAGCTGGAGCCCCTTCCAGTTATTACAACATCGTCTACTTCAAAGTTAAAAATGACAAAAAGGTAATTAAAGATTTAGTAAAGAAAAGTAATTATCGCAACAATCTCCGAACAAGATGATATAACCCCCTTGACAAGGCCGAATCCAAATAACGGTACCCCCAGAGCCGATGCAAACTGGGGTGCGTGGGGGACGCCCGTCCTCCTCTTCGTCTGTTTGTTTGAAAAACCTGAATGCTTGTTGGAAACATTTTAGGATTTTCTACGAAGCAAAGATAAATTACGGGCTAATGACGGTGACGAGCATAAGAAATTTATGACACCTGACCCCCTTTACATCACTGCTGATGTCAGCTCTGTGGTGCCCCCATAGCTGCTTGCCCCCACACTCAATTACAAAAACTGTCTCCCGGACGTTCCATGCCAATTACTGTTAAAATCTAGCCACAAACTCACCATGCACTTTTCCATAGCCTCTAGGCACGAATGTCTGTTATTGGTTAAACAAGGTTCTTCCTGGTAACTATACGTATCGCAGAGTATAAGCTTGCTCTTCCCTCTGCGGAATGGGTCTTGGAAAATCCTTCTTGGATGCAGAAATGTATCACTGTTGTCTCCTACAGCCTGACCTGTTGATGACCCATCAAAGTTCCAGATTGGTAAATCCTCCGGCCTCTCTGGTTCCTTGTCTAATGTCCTGCTTTTTGAGCGCGTGTGTTCGCCAGTCCCATCCAC
The DNA here is from genome assembly GCA_964019065.1 of Catostylus mosaicus. Lineage (NCBI taxonomy): Eukaryota > Metazoa > Cnidaria > Scyphozoa > Rhizostomeae > Catostylidae > Catostylus > Catostylus mosaicus. The sequence goes on from OZ025192.1 coordinate 1,475,734, forward strand.
CCATACATATGTGGCCAGGACATGGTCCGTTGGAAGATTCAGGAAGTCATGGTAATTGTTAAGGTTGATTGCGCTATACTGACGGAGTTGTGAGAGACTCCTGCAAAGAGGTGAAAGACAATTACTGAAACCTCGGCCCGCGTTCGATAAGAATAGGAGACATAGGGGAGGGGTAGATAGGGGAGGAAAAAATTAGGTGAACTGCAGGGAAGGCAATCCAGCCAAACCCCTTATTTCTCTTCTACATCATACAGGTTATAGCAAAGAAATCACGGTTTCAGTTTCATAAAACTGTCCTACCTCGATGAAGCTGTCTTCAATTTCAACGCACTTGAAAATTCCTTTGCTTTTCCTGACACGATCGCATATCTTCTAATCATATTACCTCTAAAGGGGGCCAATAAACGAGTAGATTGAGTCATCATTGAAGTCATTTCGAGAAGTAATTGTTGAAAGAAACACTACGCCAATTTTTGCGGCGTATCACCTACAAACAAACGAAGCCATTGCTGAAAATGTAATTAAACTGCCACAAGAAATATCATAATCGTCAATAATCAAAGCCAAACTGGATTCCATGGCAACTGCGCTCCTAAGTAAAAATGTGACAACAAAGCCTGGCCGGGGGTGCTACCTCTGCTCCTCAGGGCCGTCGAGAGCCGCTGCGGTACCCGGGGTATTTCATTGCACCGGGCCCCAGTCAGCAAACAATTTTCTCATTGAATAAAACTTTTGGGAGCCCCGGACCTCCGACCCCGCCTACCCGCCTATCCGCCCCCCTCCTCGACGGTCCTGCTGCTCCTAGGGTTGTGACATTTTGGTAAGGAAAGTGCCTCTTCAGTGACAAATTCCCCCCCCCCCCTCAAAGAGAACCAGTCCCCCCTAGCGTCTTGTGATGACAATTGAAAGGAAAACATTGATTATTTCAGCTGTAAAATATGAGATGGACATGTTTGCTGAAACTGCAAACAAACAAACTTTCAACGCCACATTGAAAGCATTTTGAGATCTGAAATTGTCATTCTGTAATCGTTGCTTTGTCTTTTTTTCATTCTTATGAGATAATAAGCATACTGATGATAAGAATAACACTTTATCATCAGGCCGGGAATTTGTTTACCATTTGTCGAGAATTGGGGCGTGTGGACCTTTCATTATTCAACCTGAAAGACACAAACCGTCTTGCCCCGTGGGTTTGTCAACCTGCAAAATGAAATACTTGTCTGTCGAATTTAACCAGTTCAAAGCTCAAACATTTACATTATGATCACGTTTTTCCAAGAGACTGTCGAAAAATTCAAGTTTTAGCAAAATAGGGGCAAAACCACAGGCAAAAACAAAAATGAGTATAGCTAGAGTTTTAAGAATACCTTGGCAATTCGATGAGCGCTTTCCTCTTCTCTTGCCTTTCTTTCTCAGATGAACTTTGAGTCAACAAAGACCCGGCGAAATTTCAAACAGTTATTTGAGTTTTCAACCCTTGGCCTTTTTGTGGTATGAATTTAAAACACATCCGGTGAAGTTTCTGGACAGCGCCTGCGCATTAGTCTGTTGCAGACAACATGCACCTTGTCATCGTTAACACGTGTTAATTTCCTCCGAAAAACAGTAAACAAGTGTTTCTTATACTTTTTTCCATCTCCAGGAGTAGGTTTATTGTGGTTTTACCGAAAATTTATCATTTTCTCGTTTCTGATATGATTTTTTTTAATTAAGTCAAAAGAAGCATGGAAATGCTGGCAATATTTGTTTAAAAAGGGGGATTTGACCATATAAAGGGAGGAAACCCCTCGTCAAATTGTTCAATTTTTCGGCAACAAACGGAAAAGAAGCTCACTATTTCAGCAAAGATACCCCTCCCCCTCTTGCCCCTTTATTACAAAATCTGAAGGAAACCTGACCAAGCTATTCTGGGTACCTATGGCTATAACAGAGAGGATGTAAAATGAATGAGAGAAAACCTTTTTTGATAAAGATCTGGTACTCCGAGTGGAGACATCGCACACCAGGAATGGCGCCAGGATTTGCCCGACGGGGGGCTAGGTTCCCCGACAGGGGGGCTAAATAACAGAATAGAGGGTATCTTCCTGTGCATTATAACACAATTTTCCGTCAAACCTTCCCCGACAAACATGAAATTTTCCCCGACGGGGGGCTAACACTCCCCGACGAGGGGGCTACAGCCCCCTATCCCCCCTCTGGTGCCACCCCTGTCGCACACAATTCCTCAACTCAAGTGGATTGATCTTTATAAAATCAGACCAAAACTTCTTTCGCTTTCTGCTTTGTTGATCTGTTTGAATTGATTTCATTAAATTTCCATTTTCGGTTACCTCTTGGTTGTAATTGTTTTTTGTTCATTTTGCGAATGCGGTGAAGGGGGTAAAAATGCGAAGAGCCTCAAAAAATTGGAAAGGGCCTAATCGTAGTGGGTTCCCTATTCTCATCAACGATTTCTTTTAAAAAAAGCATAAGAAAACGATTTTAAAAGATATTTTAAATGCTGGGTTAATTTGTCAATATATTCAAACAAAAATAATTTTACTTTCAACATTTAATGGTCCAATAAAATATAACATGAAAATCCTTAAAAATGACAAATTTTTCATTGTTAGTATATATAAAATAAAAACGCACTAATTCAAATTCCATATTCCATTTTTTATCATGCTACATGGAATAAAAATCATATAAAGAAACAAGTCCTTTATCTCTCTCCCAGTCCGTACCTCAATTAGTCACGTGACAAGTTCCCATGGTAACTCAAAATACACAGTATTATTTCGCGGGAAATCGATGCGAATTTTAGGGTCAAGCGATTTTTGATCGTAAAAAACAATGTTTGTAACTTAATATCTATTCAAAATAAACGCCGTAGACAGTTCCAACTGCAAAAAGTTTCCCCGATTTGAAATGCGATGTTGCGAACGTGTCTATATTTGGGTTCCAGAGAGCGCGGCTCACAATTCTGATCTCCTGCCCAGTATCACAACCTATGTGGACCATGCAGACGACTCTGTATCGATGTATATTCAAAGCTTTCACTTTGGCTTTAATATCTTCTGAAATGAGCTTTGCTTTATACGGCGACTCTCTTTGATCATACTCCATACCTTCCAAATGCCTATGCAGCGAATCACTTATAATTTCACGTACTGCACAATACGGAAATGTTTTGTCAGGCTCAAGTTTATAAGTGTTTTCTATCTTTTCTTGAAACTTGCTCATCTTCCTTGGCTGCAGTTTATCGTCGGATAACTTATGGAACATGGAAGTACTGATCTTTCTTGGCGGCCTTTGGTGAATCAGGTCTCTGAAAGCATCATTTGCAAGCATAATATTTGAGATTTTTCGACCAAGCGGAGGGTGTCTTGCTTGGGTTGAAGATATCTTTCTTGTATTCTTAATTCCAGTTCCGATATCTGCCTCTGTTTCAGTTAAAGTTTCAGTATCCATGCTCACGTTTCCTTAACAACAATAACTTATCAGATTTTCTTGACCGCAGACGTAAGTCCTCAAAAGTAGAAGCGATGAATCGACTTTTATATACAGCCCCTGCACCTGAAAGGTTGTTTGGCGTTTGAGCCTGCATGAATTACTTCACAAACATTGGCTAACTTTCGTCTTCAATGGGAACCATTATCTTACAGGCAGTACGCTGATTTGCTGCCTTTCTTCACTTTATATCTCAACACAATGGCAGGTTAGGGATGCATGAAATCGTTTCTATACGAATTTTGTTGTTATCCTTCAACACATAAACAATTGACATAGAATACTCACGCAAATCATATCAGTTAAAACACAGAATAGAGTTCAAACTCCAACAAGCTTTTGTACTTACCATCATCGAAGTACAAAGCTTTTATTATGCAGGCTATTCTTGTGTGATTCAACTCGATTTAAACACGAAATAAAACCAGAACACGAAAAAAATATATGTAACTGGTAGACGAAATATTGTTAATTTTTTCAATAATAAGATCCAGGGGTGTAGCTATGATTTTTGGTGAGGTGGCGAAGCCCGAAAATATTCCTCAATGATCCGACAGACTTTAGAAATTTCGACAAATTTTCCAACAAAGGCCTTTTTTGACGCTTGGTGGTGGGTGGCAGTTACCCCCTCTGCTCCCCCCTATAGTTACGCCATTGTCAGGGGTCCTCCTAAACTGGGCATTAGGAGAGTCTTACCTGACATAAAAACGTGACATCTTGATGATCGTAAGTTTTCATGTTGCGAAATGTTTCGTATCATATGACAACCTCGTGACGGTTTTTCTTCAAATATTGGTTCAGTTTTAATACAGATGGGCAACCCCATGTACGGGAACTACTTTTGCCAAACTGACCACGAATTGTATTATAGCAATGAGAACAGAAACAGCTTTTACTTTCTTTTCAGTTAACCCAAAAGCCTTGATTTTTGCTTTTTAAAGTTGAGGGGAAACCGGTAGCAATGGTGATTGTCTCAGATATGTGAAAGAAATTAGGGAACTTTTCTAAATTCTAATAGCTTTGGCTTTTTTTCGCGCTTATCATTTTTCCTACTTTATTTAATGTAGTTGAGTTAATTCCTATGTGTGCCCCACTACTTTTTGAATCGAGTTCAGCCCTTATTGAAGTCTGTGAATAACGTCCTATCAGAAGCAATGGTGCTTCAATTTTCCTTCTTCACTTTGGTGATGCCGAGCTTAACTCTGGACCAACTAATAATTCGAAGTCAAAAAAGCCAGCTGCTAAATGAGGAAACCCTGATTTTGCTGAATTCTGCTCGTTTGGAACAAAAATTGCTCGCTTTAAAAAGAGGAAAGTCACAGATTTTTAGAATAAATCTATAGAAATTTCCCAACTTCTCTACCACTGAACGAATTTGATGTGCACTTATGGCTAATACGCCAAGAGGATTATTATACAACAAAGTCCTTCGAAAAAAGATTGAAAATTATAAGTAACCCAAGTAGCATTTTGTGAGTTTTCAAAAATTTTGATTAATATCTAGTTCTGTTTATATTCAAGAAGTGGTGTTTTGTCACCTTTGCGTAGTTAAGTTTGTTTTGTAATCTGCTGTCAAATCTCGCCCTAGAAACTGGAATTGGAAAAAAAATAAGGGTAGTTGCGTGGTTTCAAATAGGGGATGCGAAGGAATTTACCGCGTCTTGGAAATGAGGTATGCTGCACATGGCGAAAAGTATTAGAGATAGATTAAGAGAAAGGATGCGGTAAATTTGTTTAGAGAAGTACAAAAATGACATCTCTTTCAACTCAGTTAAGAAATCTTCAACTACCGGATACTTTATCCGTGTTAAATCTCCAAGATAAACGAGCTTCGATACTTTTTGAAGCTCATGAAGCAGCTGATATCGATATAGACACAATTTTCTCTCTTGGTAGAGCGGGCCTGGATGAGCTACAAGAGATTGACAATGACTTTGCCAAGTTCGAAAAGACACTTTTCAACGAGAATGTGAGAACGATGGAAAGGACCCAGCAGCCGAAAGAGTTTAACCAAAGATTAGATAAGAAAATTAAGGAATTTCTTGTCTACCTTTCGCCGTACTTTTTAATAAAGCCTGCCCAAAAAGCATTGGAATGGCTAATACGGCGTTTTCGTATCAATGTTTTCAATGTTGATGATTTGATGACATGCGTGTTGCCGTTCCACGAAACGAATCTTTTTGCAAGAGTTCTTAGCACTGTCACATTTAACAAGCAGACGAAAAATTGGGATTGGTTATCACAAGCAAAGAAGGCAGGAATCCCTCTTCCAAAATCAGTCCTCATTCAACATTGTTTGACAGATTCTTCTTTCTTGACATTCCTGTGTCAAATGCTTCCGGAGGCCATTGAAATTCGACAAAATAAATCTTTAGAGAAACTCAAGACACTATGCTCGTTTTATACCGGTGTCCTCGTTGGTATCACTGAATCACCAGCATATGTCACAGAGTCTAGAATCGGGAGAATGCTGCCTTTCTTGTACCAAGGTTTAAAATCAGAGATGGATGATTACAAAGCTTCATCTTATATGCTTCTGGCACAAATGTGCTTGATTAAGACATTCAAAGAACAAGTTATCTCTTCCGTTGTGGAGCAGATTTGCAAGGTACTTGCAGGTCCCCTTTGTTGGTTCTCAATCTTGTGAGATATTCAGTTCCAGTAAAGATTTTTGAATTGCACTACATACAGTTTTATAGGAATTACTGAACCAATGTCTTGGAGAATATTATGATTGGTTATATTGTCTTGATAAGAAATTAAATTTGCTCACTTCCTTTACCCATCTCTTTTTTAGACTTTAACTGGTGAAACTACAAAACTTGGGATTCTAGCTTTAGAATGCATTTGCAGGAACCAGAAAATCAAAAGCATTTCAACTAAGTATGTGTTATAAGGCCTTCATTTTTTTCTAGAATTCATTTTTTCATAATCATCTGAATAAAATCGAGCTGTCTAAAAATGCTCTGGTATAAAATGGAACCTGAGAATGTTTAATATTGTTTATTTCTGTTATTCTTTTAGATCTTTGAAATACATTTGTGAATCCAAAGAAATTCTAAAACTGGTCTCTGATTTGGCAGATGAAAATGCCTTAATGTCTCTGCAGCCTGTGTTCATTGCTTCGCTCCTCCATCAAGCACTGATATCAACGCAGTCTGCAGAAATAGCATCTCAGCATAGTGTAGATTATGAACAGATATGTGTCAAATTTTTGCAATGCATCAACTTGCAAGCCAATGCTGTAAAGTCCATTCTTAGGTAAGTTTTCAACAATTATATGTTTTGTTGCCCTATGCATCGGGGTTTCTTGTTGTTATTTTTATGATATTTGAAAAAAGGAATTCATATTAAGAAGAGAACAAGAGGGAAAAATAATGATTGGATGGAAAATTAAGATGTATTTGTAGTTATTCGAGGAAGTTAATAAAAGTGTAACATAACATATACAACCTAAATGCAACTATTTTACCTAAGGCAATGTTATCATTAAGAAGTCTTTTTAGATAACATCAAGGATGGAAATTGTTTGTAAATGAGTGACATGCTTTCATTTCTACAGGAAACTCCTCGAGCAGTATGTCAAACTGAAAGATGTTTCGACAGACCAATCAAAGTTGCTGCAAATTGGCCAGAAGTTTATCCAAATATTTGAGAAGAGGTATGCTTTGTTTTTATATCTAAGTTTTAATTACTTTGAAACTAATAATGGCACAAAAGCAAAATCATATCATTGTTAGCATTTTGAAATTTTGCAATGTTTGGTTCATTGCAAAGGCAGGATTTGGCAATATTTAGAATATATCATCTATCTGAGAATGAACTTTGGCTTTTCCAAGCAAGATTGTTGCTTTTTAAAACAATCTGAACATTTATTTAGACATGGCTCTTACTCTATTTTTTGCAATTTTCAGATATCCTACAGAAGCAGATTCTGTTCTTCAAGGTTTTCTTAGCCAGAGCAAGAGTGAAAATGAGGCAGAGTGGTTGCAGGATTTGATAATGTTTGGGGAAAGTGCAACAAAATTCAGGGTAAGTTCTATCTTCTTGCATGCAATGTTCTGAAGCTATGGATGTTTAAGGTCATCTGGAATGGAAGGGAATCTCTCCTGTGGTTTTTCTCCAAGAGCAACTCAAACGTGAGTTATAATTTTGTAATATCACTTAGAAGTATCGAATTGAAGATGATTTTATGTTTGATATTTTTTCTAGGTTATTCCTGGTACAGAAACCTCACTTTTGTTATGCATGAACCATTCTGATCCTGAAAGAAGAATGCTTGCTGTCAAAGAGCTAATTAGAATCATATCTGAGGTTAAATTTCATATTGCTTAAATGATTTGCTATTTATTATAATAATCAGAATCAGAACATTCCTCTCTCCTGATTAGATCTCCAGAATACTGCACAAAATTTTTTTACAGAAGTTTTACCTTATCTTCAGTGCTCAAAAATGTTAAAGGATCATTTTTCCACAGTCTTCTAAATGCTTTTAGTAGCAAGAACATCGCTCACTCGCCATTAAGACCAATCATAATTATTAATCTTGTGATAGCAGCATGTGTGAAATTTTATATCCAAATTCACGAATTCATAATGAATGTTTGTTATATTTCTTTTCATGAAAAAGAACGAAGAAATTGATGATTACTCCTTTGCTAAAAGTTCCTTGCTTCAAAGGCTGAATGATGATGATTACTCTGTTGTTGAAGAGGTATTCAATGCTGGCAAAACATTACTGCAAGTTATTGGAGAGGATGAAGTAATGGAGGCAGTAGTGAAGAAGATACCGTCTGCAAAGTTTAAACATAGGTATATTGCAACAACTAAGTGCTTTTTTGATAACTATTTAATAATGATAATAACTGATTAAACTTGCATCGTCAGCCTCTGTTTCATCCAGTTTACCTCGCTAATAGTCTCCATTGTTATGATAAAATGCAGGATTATTTCAGACTACTAATGTATAGTAGCAGCATTGTGCTACAATGTAATGAACGCCATGAAGAGATGTGGAACAAAATAAGCACATTGAAGAATGCTTACAGGTCCATTAGATTTTGTTCAGGAGCCTATGCAAGTTAAACATTGCGTGTCTTACAGTATTTTCTCTCCTTCAGGTTATCAATGGTAAAACATCTTTTAACGATTTTCAAAGAATACAAATCATCAGATGCATTGGATAAGAGATCAATCAATTCCGTGTTCGAAATAATTCCAGCATTACTGCCTCGGAAAAGAAAGATCAAAGAGCAAATTGCTGTTTTCAAGTTGCTCAGAGAGTCTTCTTTTGGCTCAACAAATATCTTCATCGAAGCCATTCGCACTGTTGTTAGCACCATCGGTATAATTGCATTATATTTGTTTCATTAAAGACATTGAAAAATGTTGAAAGCAGAGGGTAGGCTAACATATTCCCACCGACGCTATTTTTCCGCTACAATGATCATTCCAGAGGCAACATGGATCACATGATTTTTACCTCGTACTGATTTTGTACCACTATAGCAAAGCTGGATTGGCCTCCTTTGAGAATTTGTTATTTTCTGATCACATGAACTCTTTGGTGTTATGTAACAAGTAAGAAGAGAACAAATTAGCAGGCTTCTTTGCAGATTCTCGGGGAAACGAAGTTTTAAGTCTCAGCTGGCCTGATTTAAGTGTGATTTATCGCAGTATTCAACGACATCAAATTTTTCAAAATTTTCAACCCATACCATATAAACAATTTATTTATTTGATAAAGTTCTATACCATGAAATGGCTAATAAATGATCTTATTTATTTGCAAAGATTATGATTGTTTTCACATTTACATATTTTGCAGATTTAGACAATTTTGCAGACTCACCAACTCTTCATGTTATGATCCAAAAAGCTTGGACAGATATTTTCAAAACTGCTGCAATATTGTTAGCATCAAATCCCAACAAGTCATTTTTGGTATGCCATAATCTATTATATTATATGTTTTTGTTACGATACAGAAAGTTATTGATGGTAATCATTGTGTTGATATCGATAGAAATTTTTCCTCTTTGGGCCTGTTCTTGAAATACCAAATGTTATGCATTGTAACATGCCAAGAAATTCTTGGTTTAGTTGTGCCTTAGACTTGCTTCAAGTCCACTTCTTCTATCGGTAAGCAAGTAATGCCACAGTCCTAAGGAAGCCAATTTGCACCCTGATCTAAATTGGTGATGAGATTTGTCTAATAAAAGCAAAGTAGGGTAACGGTGGTTCCAAACTTCAACGCGTGTACAGCGTGTTAATGATTTCTTGAAACAGCAAGGAAGTGCACTGCACAATGATCAAGTAATTTATCCCGTTAATGATGTTATTACGCGTCCATCAATGTCGTATTTCTATTTTTAGATAACTGTCTCCTTGGAATTTGCTGCATCCGTCGACTTTGATCATTCATTCAAAGTATTTTTGGTTGGAACATTGTTTCATCTGTTAGATCACATTGACAAGGCTGATGTTTTGGCTGTTGTTACTGATGCCGAACCCTTCTTAAGATCGGTCATTCTCACTGCTGGGTCTTTGAAAGGAAGATCAAAATTCTTAGAGGTATTCTTCAAATGTCTACTAACCAGTTTCTTTCATTGGAGTTGGAAGGATTAAAGAGACAACCAATGCGGATTGTCATTGAATTCTTCAAGTAGCGTTATGGGTAGTTCAATTTAGGTTTTTCCATTCATTTCAAACCCCCTGATTAATTTAATCCCATTATTGTTTATAACCTGAAAGCAGTGCCACTGCCGGAGGTCGATGTAGTATTCAAGCCTTATATCTACTTAATATTGCCAATTTAAGTTCATTTAAGTTTTTTTTACAGAATTTCGCAAAACCGAAAGGTTCTCAAGAACTGTTTCAACAGATCCTGCATATAATTTTGTTCCAGAAACGAGAAACTGGGAAAGATAAAGACCGATTTCCTGCAATCAATTTGTTCTGTTCACTGCTGAGAAAAATCATTCAGAATCTTCCTTTGTCAAACGATGGTATGATTGCCAAGTTAATTTTTTAGATTTAATCCAGTTAAAATCTGTTACGCGACGCTGCTATCTGCGGAGCCTTTGCGATGCCGTACAACCGCAACATAGGTTACCTACCTTTAGCCATGTATGCAGGGGGCGATTGTTTTCTTTGTGTTTATGCATCGCTCCATTGATTCGTTGTTCGAAAAAATGATTTGGCCCACCATCGTAGAAAAGAGATTCGGCCTACCATCGAGTAAGGGATTTAATAGACAATTGACTTATGTTAGAATATTTTCTTCGTTGTAACAAGCATTTTTCTGTTGACAGGAGAAGCGAATGGTGACGTCAACACGCATTCTGTCGTATTTGATTTGCTAGCATCTGCCAGTGGACAAGAACTGCATAATCGACCATATGTTGCGATTTTTAGAGTTCTTTTGCAAGAATTTCTCAAGGTATCTTTGTTATTTGTTATACTTGTTTATATATAAATATTATCGCTATATGTTAATGGTTGGTAGTATAAATTTTCTTACTTTTTGCTAACATAAGTATCTTAAAATCTTTATGAGCGCAACGTTGGATGATACAAATGTATTAAAGTTGTCAGTTAAAGTTATAAAATTTGCAGCAACTCTTAAAATGTGATTTCAATTTCCGTTTTTTCCATTTTCTCCCTAGATGCATTTCCCATCGCCAGAGGCACTACTCAACTTCCTATCATCCATATTCATGAAAAATTCGTCGCTTCATTTTCTGTCAAACGAAAGCAACAATTTTGGGAAAATAGACGTTACAGTTTGCGCATTACATATTTTTAAAGTTTGCTTGGAAACTCTTAATACAGATATTGATTCGATAACATCATTTGATTCCGAAGGTTTGTATTTATTACATCTATCCATTTGCTTTTTATTGAAGTATTATCAATCTGTATAAAACTCTACCTTTGTGGTTGTTGAGTCCAAAGAGATAAATGTAATGGAGCGTTGTACCAGGGATTTAAGCTTGTTCAGGTTTGCGGTCAATTGACAAGAAAAATAGAGGAGAGAATGAAGGAATGAGACGAAGAATAAAAGGAAAGAGAAAGAGAGAAGAAAGAGTAAAGAAAAGAGGAAGGAAGAAAAGATGAAATAAATGAAGAGAAGAAAAGGATGTAACAAAAGAGTATAAATAGCAAGGAATATTGAATTAAGGAATAAGTGAAGAAATTAAGGACGAAAAGAAGGGAAAGAAGGGAAATGTAAGGAAACTGAGATCCAAGAAGCCTGGCTCAAATGCGTTGAAGACAGCGTGACTCTACGGGGTTGAGAATATCCAGTTTTAGCGGCTCTCAATTGTCGCTGCTTTTATTTTTCTCTTCGATACATTAAGCTGTTGAATTCTAAGTACCCCAATAGAATGTTTTTTGACATTCTAGTTTTCCCTATTCCCCGATAAATTGTCTGACTATTTAATTTATCTATTTTTTTTGTTTTATACACAGTGCTCCCGACATTAATTGTGATGTTTCATCATCCGTTGAAAATAATCCGAGAAGCTTCAATTGGTTGCATTCACTCATTACATGGAAACAGCAAAGTAAAAATCGACAATGGGTTGAAATATTTATTGGACTATCTTGTCGATAATGACACAGAAATCATTGAAGATCGCAATCAAATTTCTGTGTAAGTACAGCATTAATTACACATCTACCTAGTTGTTAACTACATACATGCGTGAAAATCTGAGTAACAACTGTCAAGTCTTGTTGTACTAGTAACATCTAGTCTGCTCTTTCTACATGGAATTTGTCACTGTAAAACTAACAGGCCAACAGTTATGATAATTATTAACATCTATTAGAAATATCTATCAATTAACTCTTTTTCCATTTTGTAGCGTACTTGGGAGGTTGTTTAGGCCACTTTCTAATGCTGACGAAGACGTTGAAATGATGGAACCGAAGCGATTAGAAGATTTGAGACTGTTAGCTAAATATCTTTCTGGCTTTGTTTTGCGGTCAAACATCAATTTGAAGGTTGGAGTTGCAACTCTGACAGCATCAGTGGATTTTCAAGTATGGAATTAAGGTTTAATAAATGAAATTAACATGATCTTGGTGCTTTGCCCATTGTTTATAACAATTGTTAATAGCTCTACACCTAACATAAGAGAGAGAACGACTTGTTATCATGCTTTTGGAACAAACAAAGGAAGCTAGTAGACGTGCAAAAATGGTGACCTTAAACGAAAACCTATTGCATCTTAAATTCAATTTTAATTTCATCATTTAAGCTAGATGATTTAACTTCGTTTAACTTTAGATTCGAAAGCATTGCATATCTCCACATAGCGCTTTGAATCAATTATTCTTAAGGTGATTAATTTTGTGCCTCTTCGTGTATTATAGGTACTTTTTTATACAGTGAAAGATGAATTTAAGATAAACAGTTGTAGAGTTTAATATAACTCTATTCCCGATCTTAAATTTCGGTGCTTTTCCAAAGATAATTTTCATTATTATTTTTGAATTCCTTCCTAGGAATACTTGATGTATCTTATGCCATTTATTGAAAATCTTATCAAATGTGCACAGACTACTGGTACGTCTTATATATAAATTCTTTGATGATAGTAGCCTTTGATGCTGATGCTCTTCGATAAAAGTAATGAGCCAACGAGACTCTAGCTTAAATGAATATTTTGTATGTTTTACACGTTAACAAACAATCTGCAGCTTAGATATTAGATAAATTTTATTCCCCTATTTAGTTTGTAAGGCTGCTTGCAAACTTAGAGACGCTCTACATAGCTAAACTCTTTTAAGCACTGTTTATTTCTTGATCAAATGAACTCAGTACTTAGCTGATAGCAGATGTCTTTCAGCTAAAGATACCTTCACACTACGGCAGACTGCTGCCATTTGGTCTGCATATTTGATCCTTATATATGTGGATGTTCTGCTGTTTTCATTGGCAGACAGTTGTTTGATAAGTTATATCTTTCACAAAGCTTTCATCATCTTCAACAAGAACGTAGTTTGAAATTCTCTAACGTTACACAATGTCTCTGTTGTTTTCAAGGTTTAACTGCCCTGGAATTCACGCTGCTCACATTACTTATGGAGAAGTTCAATCCAAGAAACGTGAACATTTTCGATAAATCCCCATCCTCTTTGTTGACATTCAAAACAGCTTTGAAATTAGGACAGATTTCACCCGGATCTAATTTGTCAGTTCAACAAGAATGTCTTAAACAGGTAAATTCAATCCATTAAAAAATGTTACAATCCTATCAGAACGTTTTCCCTCACCTTCTAATAATTATTCTAATAATGTACTTTCATTATAGAATGGTGATTATTTTGCTTACTATAAGTCTTGTAAGTTATTTTCATTTAATTTTATCAGTGTTAAAGGTTATTTGTAATCTAGCCTTAAACATTTAGCCTAAACAGCTACATTTTAGCCTTGAATTAGGGATACAATTACGCCCTTCGTCCGTTCCTCTCCCCTGTATCTTTTAAATCGGTTCCACTATGCTCAAGAGAAGTCTCCTATGTTTTGATATTCAATATTTGGTTTTCCCTCTTTCAAACCATGAACCTATTGTAGCTAATTGTATGATTTGCTCTTGTTTATACACCACTTTCCGTCTCTAGGTTACATCTAGTTTCTACGAAAACCTTTCCTCCAGTAAAACGAAAAATGAGATCTTTGATGCTCTCCTGGAAGCAGCTGTTAATAGCAGTGGCACGACTATTATTACAACTATTAGGGAAAAGCTTATCGATGTGAGTTTTAAACTTTTGTTAACATTTGATTTAGAAACTCCTAATATTTAATAACTCATATTTATTTATATATCTCTAACAGAATAACATAAAGATGGAATGTTTATGGTTCTACTTCATTCCCTTTATAGTGTCTTCATCTTTGTTGTACACGAAGCCTTGCATCGTCAGAGCGAGGGATCAGAGTAGGGGGGGGGGGTCAGAGTAGGGGGGGGATGTTTACACACTAGATCAAAGAATATTTTTTCATATTCTTGATAGCTAACAGACCAATAAAGTAGAATATAAATCATAACACAACCTTTCATCTTATTTAGCTCTTTTAATTTTTTATCTAGTTACCAATCGTCTCTGATGATGTGGCCAAGCAAATTTCCAATCTTAGAGAAGAAACCGGGGTAACTCAGGCCAAAAAAGCTAAGAAAACAAAGAGGTATGGGTGATGAGCTTTTTATGATATATTAAAACCATAAAACGTGATTTAAATTTAAGATCCATTGCTTTTATAAGCACCTTAATTTAGAGTTTTTGTTTGCGTTTATGTTGAAGATTATCATAAAAAACTAATGACAAGTTTCACTTGAATATGTTGAAGAATACTGGAAATTTTAACAAAAAAAATCAAAGCAGTTAAATTCGCAATGGCTCTGATATATGACTTGGATAAAACCTATTTAAGTTTGATTTTATTAACATTTTTTAATAGAGATTGAAATACATTGATCTTCGCCTATGCATTCTTTCCAAGGGCTGCAAAATCGTCTATCAACCAAGATGGGCATGACATTATTGACACACCGAAATGGAGCAAGATTCTGTTGCTTTTAGAAGTCATGCAACTCAAGACGAACCTGGTTTATAATGAAAAGCTAATTTTGGCAATTTTTGACTTGCTAACGTTGTAAGTAGTTTATTTTTTATCACATGGTTATCAAACCTTGCAGATGTTTGCCTCTGAACAAATCAAAAAGTGAAAAATATAATCGAGAACTTTCATGCCATCAAGATGTGAAGTATTCTTAAGGAAAGTCTGCTCATCACTACAGTACTCACTTGATAAGGGTCGTGGCGACTTACTATTCATGTGATCAATGCTGGCTAACATGTGATCAATGCTGGCTAACCTGTAGTGAACGCTGGGTATCATGTGATCGGTGCTGGCTATCATGTATTCAGAGCTAGCTTAACCGATTGAATTGTTGCGACTTGGTGTATCTTGGTGCACCCTCTCCTTTCATCTAGATTCAATACCTTGACTTATATGACTTGCTTGGTTGTTTAAATATATACCCTTTTGCTATCAATGTGAGCACTGTATAACTGGCCTGTTTTTCTTCGTTCTAGTTGCCTCGAGTTGAACGCCACGAACCAGCCACCCATTGAATACATGAAACAGTTGTTGCTAGGTTCTTTACGAAAGAGCATTGACGAAATTCTTAAATCACCCGAAAGAGGTAAGGATACATGAAATGGATTTCACAACATATAAGAAAGTGTTTGAAACCAGTGTTTACATGCACTGTCTACTATCACAATCAATGACGGGATTTCAGTTGTGGGGAAAAAGTTGGAGACATGACCCCCTTTGTTTTCCACCCATGATTAGAATAAATGTTTGATGCTGTAATACTTTATGAGATCACAAAGATAGTCCTTTTTATCTGATATTTTGCACAGTATAAAACGCCACATAATAAACATATTTATCTAGATTGGGTTTAAAAATCAAGTCAAATTCTTCTTGTTTTTGCCGTAATTCTTATGCAATTTTCACGTACATATTTATAATTGATTGTTTTTTCCTTAGATGTAATTGCTCAGGAGAAGTTCAGCCTGGAAAAAATCATCGAGTGTTTTAGAACATCTGAAAATCCTCAGACGCATCATCAAGCCTTGCTTCTTCTTGGCAGAGCCGCGAGTCTTTTCCCGGTAAAATTTCTCATGTTTAATCGCCTCTGTTTCATTTCTGCAACACCTCCTCGGTTTAGGATTTGTAACAATTTTTCAGATGCAAGAACCATGGCCTATGAAAGTATCAAGACACGGTCTGTTGGAATCAATAAATATCTTGTTCCCATGTATTGGTACTCTCACGAGTTGCCATGCAGTCGAATAAAACAGCAGTGAGAGGGTAATTGGCCGGTAACCATCTTTGTATATAAAAATTCGTTTCTTCTAATAATAAAGTGTGAGAGAAATAGTCGGTCATTTGGCATATTACACCAAATTTTGCCGAGTTTTAAACACAGATTTTTGAAGCGATTTTTCATAAAAGTTTTGTCCAGTTGGTGGAACGTCTTAAAATCATTTTCAGTACTTCTAGACAACAATCCTTACAACACTCTGATTTGCGTAGCACCTTTTTGCTTAACTAAATATTCGTTTTCTCTTCAGGATCTTGTCTTGCATAACATCATGCCCATCTTCACGTTCATGGGAACGAATATTTTACGCCAAGACGACAGTTACAGTTTTGACGTCATCAAGAAAACCATCGATGCTGTCGTCCCAACTCTTGTTTCTGTAAGTAAACATCAAAGTACTAGGGAAGTAGAGTATATCGTTGTGAACGTTAATCCTAACGCTAACTCTAATTTTTATCTTAACCAGAATTCTAACCATTTTAACTCTAAATCTTATCCTTCCTACGTTTAATGAGAATGATTATTTCTCACTAACATTTACTATTTTGTTTCAGGCTGGAACCCCTGAAGATTCTGGATCAGCCAAACCCGGACCAAATAAAGATGATATAGTGAAACTTGTAGTCCGGGTTTTTGTAGATGCAGTGCCGTATATTCCAGAGCACAGACGCATGCTGTTGTTCGAGCATTTCTCGGTTGTACTTGGAATAGAGAAGTACCTTTACGTAATTGTAGCTATGCTGCTCGAAAAACTATTAGTACCAATGGATCAAGGAAAAGACAGTGAAATGAAGGTAAGATAGAGTTATTAACCCTAAGTACAGTGGTCCATTGATACAGGATTTTACTGAATAAACCCTTGTAAACACTTTCACGAGAAGAGCAAATGAAGAAGAAAGCAAAGGAGAAGGAGAGGAGAGTAAAGGAAAGGAAAGGAAAGGAAAGGAAAGGAAAGGAAAGGAAAGGAAAGGAAAGGAAAGGAAAGGAAAGGAAAGGAAAGGAAAGGAAAGGAAAGGAAAGGAAAGGAAAGGAAAGGAAAGGAAAGGAAAGGAAAGGAAAGGAAAGGAAAGGAAAGGAGTGAGAGAAGAGAAGAGAAGAGAAGAGAAGAGAAGAGAAGAGAGAGAAGAGAAGAGAAGAGAAGAGAAGAGAAGAGAAGAGAAGAGAAGAGAAGAGAAGAGAAGAGAAGAGAAGAGAAGAGAAGAGAAGAGAAGAGAAGAGAAGAGAAGAGAAGAGAAGAGAAGAGAAGAGAAGAGAAGAGAGGAGAAGTAAAACAGTAAAAAAGAAGTAGAAAGTAGATAGGTTGGAAAATATTTTCAAAGACAATGCTCATTCTCAATTTTTTATCTTTTAGATTTCTGATGGAAGCTCATTGTCTTTAGATTTTCCTTTGATTCTTATGAAACACTTTTCGCTGCATGAACAGGTGAAATCATTAATTGAAATAAACTATTTCCCATCGATTTATCATTTATTCAATTGAATTTATCTTGATTTTAATACTTTATGTTACACCACAACGCTATATATCAGATATAATAAAACTGATATCATAACATTTTGTGTAACCATATTAATCTTCTGTTTGGCCTATTGCAGGTTACTACCATTGCAAATCTATTCCAGTTCCTCGCAGCTTTGGCTGATGAGAAACCAGAGGGTATGTTATTTTTTCCTGAATCATTTTTTATACCTGCATTGATGCAAAAGATAACTGTATACTTATCTGTATAAGAGATGTCTGGGAAAAATGCATTTATCATCGAACATGAAATACGAGGGTTGATGTTGTTATTCCGAGTATAAGGTTGATGCTATCTTCAGGCAGCTGTCTAACAATCGCACCTAGCGTGAACTTAAAGTAAAAGCTTTAGCGGTTTCCCTCTTATCTCCGAGCTTATATCAATGTTCATACTCGCATACTTATCTTCTTAGCAAAGAACTTTTGCTTGCTAATGGCATTAACATTCCCAAAATAAAATCATTTTTACACTTTGCCAGAAACGCGTGCGAAGCGGGTAACACGTGCAATCAAATCAAAACATTCGAATGAAGATCTTGTGCCGTTGTTTGATGCGACAAAGTATAGCACAAACGAGATACGGCAATTCAAATGGCAGACGCTTGATTTTGTATCAAAGGTTCTTGCAGATCAAGATTTCATTGACAAGGTAACCTTATGTTTTTTTATTTTTTTGACAGGCTAGGTTATTCATTTCAGAAGTGCTCAATCAGTCAAGCAAGCGTTAACTCCCAAAGCAAACGAATTGCAGTGTCTTAATTGTATCAATTTCTATTTTAGGCTTTGAGGTTTTTCGATGAAGATTAAACACACTGATATGGCGTACTAGGGGCATCAGAGCACTTGCTCCCAACCTTAAAGAGTTGTGCTAATTTCTGAGAAACCCCTCTTGAGAACATTCTTGCTTGAGAAAAGTGCTCATATTCCTAAGACTTTTTGTTTGATAGGGTTTAGTTATTGTTATTAATCCTATATCTACTTGTTTTAGGCGGCATCAACCGATTCAACCTCTGGCGAAAATCTTTATCTTCGGTAAATTCAATTCAATTTTTTGTCAACATTTCAAACACCATCATTCCCATCATGCATCAGCAAGACATCAATCGGCTTTTATGATTCTTATTGCAATTAAATTTATCGTTTTATTATGATATTGATTTTAATATTAACAATTTATTATAACCACGGTAGCTAATGGAATTCCAATTTTTAGAAAAATCTGATGTTTGTTCAGTTGTCATTACATTTTTCCCTCTTTCTTATAGGTTATTGGAAGAGATGTTAGAATATCTTGACAAAGTGGGAAATAAAGCAAATGAGGAGGAGGATGCAGCGTCTCTCAAGTATTGGAAAGTTCAGCATCAAAAGGGTGGAGAAATTTTAAACAAAGTGAGTAGCTTTCGTTGATTATTTTTGAACCGTGGATTTAATTGACTAAATCCTTGTTTATTTTAAGGGGAAGAGCAGATGAAGGAGAGTGAAAGAAGAAAAGAGAAAGGGAAAGGAGAAAGCAAAAGGAAGGAAGGGAAGGGAAGGGAAGGGAAGGGAAGGGAAGGGAAGGGAAGGGAAGGGAAGGGAAGGGAAGGGAAGGGAAGGGAAGGGAAGGGAAGGGAAGGGAAGGGAAGGGAAGGGAAGGGAAGGGAAGGGAAGGGAAGGGAAGGGAAGGGAAGGGAAGGGAAGGGAAGGGAAGGGAAGGGAAGGGAAGGGAAGGGAAGGGAAGGGAAGGGAAGGGAAGGGAAGGGAAGGGAAGGGAAGGGAAGGGAAAGGCCTTCTGTTCTAAACTCGACGATTAATGATGGCGTTCTCTATCCATATTACGTTTGTAGAATGTAAAGTTTTGTTGTAAATTATCATCAAATCTATTTATTTTCAAACAGGTATGCAAATTGTTGACATTTGACTTGTTCATTGACGTAACTAAAGGATTAATGGAGAATAAAAACATCTTCATACGCAAAAAGATCACCGAGTTGATTGGAGAGAAGATCAGAGGAACACAGCAATTCAATCAAGATGAGGTTTGCATAGAATTCTGTTTTTAATGCGAAGCAGTGTTTAGACAACTAAACCGCTGTTAATTACAAACTGATGACTCTGTCAAAAACAGTGTATGCCTTTGCATATGTTTAGATGCAAAAAAACAAAAGAAATCGGTCCCTTCACAAATCAAACCGCGCTCATTAAAGGCGAATTATTAGGATGGCTTTAACTTTTCTCTCGTTGATCTTTCCTCTGTTTTTCAGTGCTTTTGGGGAGACTGTCTTACTAAACGAATCACAACCAAATATGCTTTATTGCTTTGTAGCTCTTTATGTTAAGGATTACGCCCTAATTATCAACTCTTGATTTGTAGATGATTAAACTTCTGTCAATCACAAAAACCCTGGTTAGCATGGTCAGTATTGATTCAATTGAGATACCCATCAACAAACACACAGCCTTGCAAACATTGAAGCCACTACTCATTTTGTTATCAAAGGACCATGCGGAGAACATTGCAAGCACAGCAAATGTTTTCATTGATCTGATATCATCTTCAGGAGCACATCCTAACAGCTCTGCAAGTGCCTTACTTTGCCTAGGAGAATTGGTCTCGGCATTGAATGCTCGAATGATACAATTCCTACCACGTTTGATGCCGTCTTTGATCGAACTATTAAGAGACGAAGACAAAGGGTATGTAGAAGCTTGCATATCACGTTCACCAGCATCATCATGATCATCATATTATTCATCATCATCATCATCATTATCATCATCATCATCATCATCATCATCATCATCATCATCATCATCATCACCATCAGCATTATCATCACCATCATAATCATCATAATCATCATCATCATCATCATCATCATCATCATCATCATTATCATCATTATCATCATCATCATCACCATCAGCATCATCACCATCAGCATTATCATCACCATCATAATCATCATCATCATCATCATCATCATCATCATCATTATCATCATTATCATCATCATCATCATCATCATCATCATCATCATCATCATCATCATCATCATCATCATCATTATCATCATCATCATCACCATCAGCATCATCACCATCAGCATTATCATCACCATCATAATCATCATAATCATCATCATCATCATCATCATCATCATCATCATCATCATCATCATCATCATCTTTCCTAACCATTTTCATAATCTTTACATTGCAGGAAAGATATGGTTATTCTGAGCTCCATTATTGCATTAAACAAGATTGTTGTTTCATTACCAAAGTTTTTGAGCCCTTATATTGTCCAAATTCTTGAAGTTTTAACCTCCACTCGATTTGATGATAATTCTGTAAAGGTCTCATCCATCATTTCACAAATCAGAGCGAAAATTATGTCGTTGCGCGGAGAGATTTCGGAGAAAATCTTGCCACGAATTTTACTGCCAGCTTTGGATTCATGTTTTGAAAAAGTCATTAATTCTGAGAAGGTAACAGTTTTGGTTTTCTCTTATTTGCGTTAGCAGCATGATTATTCCATGACATTTTTATGATCCGAACTGATCTGAATTTCATTGCCATCATCATAATCATCTGATGAATTTCGTATGATCTTGCCTTTACTTTCTTTTGTTTCATGTTGTGTCATTTTGATTATTTTTTAGCTTTCCTACTCGTTGAACGAAACTTTCTTCTTGTTTTCAAAGCTCGCATTGCAGTTTTTCTAACACATTTCTCTTGCTCCCTAGCATTCATTATTAGCGCTGATGGACGTCACAAAGAGAGCGGTTGAATCGATGCCACGTGACAGTATCAAAACCAATCATGTGAAGATTCTTGCTTTGTTTGTGAAAGCATTTGACATCAGGTGCTTGTATTCCAAGAAGCCTGAACAGGAAGTTAGCATTGCGGAAGAAAGCATCATCGCAGCGTTCTGTGCTCTAGTGATGAAAATGTCTGAGAATACATTCAGGCCTATGTACTTAAAGGTATGGTAATGCTGATAGTTCTTCCCTAACCCTTTGTAGTCTTCTACTAAAAGATTTTTGAAACAGTGGTTTGTTAACTAACCATCTTTTGAATTTAAGTCCACCTGGAAAGGGGGAAAAACAGTTTTGGAAATGACAATGTAACCAATTGCTTCCTAACTTTCTATGACATACCGTTATTGGAATATTTCCCACCCTAAACGTATTTGCTTCAATTTAACTCTCATACTCCCCATATTCCTCAAAATCAAACTCCTCGTGGGGTCACACTGCCAAAATACTTATTTACTTTTTTCTCAACCCGATTTCGTAGCATACTAACCTCTACATAAATACCCTTTATAGGTTATGTACAATATCATCAGATAGATAGATATAACTTCATTTCTCAACATTTTTTCATAGATTTTCAGCTGGTCGACATCAAATGAGGAGAAAAATACTCGATTGATAACATTTTATCATTTATGTTGTGCCATTTCTGACAAACTAAAAGGCCTATTCTTACTGTTTGCTGGACATATTATAAAGCCTTGTGCTGAACTGATTGCAAAATGTCATGCAAAGAATGACAACGAAGGTAATAGTTTCAGATTATCAAGAAATTAAGGGGGGCTACTTTTGGCATATATATTTATTGAAACATCTTAGAGCATAGCTAGAGTTACAAATTATAGATTTAAACCTGAAGGATGTGGCTGAATTTACCTTAAACTTGTAACTTTTATTCAGCCTCTAGTTCTTTGTTTTTTATACTTGATTTGCCAGAATATCTAAGTAATCTTGTATCATCCGTAAACATACCATGACAACGAGCATTTACTGTCAAGGATCATTCTTGCATTTCCTTTCATATTTTTTGACTTTGGGGTTTTGTTAAGTACTGAACTTGTCTGCATGCAACGAGAAATATACTCATTGTTTTGATAGACCCTCGTGTAATTTTAACATATGGTAGCCAAATTGTGTGCCAATTACATACCATAATGATTGATGTGAATGATTCGTGGAAGATGGAAAGTGATTGATGTTCTCTGTAGCTTCGGTTCAATCTTTACATCCTCGTTTTATGTTCATGAAGCAATTTTCTCGTTAATTATTGACAGATTTGGAGTTGTTTAAAGAAGACAACGAGACGAAAACGAATGCACTACTTACCTTTATTTTTGATTGTTTGGAAAAATGTTTCCGTTATGACACACAAGGATTTCTCAACAAAGAAAGATTTGAATACCTCATGTCTTCCCTTGTAGAACAGGTCGGTATAATATCTGTTATCTATCTACATTTTTGTCGAATTATAGTTTTACAGCTTGCCTTTTTCGATCAAATGATAAATATATGATCAATTTTGTCTTGGACATTCTAACATTTTGGACTGCACCAGAGAATGGAAGACTTCTGGATGCATAATGACAAAAATGGAGACAGTGAAGACGGTTTTTTCCTAGGTTTGGTTAACAAAGAAGCATTTATATCTAAGCATTTACATTTTTTTTTACATTTTAAATCCCCACATTTTAGCTGGACAATGATCTTGGTGGTATCTCTTCTTACAACGAACGCGTTCTCAACCACCTCAATCCTTGCCTGGCTTCTTTGGCTGTTGCAATAAACGATGAATCTTGTTGGAAGACTCTCAATTATCAGATTCTTTTGAAAACAAGAAACCAAGTATCTCAGGTGTGTATCCATCATAAGGAATTGGTTAAGCGTCTTCCTGCTTATTTGACTCTTTAAGATACATACTGGCCATTATTTAAAGGTTGTAGTTATTAATAGGAGTTTTTCAGTTATAGAAACAACACATGTGTTTGTCCTCAGGATTATGTTGGCTTTATCGGCATGTAATATTAGCTTTTGCTGTCTTCATCTACTGTTAAAACAGTGCTTTTGCCTTCTAATGCAATTTAAAGTTTGGATGTGCCAAATTTTCTATTAACTGTTGTGCAGGTGCGGTTCGCAGCCTTGAAATTATTGGAGGAGATCCACAAACGCATTGGTGAAAGTTATTTGATATTGTTACCAGAAACAATACCATTCTTAGCAGAACTGATGGAAGGTAAGCTATTTGTGTTGGAGAAACAGAAGACACTCATGTCAGCTGTTTAGAATACACTTCTCTTGTATATGTTGTTGCAAATACTGTTGGTAGAATATTAAACCTTGTGAAAAGGCCAAAGTTTGATCTGATCAGGCAACTTTATTAGTAACAGCTTAGAATTCAATTCAATCTAAGATTGAAAGGCCTGTAGCAATGAGGAGTTGTGGGGGTGGTGTGGGAGGGGGCATAAGACCTGCCTGGAAAAAATTTTTTTCTTCAAAACTGATCATTTTTATGGCCCTATAAGAGTATTTTGTTGGCAAATTTTGCAACTTGTTAGCTTCTTAAGGATGGCAGCCTACTTTGTGATGGAATTGGTCTTCAATAGCTCCTAGAATATGACATCTAATGACATCAAATGCTGGATTTTTGCATAATTGTATAATATTTCTAATTTCTTTAGATGAATCATTTGAAGTTGAAAAGCAATGCCAGCAAGTGATTAGTCACATGGAAGAGATTCTTGGAGAGTCATTGCAGAAGTACTTCTAACCCATGATTCTACAATTTATAAACTAGGATTATATATTGCATTATGAACCATTATTTTTCAAAATTGGGGACAATGGCATGAAAGTTGAATTTTCAAATATTGTTGTGGTTTTTGGTGAAAACTTCCACTTTAATTTTTACACATCAATCTGCTCCATAAGGAATCACAAGAGGGCCTGGTTGATTGAAAAGGCCCCAGTTTTCATATGAATTTATTGAATGGGACAATTAAAGAGACAGTTGTTTCCCTGTTTCTCTCTAAAAAGGAAATTAATCACATTTTATTGAGATCATTTTTGCTCAAAAAAGGGAAGAATGTTGGTAAGCTCTTGTCTTTTTAGCCACAAGAGACAAGTTTCTGTTTAGTGTATTATTAAATATACATTTAAGTACAGAGCAAAGATTTAAGAGAAAACAATTAACAAAACAAAACAAGATTTTTGACAAACTAAGGTTTGATAAAACTTTCAATTGTAAGCAACACATTTCATAAACTTTCAAGATTTATTAAAACACTCCAGTGAATGTTACCACATTTATGATTTTGGTTTAAGTTCATAAGTTTATAAACAACTTCACCACCATTGGCCAATTATTTAATGTCTATCAATATTCCATTGAGAGCTCCTAAAAACAAGAGATGGTGCATCAGAAGCCAAGTAAATTGAGATTCCATTGAATGTAAGCTTGAAAAAAATTTTTACAAGAAACCCAGAGCTCATCAGTGTTTCCTGATTTTGACCTTAATACTGCAAAAAACCTTAAAAATTTAATATTTGAAGAAAAACAGTAGAAGTCTTTGATATATTACCCTTGATCAAATTTGTCTTTTTACATATTAAAACGGATAAGAAGAATGAGGTCTACAACGGTAACAACTAAAAAAATTTGAGGAGTAAGGAATTGAAGGAATGGAGATCATTTTTACAGGAGAATGTTTTCATGTTCAACAAAAAATGATGCTCACCTATTCCAAAGATTTAATGAGTGCCTCATGAAATTCAATTGAAATAATAGCTTTTGCTCGCTCCTCCTCAGTGGATGCTGTTGATAGCAGAGTTTGTGATGACTCTAGTCCTTGTCGGGCAGCATGGATGTCCAAGTCTGCCAAAGGCGCAGCTTCCTCCGCTAAAATTTGAGCAGTTGAGTCTTTGTTGACAGTGATTGAACCACTGCTTACGAAATATTTTTCTGTAGTACCTCCATTATAAACTGTTACGATGCCAGGCTTCATAACTGAAATGATCGGAACATGATTTGGAAGAATACCAAAGTTGCCAGTAAGTGAAGGTACGTCTACTTGAGCAACACCGACTTCATTAAAAAATACCTGTGTGGAAAAAATCAAATTTTAAATGAAAAGTAAGAAAAAATTAGGGTCCCAAAGTGATTCATCTAGTGAGATATTCTATGAAGTGACATTTTGATACATATGCCATATTTACTCTTATATTCCTGCTGCAGGGTTAGTGTTTTAACCTAAGAAAAAAGGTGGTATTATTATTAGAAAGAGGGTATATTGGAGAGGCGGGATTATTCTTCCAATGCCTTGAATTTTAGACCTTAGAGTACACCGTTGGTAGGTAAGGGCCAAAGACGTAAAACCATTTTGAAGGGTACATAATACTATCCACCTTCCCACAAAAACTGTGTATTTGGAAGATTTTGGTCAACATGAAAGAGCGAGTGTTTCTACTAACCTTTGATGGAGTGCCAAATGTCAGCTTCAAACCACCAGATGCGGCCTCGTCTGCGAACCCTCTCCTGCTTAAAGCTAGTCGAAGTAATCTGGAAGATGCTTGAGCCCGGCAAACATTGCGAAGAGCAGCAAAAGACATTTTTATTAATTTATTTGGTTGGACGAACAGAATCCACACTTGTCTCAGGCCGAGTTATAAAATCGAGAAGGACAACGAGAATGGATTGTGTAAATGAGGCTGGAGTAAAGCAAATTGAGGCTATGACATAATGGTAGCTCAGAATCTTCCTTGTTTGTGTCACTGATTCACTGCACTCACCAGGTTAGGACACTGATCAGTGGGTTAGGACCTTTAATGCTGTATTTGTCAGCATGCGATATCAGAGTACTCGAAACAATGTTAAAGGAAAGTCTTTTCAAGATGTTTTGATGGCTGGTTATGCAAATGATGGTGGCTTTTTCATGCCAGAGGTCATTCCAGTTCTAACCACTGACGAATTAAAGCAGTTCTCGTCTTTCAACTATGCTGAGCTTTGTAGGGAAATCGTTAAAAAATTCGTTGCCAGTGAGGAATATCAGAAGCTTGGCTTACACGGTAGTTTTGGCTTAACAAATTTTTCACACCATTTTTGGTACAGTCAAAAAAGACCAACTATAACAAAAGATAAAATTCTGCTGTTTGGGTTTTTTCTTTGGCCTGGCAGAACATGAAAGATGAAACGCTCAGCGATGCCGGAGGAGGGGGGGGGGGGACAAGAAGGCAGCTGCTTAATTCCTTAAAAACTTTTCGGAAAAGTGTTTTGGAATAGGCAATTAGACTACCAATGAAAGTGATGACTTTTTTGTTGGAAATTGTGCAAAATTTCGTACATTTCAGATTAGTTGACTTTGCCAACTCATGTCTCATGTTTGGTAGCATGTCTACCATCACGATACTTCAATAAGACACAAATTTGTTTGATTTTCTTGAACTATACAGGCCATGGTTTTTGGTAGAGTGTCCTTCAAAGAATGTCTGCCCCCTGTGCCCCTCAATGCTTCTGGCATCTCTCGATTTGATTTAATTTTATCTATAACTGAATTTAACGTCAACCTTTTATTGTTTCAAATTGATCAAAAGTGAGAAGCTGAATTAAAAGAACAATTCCTTCCACCCTATGAACACAATCAATTTGATGGCCCTGCATTCTTACTCAGCTCAAAACATTATATGTGCCAACCTTGATTAAATCTTTTAGACCCCCCCCCCCCCCAGTAAGAGGTCGCAGTAAAAGGTCATGCTCCTCGATGACGTCATTGGTCAATGCCTCTCCAATCATTTCGTATTTATTGTCCTACCCTTTTACTACAGAACGTCCCTCACGGAAATTACCTAAATTAACATAATTAATATCATAAACATTACTAGTGTCCAGTCCT
This sequence comes from Catostylus mosaicus, assembly GCA_964019065.1. Taxonomy (NCBI): domain Eukaryota; kingdom Metazoa; phylum Cnidaria; class Scyphozoa; order Rhizostomeae; family Catostylidae; genus Catostylus; species Catostylus mosaicus. The sequence goes on from OZ025192.1 coordinate 1,503,338, forward strand.
ACTTCATTTGTACCTCACGTACATAAAGTTGTTTCTTATTTTTCAGAACTGATTGGGCAAGCATTCACCAAATTTGCTTGCGAAGAAGTTGTGCCTGTCAAGAAAGTAGGGAATGTTTACATAAGTGAGTTGTGGCATGGCAGAACAATGGCATTCAAAGATTTAGGTACATCATGTCTTGGTCTTTTCGCAGAAAGCCATCTGAAGCAGCAAAATTTACATGCAAATGTTATTTGTGCGACCTCTGGAGATACTGGGAGTGCTGTAATGGAAAGTGTCAAGGGTTCAAGGTTCATAGATGTGTTTACGTTGTTCCCCGAGGGTCGCTGCTCTGAGATTCAAGAACGACAAATGGTCTGCCTCGAGAATGAAAACGTGAACGCGTATTCTACGCAAGGAACTTCAGATGACTTTGATATTGTCATGGCAGAGATTTTCAACGATAGAGAATTTTCCAGCCAGAATACAGTAATGAGTTTTAACTCTCTAAACTGGGTTAGGATTCTTATACAAATCGTGCACTTTTTCTTTTCATATTTTCGCGCTGTTGAATCGATTGGAGATCTGGCAACAATTGTCGTCCCATCTGGTGGCCTTGGTAACCTCACAGGTGGGTATAAGGTCGTTTGCTATCTTTCTATCCACGCTTTGGTACCACACCAAGCTTAATGCCAGCCCTTTCTGGTCATTTTGTTCATAATTTTGCAGCCTTTTTGTCCCATCTTCCAGCTTTCATGAGCTGCGGCAGTGGCGTCGTTGCAGCCGCCGGAGTGTAAGCGCCTATGCACCCAACAGTCTCTCATCATTCTGATCATCTCCATCGAATCTATTCTTGGACTGTCTCAACCGTTAACGTCCCATTTGAAACTGCAATTTATGCGTATTTTCTACGTTTCTTTTGATTAAGCCGTCTGTATTAGTCTTAAATGGTGTAATTACCATATGCGAGAGGAGATTTAGTGAGGATATGAAGTGGCGTCCTCGTTGCTATTCATTGTACAGATTTATCACTATCTGAATGACCATAGAGCTCAATTCATTTTAGCTGGATACATTTCAACTGCAATGGGTCTTCCAATAAAGCTGGTTGCTGCTGTAAATCAAAATGGTGCAACTCACAAAATACTTAGCACGGGCATATTTGAAGAGCCTCGAGAAGTGCTTCGTTCTTCTTCCTGCTCTATGGACATCGCAGTAAGTCATTACCTTCCGTTTTCTGTTATATGACGTCTATGTTGCCCCTCCCTCCCTGTCCAATTTCACCTTGCTTATTATTTGTTGCTTTTCTTTCGATACCAGAAGCATCACTTGAGGGGTTAGGGATTGGCTGCTGGCTCTCAACTATCAAAACACCGCCTGCTATAGCTGCTGGAGGACAAACATTACGATTGGAGGGCAATTTTATGGCTTTAGTTGGACAAAAGTGCCATCACCCAAGGCAGTGGTCCCATCACCTTCCGATGACAAACCAGCCAGTAACACCCCTGCATGAGAGTGTTTTCAATGATGCAGATTTTCTGTTAACTTTTCAGGTGCCATACAACATTGAAAGATTAATTTACCTTGGTAGTAACAGAGACGATACTACTGCACGCATTATGAACAGTTTTAAAAAGAGCAAATCAGTTGTAATACCAGAGGTGGTTTTGAGCAAGGTACCTAATTCCTTAAAAAAATTGCAAATTCATGACTTATTTTTTCTATAATCGTAACAGATCAGTTGAGTTTTTTATGTTGTCTCCTGAACCCAAGCTAGAAGGTAAGAACTCCCCGATTTATTCATTTCTGCATCAAGGGACGTTTTTATCGTGAAGGTAAAACAAATTTCACAAATTTCAATCAAACGAACTGATTGAGTTTTTAGCTTAAATAAATCGTTATTTCAGCAATTACCATGTTTGATTCAGCTCAATGTTACACCCCTAGCTACGACAGACCATTCAATCGGCCTCGGTTTCAGAAGAGGATGTAACAGAGGCTGTCAAAAGCACGTGGGACGTAAATCATTATCACATTGATCCTCATACAGCTGTTGCTGTGGCAATTGCTTTGAACCCGGAAAAGTGAGTCAATTCTGTGTTACCTATGATTTCAGAATCATGTGTGAGCCGTCATGAAAATCATGAAAAATGACCCTGTTTGTAATAACTGGATACAAGAAATTAGGGCCATGACTTCAGGAAGAGAATTGGTATGGAGAGCATTGGAGAAGGGGGTACATTAAAGTTTTGGAGGGGGTGTAGAATGGAGATATGTGAGCCATGTCTACCTAGCTTTTCATAATATCGTAATTAGCTTGTGAGGTAGATGAGTCAGCTCTTGCTTAAAGCTCTCGTCTTATAAGCCCCTAGTGATATCTTTTCACCAAAAAGTAATCCAATGTAATGAAATCTTTATCACCTTCTAATATTACCACCTAACTTGATTATAATGTTTCTAGATATGGTATCGCCTTGCATGGGAAAACGACCATTTGCCTGTCATGTGCTTCGCCACAAAAGTTTCCAGAAATATTCAAGGAACTTGATATACCACTGGAACCAACTGATGAAATTGTGGCTCTTTTGGCAAAACCGAAAAGATTTGTCCCTCTACGCAAAGGTGATAATTGGACTCGAGTATTGAAAGACGATATTATGAGAGCGACGAAGAAATTTACTCAAGCAGGAGCATGATGGAGAAATTTAAATCTACCTCAGAATTAATAGTTACAATTTGTATTTGTATTAATGTAGGAATTATAATAAGTATTGATATACGCGAATAACAAATATGTTTATAAAATCATCATTCTTTATATTTTGTCGAGGAAATAAAGAATGGACATCTCCTTAACTTTTAAGCTTTTAATGGTAGTTTTTAAGGACATTATTGATCTTAGTTTTAAAGCTGTGTGAGTATGCAACCAATGCCTAATATTGAGAGTTTGCTGGATAGATTAAGTTTTAGCTTCTGTTGTATTTTTTAATGTTTTGAATGAAAGTTTCCATAGAAATTATTAGAAAAGAAAAACCAGCCCTTTGCGTAAAATTTCAATGCTACAACCCTTAGAAGGAATCACTTAAAAGTACCCCACATCCAAAGGGTAAACGCTAAGGAAATCCCTAGACCTTAATGGGGCTACCCGTACCCAATAGTTTGTTTTTCCATTTTAGAAGAAGCCATGTCCTTTCTTTGAGGTCTTTTGTTGCAAAAATTTACAGAAATAGAAACCCCCATGATTTCCGCCTCTGTTGTGGAATGTAAATAAACGAATGAATTGAACTGAACTGAAATGCTTGGAAGTTTCCTTGTCCGTCCACTTCATAACATGGTCCGTTCTCGCCCTTTGATGCATTTTCCAAGAGCCTCGTTTTGAATAACATAACTTTTTAAGAAAATGGCGGACGATGTATACAAAAGCGCTGTAGTTGGTGGCGGTTTAAAATTGAAAGGTTCCAAGCCATCAAGTTTCAAAAAGTAACTCAAGTTCTGTTTTTAATAACATCAAGATACTCTATAATGACTTGAAAAGCTCGAAAATTTTGTCTGAGCTCGAAACTTTATGAAGAAACGTTTTCTGCTCTCTAGGACCTATATTCTTGGTTCTCGGAAAAGTCACCATTGTTAGATTGAGCTTGGAATTCTTGCATACTTGTTGAAATGCAAAAATTCTTACCATCAACAAAAATTATGATACAATTCATAGATAATCATAAAATTTGCCGAAAACATATGTTTTAGCCACAGTTTGCATGGCTGTTCTTAGTGAAATTCGTTGTTCAGCTATTGTACCCTTTGGCTTCAGGCTTCATAAGGTGAAGTCAGCAACCCAATCTCTTCTCTCTTCAATGCTTGTTATGTTTTATTTAGGTGTTAATTTGTCTTTTATATTGTATGGATAGCAGACTCTTAAAAATATGAAACTGAAACTGAACTAAAACTTCAGAATCAGTGAACTAGGATAAGGCCCTCCTTATTATGCATCTCTCAAAATTACTCAGCTAGATACTGCTCCCAAATCACTCTTTAATGTCTACTGTCTTTAGAAAAAAGAAGAAGAAGAACAGAGCTGAAGAAATTGAAGCTCAAGCATCAACATCATCACCATCTTCATCAAGGAAGACTTACGATGATGAAGAGGAAGGTAATGAAGAAGAAAAAACAGAGGCTAGAACACCAGCGGAAATCGCATTTCAGAAAGCACAGGAAAAAAGGGTGAGATTCTTAAAGAATGTCTTATTTGACAAGAGAGTGAACTTTTTTATGTTGAAAGGAGTTTTCTTGTGTTAAACCTGGGCTACAGCAGCTAATATGAAAAGAAAACACTTTGGATATTTTCTAGAATCATAATGAAAACATTATTTGCAAAGCAATTCCCTAATGAAAACATACGCATACTTCTCAACTTACTGTATTCTACAATATAAGTGTTTGAGCTATCATGTGGTTTCCGCACTAGTACCATACTGTGATGCACAAGGATGTCCCTCACCTAACATCTTGTGTGTGTGTTCCAAGATATTTGATTAAAAACAAACAATTTAATCACATCAGTCATGTTATGAATGAAGGAAAATGAACTTAAGTCCAAAACCTTCAACTAGAATTTCCTTCCATTGTAAATGTAATGTATATTTCTGTATTTGTTTAAATTAAGATACAGCTGGTAGCAATTTCTATCATTTGATGATTATTTTTTTCATTTGAGATATATGTTTGCTCATGAAATGTAATCTTAGGATAATATTGTTAATTTTTAGACTGCAGAGAGAATCATGAAAAAAGCATCAAAAACTCATAAACAGAGAGTTGCGGTAAAAACTTGAAATTTCTTTTTTTAATAAAATAGCAAAACTAGTAAATAAAGTTGCTAATTTGTAGCATGAAATTTTGAAGGGCACTTTTCAGCTTCACTGCTATCGCTGCCAGATTGCTGATAGAAGGGATGTTGCAGTGTATTTTGAAGTTTTTGGGTTAGCTGCAGTTTGTCATGGCTGTGGAGGGGCTGGGGGCAGAGCCCTGGTGAAATTTTTGCAATGGTGTCCTTTTGCAAATTTCCATTGGTGAACATAGATGCAACTTAATAAGGGCACTTCTCTGCCCTAAGAATGACACTTCCTTTCGTTGAAAGGGCACTGCCCTACCCTGAAAGGGCACTTATCACATACTTGGGAGGCACATGCCCCCTGTGCCCCCTGGTTCACATGTTTCTGCTGGTATTCTCAGTATTTTGAATTGTGTTCCTTCTAATTTTCAGGAGTTGAATTCATACCTTGATGGTTTATCAGAACACTATGACATACAAAAAGTCAGTTGGACAAAGTGAAGCAAGAAACAAAAGGGATTTTTTTGCTCAAGTAGGTTAAGATCAATTTTAATGTACATAAAAATCATGGTATCCTATGAAGCAAATACAGCATAAGAATTGTGATTAATTGTACTAGTTACTTTGGCTAAAAATTGCAGAAAACATTGCGATATAGTAAAAGTATCCAGTTCTTGCTATGATCATTTTATTGCCTCTCTTATACCTAAGGAATTGATAGATCTTGCAAAATCTGGTATTGTGAGAATGCATTGTTCCAACTTTCTTATGTAACTGATGAAAGCTTGCATATGAAACTAAATTTGCAGATAGCCTTTTCTATACAATTGTTTAATAAAAGTTCATAGTATAAGAACATAGTATTTGATTTTCTTTCTCTCCTTGAATTCAAAACATGTCTACCCTTTACATTTTTGGGAATTTCAGAATTTTAACTTCTGAATCAATGAGGAAATTTATGTTTGGGGGGGGGCACTTTAAAATAACTAGAGAAAAAGTTTAGGCTAATAATTAATTGATTTTTAAGTATACCAGGGCTTGATGAAATAACACTGTATTTTATAAAGTTAAATCATTTAATGCTTAATGGAGGTCAACTTTGATGTTGGCGTGTTCTACAATATTTTCCATTCTTACCCATTTACTTAATGCTCACGTTTGGTTTTACTAAAGAATTCGATCATACTGTTTACAAATCAGTTAATAATAACTTGCATTTCTTATTGCTCTTTTTCAATATTTATCTCAACGCAATTGAAAGATAAAACTTGCATAAAACGATGCTCTTATTTCTTAATAAGAAAGACAAGCTATTAACCACTACATATTCTATTAAAGTTCTCACCTGTTCGTAATTACACTTATACAAACAGGAAGCAGGTTTTGTTTATATTACTGATTAAGTTGGATGCTGATCATTAAATTGCGAATTACACCTTTCGTTGTTACGCGTCATCTTACGCACTTTGCGCACGTAAATTTCAAGAAAATCACCATAGATTTTCAAATATTTCACCCTCTACTTTTAAATACCATCATTTCGAAGCAGGCATGTTTATGCAAGATGAGGCGTTCTTCTGCCGAAAGCTTCGAGGAATGTTGTGTAGTTAAGCTCTTTATTTTAAAATAGTATGAGGAGCAAACGTTTAGAAAGGTTCTTTTGATCCGACAATTATTGTCTCCAACCAAATATTGGAAGGAATTGCTAACGGGTGTCTCCAAAAATTATAAATCAATTCCTCCATGGTTTTATATTACTATGCACTCAGTTTATTAATGTTATGACGTGTGTCTTAATTTTATTGTCAGTCATTTAGTCGCCCGAACGCAATTAGGGGCAGGTGCTATGGGCGTAGGCAGCCTCTTGTCAAAACTAAAACTTTCCAAATGCGCTTAGTTTAACCGTTTGGAAAATTGTTTATCCCTCTTGTCGTCTCACGCTATCTTTCGTAGGAATCAATTAGCGAATGAACAGATCTTTATCAAGGGATAGTGAATAAGAACGTTAAAATGCATGGCCATCGAGAGAAGGGCCGGGCCTCAGGGTCAGGGCAGACATCTGGCACCCAGTGTTGATAGCAGTGAAAATTGTTTTTGGTCACGCCCTTTTACCATTGAGCCATACCCTCAGATGCGCTGTTAAGACCCTGAATTTAGGCAGAAACGCCCCAAATACACTGTAAAAAAATTTGTTATGTCGAAGCTTTAACTGAAAATGGACTACTCAAAACGTTTGCCTTGAAATGCCCCAAAAGGAAACTGATAACAAGAAGAACTACACACCTTTACACCCTCTAGGCCACGAGACACCTGGTATATGCCCTGGCCTTCCCCCCCCCCCTCTTCTGGACGGTCCAGTTAGAAAGTTGCTAGGTAGATTTCTCAGCCGAAAGACACTGGGTTACGGTACATGGACATTATCTCTTTAGGACCTGTAACAAGTTGTGCAAAGTTTGAATAGGGATCTTACGAGGAGGGTTGGAGAAAAAACCAAGATAACTATTGGGTTTAGGAGCGCAAAATTATGAAACTTCCTACTGATTATAAAAGTATGTTATCTTGCACGCTTAATGTTTAACTCAGTTTCCTTTTTATCGTGGAAGTATCAGATTTGTCATGCTTTTATTGGTTTTACACTAGGTTGGAAATGTTCTTATTGAAAGATTTACACGTTTGTTTTAGATTTTACACTTGAGTGACCCAGTTTCACGCAAAAGAATCATCATGTAAACTTTATCACCTGATCATGATGCCATGCACCTGAAATCATTGTTATTCACCTGCCTGCGACCTCTCACATAATTATATCTGCTTTCTCGACAAAAGCATTCACGTTGATAGCATGGATGTTTATCTGTCTCGTAGTCACATCAAAAAATCTTTTTAAAGAAAATAGCCACGTCTAGATTTTTGCCATTCTGAATTTAAGAAATGCGTTATCCATGGCGACTCAGATTGTTTTTGACCTAGCATTAACCTACACGCATCTCCTCCTTTATTCAGCAGGCAGTCAATAAGCAGAGTCACTCAACATTGAGCAACTTAAGGGCTTAATTAAGGAAGCAAGCAATCATTTTCATTTTTTACCCAAGTTGGGGTTCAGGCAGCTATTTAGCTGATGTGGACCAGGGGCGTTAAGACCTTCAGGAAATTTCATGCCCTTATTATAGCGTGGACACAGTCATTTAGGCTAAGATGCTAAGACTTGTATCCATGCCAGTATATGGAGCTGTATAGAAACTATAAATATTACAATTCTCAGTATGCTGGGGCGAAATTAAAGTAACAATTTAAATTGTAATCTTGTCGTATTTGCTTCGTATTTCTGCCGCTTAGCATTGTTTTTTATATACCTTACATATTGATCTGCGCTTGAGGATTTCCTTGTATTAATCTGGCAAAAAATTAAGTTAGGATAACCTTCATTAACTTGTAAGCAGCGAAGGAGAAATGAGGAATGGTTTCGAGATGCATCCCTCCATGAAGTTGCACCCATGATTTAATGAGTATACTTCGTCACTTTTCTTATATCGAAACATGTGGTCGAAACCATGCAATGTTGCTCTTTTACGAAAGTCCCGCTCCGTTGCACCCCTGAAAAACTTCAATAGGAAGGTTTTTCCTTTCATTTAAATAGTTAAGACCGTTTCTTTAACTTTTTAGAAAGTATCTCAAGGGAGCGTCTTATTCAATTCAATTTTGTATTTTTGATTCTCTCTGGAAATTCAAACAGTATCTTTGTCTTGCAGTGACATTGCACTGTAATAATGCATGAAAAGAAAGTCCCTCGAGGCCTCCGAATCTTCACTCAACTTCATGGTAAACAAAATCTTTTTCAGCAAGACATAGGCCGAGAAATACATTGTTATTTCAGCTTGTAAGAGTTAAGTTGTTTCAACGAAAATGTCCAGCTTATGCGAGTTAAATTGGTACTCATTTCAACCTTTTAAATAACAAGATATCTTATTATAGCGAGGTAAGATTTTTACATTTCGTCATTGTTCTGTAACTGATAACTTGGCTAAGAGTTACTTGAAGGGTCAAAGAACATGGGAACATATTTAAGAACATGTTTGTTAAGGGATCGTTCATCAAATATATATATTATATAAATATATTCATATAATATATCAGATATAATAATTTTTAGAAGTAAAGGAGATTTCTTGAATGTTTATGGAACACGAGAACTCAATCCCACTTGAATCATAAGCTTCGAAACCTGGCTTTTTCAATCAAGAAATCTCAAGGCTACAAAATAATTCTCCATATTTATAAGTGATAAACTTCTTGCAAATATTTGAATCCACGAAGCATATATTTCTATAGATGTGAAGGTTAAATATTAGCCTGGAAAATATACGATTTCCACTTTTTCTTTCTGTGATTTCCTATATTTGTTATGCAAGAGCACATGCACATGTTACAATTTTGCTTCTACACTTAGTGCATCTGCCCTTAAAAGTGAAATGTTAGTATCCATAAGTGTTACAATTTTCATATTAGGTACAGCGCTGCAAGGATCTGGGGGCAGGGGGTACGTTATTCCTCACATTTGAAGAAACAGGATGTGAATGGTGTGTTTAAATTAATTTCCGCATAGGGGGGTGGGTTCAATTTAATAAGTTCTATTTTTTTTCAGTTTATTTCAGTTACTTTGAGTGTAGTTTAATTCCTTTATTTACTATATATTCTAACAGACAGTCCAGGTTAGAAACAGATGCATGCATTTTACGCAGAAGACACTGTTGCCTGCCCCCGAACCCCTATCATTGCTCCCCTATGACACAAGACTAAGTTATGTGTCATGATTGATAAGTCAAATGTGACAGAACGCATGCATACCTTCCTTTCCCTTCCCAACTTTCTAAACGCGTTTGCTGTTATGCCATGATTAAATGTTATCAAAAGCTTTTAAGAGCAGAACTAAGAAGCATGTCTTAGTTGCATCAGTTTTTGCTGATAGCTTTACCATTCTAGGGCGGGTCTTATCCAGTATTTAGACAGTTTTCCCCTTATCTTCATGTCGCATTTGTAGATTCTGCGATAAGACTCGTTATCAAATTATGAACAAAATTGATACATTCAAATTAAAAAAAACACTTTAACTGAAAGGCAGGGGGAAGGAAGGGGTACTCCTATCGTTGATTTGATGGGGTCTTATTTTTATAGTGTCACATTTGACTGCATTCTAATCCAGGAGGGGGTACTCCTATCTTTTCCTTTACGGAGTCTTAAATATCTGTTTTACAGTCCTTAAGATTAGACGTCTTAACTACCTAATTGAATTGAATTTACTGAAAAGCCCAATCCCAGTGACTCGACCAGGGCATCCTGATTTTGCGTTGCATTAAAACTCAATGGAATAGAGTTATGGGTGATCTTAGAAAATTTATTTTGTGGTAAAAATGGACTCTCAGCTTGAGTAGTCTCACGTAAAACTGGAGCTTTTTAGCAATCTTAAGCACTATGACAGGGTCTGATTCAAGGGAGGGGGGTCTTGTAAATTTGGGCCCGATGTAGGATAACGGACAATAATGACTTTTCTCTCGTTTATTTGAAGATAAGTTGTGGCCTACTTATCACTTTGCTGTTTAACTCCACTGGTTTTCAAGGCGTATGTTTGAAGAGACACCAGTCACATTCAGGAAAAGACATGCTTCGATAAATTGAAGGTTTATAGTTACATTAACAGCTATTTAGTGACCAGCCATTGTTGCATTTAAGAAAAAATGCAGCTCTGTGGCCAATTTCGATGAGAACTCAGTGGTTTTTAGGGGGCTGCAAAGGACGTTAAGATGTTATGTAGCTGAAATCTTTGTCCGTGACCAAGAAGGTTTTATGTGGCTCTGTTTTGTTTTGCAACTTACCCCAAAAGCTTTACTAAGCCCCCTCTATATCAAGCCCCAACTCTTATACGCTCCTTCTCCTTTGACTCCATCTCTAGAACCTTGAAAATTAGAAAAGCTTACTGGCAAATTTACTAGGACGCAAGCACGACTGTGTATTGTTCTTTCTAGCGTTGACGTTAATAAATGAGAATATTGTATGACTCCAAGCATTGCCAAGAAAGTTTGAGAATATTGAGATCATTTCGACTTTCTTCAGAAATTGGGTGTATTCTGCCTTGATCTTCACCGACAAAAGGGGATTGATGTCATGTTAAAATTAATGACCTGAGCTGAGGCATAATGCATTGCATTTCGACCGTTTTATAGTTAATGAAACAGTGAATTTCGCAAAAAAATTTCTGCTTTACTTTTTCAGATAGAATATGATTCACCATATTTACAAAATAGAGAGAACGTGATTGTGAATGGCTGCCTAAAAACCCCATTTGAAGTAATAAAATCTTCACATGACATCCTTTCCTTCCTCGTAAAATGGCTTTTCCATTGTAGAATTGAATTTTTGAACGACATAGAGTAAATTCACACTTTGGCCAATGATTGTGTTTTACAGATGGTGCCATTTCAATTGGCCATTCATTGCTCATATTATAAATGCATTATTGATGAAGATGCTTCAGTTCTGCTCGAAGAAGGCTTGGAGGATGTTGGCTGATGTTTCGTCCAAGGTAATACTTTCTTTTATTCCTGTAGCATGATTGAAAATTTCATGTTTTTATAGAAATCCAAGAATGTATAAGAAACGGAATTCAATGAAAAACGTTTTGTAAGAATAGCTTTGTTTACATTCTGCAATGCTGTCGTCGAAAATTGCGCCGAATAATCTATGGAAGGAAATAAAACTGCCTGTAATAAGGACTGTTTTTGATATCATTTGATAAAATTTTTGTCTTGAACTATCTACAAAATATTGGATCAAGTGAGAGTTATTGTTATTCTAACCCGTTTCGAGCGGTTTAAAAAGTCAAAAATGTCATCGAAGCTTACAAAGGGGCGATTTGATAAGAGGAAAAAATGTTCAAGGAGTTTTATTATTCAGTCCATTTGGAGAACGTTTCCTTCCAGCCTTTTTAGACATTAAAATTATTGAATTTATAAAGACAAACTGGTTAGTAATAAGCAATGCAGGTAGTTCGAAATTCAAGAAAAATTCGTTTCTTTTTCCAAGCTTAAACAGAAGAAGCTATCAATAAAAAGTTAGATAATAATTATAATATCTTTTCTAGCTTCATAAACTTTTTACAAGTTTTATTTTTTTGTGAAAAATTTTCGTCTCTCTTGTTTTATGGTTCTTGTTTTTTCGTAATAAAAATGATTTATAAGAAAACAGCAATCGGCTCCTAAAACAGTTAAGAATGTTTGGTACTCCAACAATTTTCTTTCTTGAGAAATAGCTTTCTATCACCTAGAAAAACGGCTGTACTGACAATATTTTCGCTTAACTTGGGAACAAGGTATCCAGGCATTTGGTTGTCTAGCCCATTCCTGCCAACTTTTAGCAGCTTCTCTTCCACATTCGTCCCAAATGTCCATGACTTCGAACTTTTCACTGGATTTTGTTTTACTTGTTGCTCTGAGAGAATCACCCCCTTGCTCCCTCCATCACCCCTTTGCTCCCTCCCTTTCTCGTCAGGCCTCTATATGGGGTGTCCGAAATGTTTCCCGGTTTCGATTTCGCGTTCCTTTGAGGACCAAAGTTTGATGAAAGTTCTATAAATCCTGAAATATTTATACACTGATTAGCGTGAATAAATTCAGGCTGAGGCACCTTTGAATAAGAATGACACGCAGGTGGATGCATTTTTGAATTTGATGCATCGTTAACACACTCTGAATCGATTGAGATGTAATGGTTATTCATCTTATTTATGGTGCTAAAACTCTTTGAAAAAACAAGAACTGGTCTGCTGTTTCTCTCTTACGAAGACTTCTAACAGAGGGCAGAATTTTTCTGTGGCCTTTCCATCATAGCTTTGTCTTTAATTTGTTTTTAAGTAGATTGGTTTACCCATTATAATAGGACCTAGCAATGATCCAATGATAACGTATTTTTAGCGTTATTAATCGTCTATTTTTTTCCAAACAAAACGATAAAAAACTGGGGAAAGCCCTCCATTCCCCTCCCCTACCTCTCCAATTTCAGCGAAATATTGGTGACATAAGTCCTAGCTGCCAAAAGATTTGCCCCCAGAACAGGTTCTTTAACTCATTTAAGAAAGATTTCCAAAACCGCCAGTTTCATACTTGGAATCAACATCAAATAATTTAAAGAATCGTTACAATGCTGTTTTGGCAATAAACCTCGTGTCAATCGACAATTTTTTTAGCCAGAAAGACAAGCCCGAGGCGAGATAGAATTTACTTGGGGGAGGGCTAATTTCAAAAAATACTTAACATTGTGTTTGGGGGGCCTCCAGCCCCTCTCTGGCCTCGGGCCTGCAATAAGGTGTTTGTTTGGATTGTGAGGTATTTCGTGTGGTTAGTCCAACCAACCTTTAACTAAAGAAATAGAAGAGAAAAATCTTTTTTATTATGTTGCTTGGTGTCAATTTTCAGCTCTATTTTCTCCTTTATGATTAAATTGAAATCCTATTTATTTCCCAGCTGCTTAAACTTGACATCATTTCCAAAACCTACAGAGTATTTTAAAACACTTGAATTCTGGGTTTATCTCGATATCTCAGTTTTGCATTGATTTTGCAGATGTCGAACCAAAGTCCATTAAGATAAAAATTTAAAAAGGAATAGAATTCAACCTAATTCATGATAACAAAAACGATGGTCTAATGGCAAATTGGTTTTGCAATCAAACCCATCTTTATGGTTTTTTTTGTGGCAAGTTGAGGGAAAGAGTTTTTCTGATAATTGATACAAGCGATGTTAAAGAAACCAAAGTTGTTAAATGCTATATGTTTCTCCTTCACAGGGCCTCCGACAAACGGGGCCTTGGACCCCACTTTTTTGCAAATTATGCCTTTAAAAGGCAGCTCATCTTCTTTTGCCTTGGTAATATTTTGCCTAGGTCGTCAAAGGAAGGCAATAACACAGTTTTTTTTGTAAAACCAATTGTCAAAGAAAAACAGTTAAACACCAAGGCTTTTGGTTCTGTCTTGACTTAAGTCGCTAAAATATTGATGAAATATTTTTCAAATAAAAGCTTTCCTATGGTGTTCGTGCTTAAATAAGTAAACATTTAAACAAAGTTCATAGTGGAATCAATTTTATTATTGATGTCGAAAGGTTGTTGCAGAACTCTGCGTTGCTGGGAAACTGTTCAAATTTTGGAATAAAAAACTGCAGTAGTCGCACCTTTTCGCAAAGATTTAAACAAGAAATTAAGCCAAAATTTGCATTATTGCTAATATCTATTACTACGTTTTCCATAATTGATATTGGTTTGTACAGAATGTCGCCCCACGCACTGCTTAATATGAAAAATGGCCGTTTCTGCAAAAATATTTGCTAAAACTAATGGCATCCCTGATTCACCTTAAACTGAGCGAGCCAGCCCCACTAAATTATCAGAATGGAACATAATGACTAACTTTGATGATCAAAATACCCGTAAATATGATAATACACTTATTCCTAGATTGTAGTTCAGATCAGGAGGCTGCCCCCTGCCCAACCTCCCTTCAGCGGCGGACATGCAGGGTTATATTTGGGGGAGGGGGGCTTGAACCCTTAAATTTCCGGCAAGAAGATGCTTCAGTAGCAAACTTTATGGATTCTCTATTTTTCATTCCCCAATCTCTGCAATCGTGAAATTTCCACGGCAATTAATGGAGTTAAAAGAAAGTGAATTAGACCGTAAAGTAACGAAACTGATTTCTGGCGCTTAACTTTCTCGTCACCTTCATGACTTGACTTAGTGAAAGGTAAAACCCTTAACTTGTAACAAGATTTCGGCGTCATTTTTATTTTCTGATCGTCGGAATAATACCTCGGCACTTAGAAAGCACTTAAGGGGATTCATTTTGCAAACGTTTTTCACACAAATGCCTGGTTTTATTGGGATCTCTGGATCCTATGGTCATCAAACACTCTTGCTTAGCACTAGTTTGTAATTAAAATTGCTCATAAAAAGTAAACAGAAAATGGTTTTCTTGAGTTTACTACCAGTTAAGCGTAAACAGGATAAATGTTTTGAAATAATGGGCGTCTCCCCTAACGATTGTATTTGCAAGATACCAACTACACCTGCCTTTTGTATGTTTTAAGAATCAGCGCGAACAATAATTGCTAGCAAGCAAACCGCCAACCGTTTAAATAGTTAAATACCCTTTCGCTGGTTTCTACTAATTAATTCAGCATTCTTAAGCGAGTTCTGGCAAAATTCACTCGCTGTCTTAATTCCGCTCTATTCTCATACAGCTTCAGAAGAGGTGGTAGCTGCGAGAAGAAAGTAGTCAGATCCAAGGAAGAAGTATCAAGATGTACCTTTTAACAAAGGTAAGACTTTGCAGAGGGGTTTTAAAGAAAAATTTTGAGCTGCACGTCACATCTTTCGGGTGCTGCGCTTAGTTTGATTAGGGTCATGCAGCGCTTATCCTGTTAGTGGAAAGATCTCCTTAGAATGATATTTTTGGAGTTTATTTGCTAAGGCAAACGTTTTTATTCAATGGATGGAAATTCAAAGGTAAGGAGCTCTATTCCTAAGGTCTCCGAAAAAAATAGATTAAAACAAAAGTATAGAAACAGGAATAAGGAAGAACATCAACATATCATCACAGATCATATCCATAAGAACATCTCAAGTGAACCGGATGTTATTAAGCAAGCAACCTTGCTGCTTGGCCACGTATGCCTCTTAACCATAACTACTAATTTGCAGATAAACGCAAATGACGCTCTAAGCTCCCTATTCCACGTTGTCTTTCTACGAGCCCTTGTGCTGGTAAAATGACAAGCCAAGGGGCTGGGAGGGGGATGTACTGGCTCCAACACTTTTTACTCTGCAGTGCCAAATGAAACGAATCTTATTCGAAAATATTAGTTTGAGAATAAGGTACCATAAAGACCCATTTTTCATTTGCTCACACTCCAAAAGCTTAAAAAATGATACTATAGCCAACGCAGATCAGCAGAATGCTGGACTCATCCTTAGCCCTTGCAAACCCGTTAAATCAGACCCCTCCAGTTACAGTTTTAGAATCGTTTCGACACCTCTGTCTCTGGAGCATAACAGGGCTTCTCTTATTAATATACTGTTCAATCAACAAAGAATACAGCCCCAATTCTGGGTTACGTCAATCGAGATCACTGATTTCTCATGCTTCCTTTTGGGCTTGCAACGCATCCAGTTATGAATCAATCACATAAGACGTTTCTGTTTTGTTGGAAGATTTGTTAGAAGAGAAACATTCATTTTAGAATTGCATGAGAAAGTGGAAGCATAGTTTATAGCCATGGTTCTTATGGCTTTTTGTGTGTACTTATTTAACACCTGCATTTTAAAATGGCCTTATAGCCTAACAACCCTCTGCCAATAAGTAGTCTTTTTAATTGCCATAACAAGAAAAGAGAGTATTTTAGGAGAGGGAGAAGACTAAATGGTTCAATAATGCAGTATAGTGTTCGTTCTTCCAAGTAGTGAAGCACATTTTGCCACCTGCATTCTAATCAGATTCCATATTACATGAATTAATTAATCCCATTATGTGGTCCGTAGATTAGGTTACCAGATCATGTCTCTCGTGGAGTCCACAAAAAAGGAAATCTTTACTCAACACAAAAACACCCCACTGCAAAAAACTGACCTGGTTATGTAACAATAGCAGATAGGCGTTGTTTGGTGTTTAAGAAGACTTTCTGTTTTACTTTGTCGGCATTCCTGTGGTCAGTGACTGTACTATCATATCAGTATCAAGGGTTTTAATTTATGCAATAAGCCTCAGTTTGGCTATGAACCTCGCTTGGATTTAGCGTCTAGCAATTAAATTCAATAGCGAGATATGTCCACTTCTGTAATGTATGGGTTGGAAATGCGAAACCCTAACGTAATGATAAATAGTTGGAATAAGAAGTTTCTTACTAGGGACTCAGACCCTTGAGACTTCCCAGCTCTTTAGCTCTGAACCTGTCAAGTTCTCGTTGTCGTGTGCGCCCTCGCTGCAGTATTGCACTCATTGTCAACAGATTTTTTCTTATGGGATTTTTGCAAAGTTGAAAGTATGCTGAGGCAGCATTTGCAGTGATTAGAAAAACCAGCTACATGATGTTTCACTTCACTCATTCCTGCATAGTTTTTCTCGTCGTCTCGTCTTCCACTGCACTACAAAAACAAACGATTTTTTACCCTTGCTAAACTCATTAAATGCTTATTTTCCAAGAGTTGGGGGGGGGGGGTATTATCCATTGTGCCTCTTATCCAAATCAGGCCCCCCTGAAAAGCAGCCTGACAGATATTGCTGAGTCTGGCCATTGGAAAATTTAATTTCCTCGAAATGCTGAGAAGACTGGGACAAAGCCGCCATCATCAAAGCCGGCTAAACGAGCAATTAAGTACTGACAATGACTTTTTCTTTCAAAAAGACCATGTTTATTAACAGTCAATTATGCGCAAAATTAGTCAACAAAAAGATTTTCGCCCTCAATATAATGTAGGAGAGTAACTGATTATTGCAAAGAAAGGCACATCTCTCGCATGCTGGTCGTCTTTATTTAAACAATGTGTGCAGACAGAAGCTGTAGACATTTGGAATAAGCACGAGGAAAGATATTCCAGTGGTCACGTCATAAGATACCCTAATCCGCCCTTTGTAACTGACTGTATTTCAAAGTTTGTGACGGATGTACTAGGCCAGGCTCTGTTGTTGGAAACGTAAACAAGTCGAAATAATTACGCAGTATGAAGATTTTGTATCGTCAACGCAACTTTGTAAGTACCGATGCGGTGTTAACGATGTTTATAAGTAGTAGTTTCTGCACGATGCTGTAAAAGTAACTTGTGAGAAATTCGTTGTTTAGCTGACATTAGAGCGCGTTTAGGCGCAGGTAATCTCGTGGAATTTATTTGGTATTCTATTCCACGTGCGCCCAGGAAAGCTCTTTGTAATCGCTTTTGAACAGTGCATGAGAATTTGATGTTAAAATCGCGGTTGATGGTTGATAGAAAATTACGCAAGATGTAAAGTTTGCTTTGAATGTGACCAAGCGGCAAGAAAAGACGCCAGGTGCGGTGCAGACAGAATCATCGTAGTTCCTGTTTCAAAAATTTGCAAATAAGGCTGAGAAATATTTGCTAGATTCTGGGAAACATCAATCCGTTCGTTGTTATTTTCTCGATTATTTCTGGGCGTCATCATTTTCCCCGTTTTCATTCTTTTAATGTAGAATTCTCAACACAACCTCCGTCCGGGCCCAGAGTGCATTCAGTGCTGCTGGCCTAACTTACAGCAGTATGATCCTTCAGTTTTATAGCTATTTGTTTCAACAAATTCCTCGCAGCATTTGCAATATTGTTGCCTAGTTGTTCAATACTTTTGCCCCCCCCCCAGTCTCCACCCCCACCAGGGATGCCTACAGCGGGGGGCAGGGGCAATGGCCCCTACCTGCTCTCAGAAAAAGCTGAATACTTTCATTTTACTTTTTTTGCCCTTATTTTCATCGTGTTACTGCCTTGTCCTGGTGTGCCGCATTAGACCTCACCTTTGTATTGTTATAGATCTTATGTTAAGCTGGAAACAAGGTCAAACAAAAAATGCATCATAAAAGCTACTAATTTTGACCAAGTTAGTGACCCCTTCCTCCAAAAGAGGCTCGATCTGACTAAACCCCCGCTCCATTCCACCTTGCAAGGAGAGAATGGTATGACCAACCTTAAATGATGCCTCTAAAAATGACATTTGGATGTGACTTCATGGCCATTACAATAGAGCATCCAAACCGGTGTTCATGTTTGCCGCTGTGGTCAATAAAATGCTGAAGTGTCGAATTCCGTTTTACATCTATAACAATAATGATGAGACCATATCTTGCGCTAATCATCGACACCTTGATTGTTGTTTTTTACCTGGCCTACTTTCCCGGTCGGGGAGTGAACTTGCAACTCATCGATATATTTTTAACCTAACTTAATATTAGGCCTATAAGTATTTTCCAAAACAATTTGTAGCCCCCCCCCCAGAAACCATAAATTATTTTTTGCAACCGCCCTTGCAACAGCTGTTGGCAAACGTAAACAGAGGCGTGTAATAAAACTCTGCCAGATTCTGAAACCTGGGTAACTGAAAATATATGAGTGAAAAAAGTGAAAAAAAAGCCAAAGTTTTATTTTCCGATAAATGTATAAAAGATAAAATGCCAGGTTATTTTTATATCTATTCGTGCAGTTGTTAAATTTTACATTTATAGTACGTATTCAGTTTGCAATGCTTCTTGCTTCAGTGTTTTAATTTTGATTTTTCGCCTTAGGTTTCCAAGAGGATGTATAATGAAGTAATCTCAAGTTGATCTTTCATCAACTGGTGGGTTATTCATCATTTCTTTTGTTGTGTTTCCAAGCCAATCTGAACAAATCTCACAAGATAAGGATGTAATCCCGGGTTTTCCTTTCAAACGCCAAAGAGTGGCAAATAACTGTCCTTTTCTTTAACTGTTAAGAAATATTGGAGCAAAATGCTGCATTTAGCAAGCTTGTTAAGCATCGTTGGAACTTTTGTTATGGTGACGGCAAACAATTCGTCCCTGAATCAAACGGTATGGAACATTACATGCAATTATACTTTGGTTAACAACACAAATACTACAAATTGTACCGAACTACCTGAACGTAATGTAGAACCACACGATGATCCTTACGATGCAGCACACTATGTCCAAGTACTTGCTTGCGTATTAATCATGGTGGTAGGTTTTGTTGGAAACATATTTGTTATCATGATATTCATAATGCGATGGAGCCTTTTGAAATCTTGTGAGGTGTTGATGATTAGTTTGGCTGTCGCTGATTTCCTCGGGACGTTTAGTATTCCGCTGGACAGGCTGCGGGAGCTGTTGCAACTACAAGACGAAGGCAGCGGTGACTTCTGGGGCTGCCAGATCACCACGTGGCTCGCTGTCACATGCATTTCTGTATCATCACTCACTCTTGTAGCCATAGCACTTGACAGGTTTGTCGTGGTTGCATGGCCGTTAAAGCTGCGAAACGGATCTCGTCGGATCACATATGGAATCATATTACTTACCTGGCTGATTGGAGGGGCCTTTGGATTACCACATTTCGTACATCTTAAGCAGAATTACGCTCCCATTTTTGGCTTTTACTGCCTAACAAATTTCAATCCAGACGAAGAGAGAAAGTATACAGCGGCAGTTTTTGTCCTTCAATTAGTGATTCCATTATTGTCAATGGCTGTCCTTTACTCATTTATCGTTTTTAAGTTGAGATCGGGCTCAGTTTCGGCCAGGCGACTTAGTGAAACCGATAATGTTGTTCGTATTCGCACGATACGGCAACGAAAAGCCACGAAGTTATTCATAGTCGTCGTTATCGTTTTTACAGTTCTCGTTTTGCCTTTCAACATGTTCATGATGCTTCTAGTTCATGGCCACATCCCACCAACTAAAGAAAACAGAAAGGTATACAATGCCCTCGCCTTGATGCTTGCAGCCAATTCTTGTGTCAACCCCGTCATTTATTCTCGGCTGCACAAATCTTTCCGAAAATCAACGCTTTCGCTCCTCTTCGGCTGCTGCATACCGAAGTATTACAAATACGAATGGGAGTCAAAATTCGTCAGTCGCTCGTCGTTTCGCCGCCGCCGAAGAGGAACGGATCCGTCAACGACCCGCAACACCATGGCAAGCCTAAGGAAGTCGCCATCCCCAATCCCAGAAGACCTTGCAACGCAATGTGCGTCCGCCAGCACGCCACCACGCACTTTAAGCGCCGTGTCTTCAAGGAGCTCACGACTCTCGTCAGCTGGAAGTGACGATGTTTTCCTACGAAAGCCGTCTGTGAAAGCTTCTACTAAAAATGAAGATAACTCCAAGCTGCAGTTGCAAAAAATCCCTGAAGTGAATTCTTCATGTGGCCTAGATGCCTCGAATTGCAGTAGTGGCGACCTCTCACCAGAACCGAGGACAGGAAAGTATATTCAATTCAAGAACCGTTGTGTTGAAGAGGAAAATGACATCGATGCCGAGATGAAACCAGTTGAATCAACAGATATAAAGCTGCATTGTTTTTCACCGCCTCAAGAGGCCAAAGACGATTCGAGTGAAGGGAGTTGTGGAGAAAAAGTGGCAGTCACAAACAAGCTCAGCAATAACGGTTACACTAGTTTAAACGGGGTGCCTCAACATGTTACCAATGGCTATTTGAATGATACTGAGTTATGAATTATCGTATCGAATATGTATTTAATCGGGGATGACTAAAATGATTATTTCACAGTTTTTTTGCAACGTGGTGGTAATATTCCAACGGGTGCCAAAAGGTTCTTAGTATTTCATTCCCTTGTGTAGGCCTGCTCTAAGCCACCCAAGTTACCAGCCTAGATTATCTGCTTGCGTTAACAACTACCGCAAAATCTGTATGAAGGGTTCTAAAGGGGGGCTTAATAGGGAGGGGGGTTTATTAGAGAGAGAGGTGCTTATGTTAAAAATCAAGGATATAAAAAAATCAGTTTTATTATTCTTTACTTTCCTGGTTCGTGGATAAGTGCTTTCCTAACGCCACACTGCTGACTGCTCCAATTCATTGCTAGCCTATTTGTCCATGCTATGGCTTAGAGTCTGACTGCCATGCATGCATGTAATCGTTATTATGATTTCATCAAAAACCAGTCGATTCATTTGACGTTTTGGGCCTATGAAAAGTTATTTCCTTTCCCAATCGTCATCTTTCTTGCTTGTCCAACTCCAAGTCCTCAAGTTTAATGAAGAATTCCAAAACTGAAATTCCTCAATCAACGGCCAAGTTTGGGTTCTCATAAGCCCAAAGCAACTCCATAACTATTTCTTGCCTTTAGATTTAGGCCTGATGTTTTACATTGTAACAAAATCGCAGCGGTAAAATAGAAACAGTTCAATATCTCTTGCAGTTTTTAGCATTTAGATCGACTTTTTTTTGCGAGTAAGTGCTTTGTTTGTCCTGTTGATCGGGTAGATGACAAGTATGTTTTTTGGATCATTAGTTAGCCAGTAGATTTACAAAAAATGGGAATAATTGAACTACAGTCTTCTGAAATGATTTTTCATTTATCCTCCACAAGGATTGAAAACTTCCAGTTCACTTATCAGAGCAATAGATTAAGGACAACTGTATTAAATAGGAGCTGGGAGGGTATTTATCACGGAGGAATGGGGGTTGAGACTTAGTGTGAAGTAGCCTCATTATTGGAACGGCGGTCGTTTGAAACTGCCTCTCAGTAGGGTGTTTTTTCCAATGCGAGAACCATTGGAAAAGGTTAGGAATGAGAGAACACATGAAGAAAAGAGAGGGGAGAGAAAGGGAAACATGATTCAAAGATGAGATGTATTAGTATTTGAAGTATTGAGTTAGAGAGGCAAGTTCAATAATTTAGAGAAAATGATGTTTTACAGTATTCTTTAAGGCTTTCCCCGGTGCTGCAGTATCCCCTGAATCCACCGCTTAAGCAGAAATTTGGACCACCTCCATTAATCAACTGCGATAAGTGGGGCAACATTGTAACCAGAAACAAACCAACCACTATGATCAATCCCCAAGGCCGTCTTTCAAAAGGGTATACCACCCGAATTATCGTGCAAAAGCTGCTTATAATATAGTATAGCCTCAAGATGATTTGAACATAATGAGTATGAATGTATATCATAAACTTGAATTTTGATTTTTTATTGAATATTTTCTTTGAGAACCAGTTCCTGTCGTTCTTGCTTTCAAATCAAAGATTGCAACAAATGCCGACTGGTTTTCCGTTTAACAGTCAAAATTTAACGCTCCCTAACTGTATCTACAGGTGGGGGGGGGGGTTAAGTTCTATACCGAATCCCCCATGTTTTATTGAAACACATTTTCCTTGAATGGTGAAGATTTTACAGGAGAGGCATGACATTAACCACATTTGACAAGCAATTCTTTCTCTTTGGTTCAGAAATATTTTCAATTTTTTATGAAGAGTGTCTATCACGGTAATTATGTATAGAGAACTTGCTTATCAACTGTCGAAACAGGTAGACATGGAAAAATAGAGCATATGGTGCATACGTAAAAATATTCATAGAGAACATTATAACTTTCACCAAAAGAATGTGTGGTTCTTGATTGAATATTCAAAACATTTTGAAGGTTTATTTGTTGATTTATTTCATATATTTCTCTCTGTATGAACAATTTAATTATCTTTAAATCAAGCATATATTATCGTTAGAAATTAATACAAAATGTTATATGAAATTCAGCGATATTTCGAAAAATACGAGCATAAACTATAAATTCTTGCACTTGTAAAGAATTGTAAAAAAAATATTGGCTATAATAAAATATCTAGGCTACAGTTTGTTTTATAAATTGTGCAACAGGCGAAGAAAAATCCATGTGGTTGGGAACCCGTGAAGCAAAATTAGAGCGAGAGAACAGCGTTGGAGGTTATAGAGGGGGTTCAAGCAGAAATCGTATGCTCATAACATATTTACATTCTTTTTGCGTTCACAGGGAGGCATAGGGTCTGATATTTCAGATTATTGGAACATATTTACCAACGGTGTTGAGACAAGAGTTTCTTCAGGAAATGCAAACATTAAAATTCAAATTTCCCGCTAATTTTGGTTTGGCTGACGTGACAAACAGGTACAGATGTCACCATAACTTGGGTCTGAATTAAAAGTGGGATAAGTCTCGAAATGGAACCGTGTTAAACTGAAAACGAGACATAACTCCCATCCAACATGAGAATACTAATAAAGCTAGTAATTATTTGGCAAGTATAAGAATGGAAAATTTAATAAACAGTGACTAACTTTCTCTTTTGTAAAACAGAAAAGCCCCAAAATTTCTTAGCAAATCCCTCAAGTCCACTCGAGAAAATAACTGCTAAAAATTTGCATCAAACCAAAAGCAAGATTAACCATAATCCTGGCAGCGTTCGAATTAGAAACCAAAACCAAATGGGTCCTGAAAATAAAAAAATTAGGTCGTAAACTGATTCATGTATTTTCTCAGTAAATTTATCGGTGATAATTAAAAATTTCCACAAAGAAAAAGGCTTCGTTCTTGACGAATTGAGTAAATGGAAATTGGAGAAAAATATAGTGTGTTTTGAATTCAATGAAGAAGTTAAACGACGAAAGAGAGAATTGAAAATTTAATGAAGCGATCAATTCAGTTATCAATGAATGAATTGAAAAGGGTATTTTGAATAATTAAGTGAATGAATAAAACGATTAATGGACGAATTAAAGAATACGCGAATGAACAAATGAAATCATCAAAAATGAATGAATGAAACGAATGAATAAATGAACGAACGAATAATTGAAAGAATGAAAGGATATGAGTAGTGTTTCAAGTTGTTCTCATTTTACTTTTTATAATGAAAGACAACCGTCTTTAGGCCCGTGAAAGACTTCTTTTAGGTGTCATGAGAGCCAAAAAAGAACAACACCACAACGGGTACCAAATTAACCAACTCAATTCATATATCACTAACATAGACTTACCTGATCGGAATTTCCTGTCGAGGCTCCACTAACATGTGTTCCATTTACAGACTTGCTATTGTCAAAAATTCCAAACATGTCCGCACTTACTTGGTCCGCCGTCTGGTTGGTTTTCTGAGATTTGTCAACAACAGCGTAAAGAGGCTCCTGCGTAGCTGTCGTTTGACTCATGGAGAATGCTCCGCCAAGTCCAGCAAAAGGATCAACAGTCGGCTGTGGAGGAGTCGGGGAGGTTGGATTGCCACGCATGATACTCCCTATCAGAGTAAAAGAATGGAAGGCGGGTTTAATGTTTGTTTTTTACGCTATTTTCAAAACCTTAAAACAATACAACATAAGTCAAGTAAATATATCATCGCGAGGCTCTAACTAAGATACCCATTTTTTAAAATAGAACAGGGCGAAGGCATTAAATACAGTCAAATGTGACCAGGCCATAACCACGTGCAATATCACGAATGGTCTTAGGTTCAGTCACGAGATCGAAGAAGAAGTTATAAATATAAGAAATTATAAACAGAAGCTACATAGTACTATACTTTAAATAACTATGCAGCACTACAGGACTATCAGTGGTGGACACTTGGGGGCGAGGGGGGGGGGCGGTGGCCCTCCAATATTTTGGAAGACAATAGTCTTTTGTTCTAAAAAAATAGAAATGTGTGATGTCATCTTTTCAAAACAGAGTCTTGCCCCCCCCCCCCAATTATTGACCAAGTGTCCGCCACTGAGGACGATGCCATTGTAGCATTGTAGCAAAATTAGGTCAAACTACGGCCATGACATAAAGACATAGAACTTACCGTCCTCGATTGTTTAAATTGCCATAAAACCTGGCTTACCTTGAGCTTGATGCGACTGACTGTACGGTTTTGGAATGGGAGGAGGAAACTGCTGTTGCTGCATAGGCTGTTGCTGCACCGGTTGCATTGACTGGAAACCACTGCCTGACATAAGGTCTTGTCGGGCCGGAATCGGGGGCATGTCGGATCGAGACGGAATCGGAGGAACATTCATCCTTGGCGAATAACCACCAGTGTTATATTGCATGTTGGGTTGATTGAAAGGATTGCTCTGTGAGAATCCGACCGAGGATGTTGGTTGGAATGGCTGCTGCTGCCCGAATCCAGACCCAGCAAACTGTCCAGGTTGACCAGACGGCGTAGGCTGGAAAGGAGGACCGGGACTTATGACCCGTGTTGATTCAGATGTTGGCACCGGCTTTGTCTTTTTGGGAAACTGTGGTACATTACCTCCGCTAGCAGCGGGGAGAGTTCCTCTGATGTCACTGATTCCGCCACTAAGTGCAGCAAATGGATCTTCATTGCCTTTTTTTGGTTCTCCTAACTTTTCAGGTTGTAAATCAACACTAGGGGGCTGCTCAATAGCAGAGAAGAGAGAGTTCTCATTACTTGTTGGTTGCAAGGCCGAAAATTGCTGTACACTTCCTGTGTTAGCGAATAATGCACTTCCTGTGTTGGCGAATGGTGCATTTCCGGTGTTGGCGAATGATGCAGACCAATCATTGTTGAATGGCATTGATGCTTGCGATTGTGTTGGTGTGGTGTTAAATAAGTCACCGACCTCCGAGGAAAAAGGTTGTGAATTAGATTGTTTGGTTTCTGGCACAGCTGGTGCAAAAGCATCGTTATTATCAAAGACACCAAAATTATTTGAGGTGTTCTCGGCTGACGATGTAATGCTGGGCGGTGGGGAGAAATCATCTGCTGTGGAAAAGAAAGGGTCTGGCTTTTCTTGTTCACTTCCTGAACTGAATGCAGCAGCTCTACCGTTTGGGAAATCACTTGCTGACGACGATTGCCCGAAGAATGGATCATCCGAGAATACATTTTGACCGTTGGGTTGATGAGGCGGATTCGAGTCCAAATCGAAATCGCCCAGCTCTGCAAGAAGTTGTTTTGTGTCAGAACGCTTCAGATCCTAAATTTAAAAGACAACATTATGAATTATGCTCAACACTTGAATAGCGAGACTTAAGACGAAGTATTTATTATGCTGGGGTGCTTTTGCCCAATCGAAGATCAGGAATTGCTCTTAGATATGGCCGCATTGCAACTTAGGACAAACGAAGATATTGGTGGCAATTATCACTGTGCAACCCTGTTTGCAGAGTAAGGCTGATCTTGACAAATCTTGGGTGCGAAAACAGTCCCATACAGGTGTGCTTTCAGAAAACTTCAAAATCTGAGGGCGTACAGGTGTGCTTTCTTAGGCATTTTAGAATTATCTTGGGTGCGCCATCGACATACTCTGCATTCTGGTGTGCAACTACAAAGACTGCGAATCGTTTTTTGCTTAAATTGACAGCTGGACTTGTTTAAAGCTTAGTTATTTCATTGGTGATAAAAAACTTTGATCAAGTCTAAGAGCGTCGAGAGAACGCATGCAAAAGCTGAAAGAAGCTTATGGCAGCAATCTTCAAATCCACGAATCACCTCTACCCTCCACTGTATAGGAACGTGGAAATGTGGGACAAAGTCTGACAAAACATAACGTACGTAAGCTGATACCAATTAAGACATCAGGTTTTGGAATCGATTCACTGTTTTCTATACATAGTTTCTTCTGGAACCTCATCGAAAGCAGTATAAAACACAAATCAGCACAATCATGTTTCAAAACATTATTATAAACAGAACTGGTTATAGTAAAAGTACTGGGTATACCTTTTGCATGATCTCTAACTCTTCATTAACATCAGTCCAGTCCAAAAGGTTTCCTGCATTATTCTCAGTGGCTTCCTGGTCTTCAGGCTGCGATTTGAACGGTGCAAATGTTAAATTGCAATATAGATTAGTAGACTTTATTTTTCAATATAAAAAACAGCACATAAGACAATAGCTTTTCGAATAGTGACTCAAGTTTTGAATGGTTTGACTAAGGTGTAAAGGGCGCTTGAGAATAAAACCCTATTTACGAGATAGTGTTAGCAGAGATCTTACGAGGGATCCCTGGCCTTCGCTTTTTTGGGTTCCATTTGAGAAATAAATTATATTAAAACTATCTTTTAAACACAATGAAAACACAATCAATGGAAACATAATCGAACAAACTCATCAACTTTGTTAAAAAAAACCAGCATAAACACATAATTATTTGGATGAATTTACCAAAACGTCATCTGTATCAAATGCAGGTTGTCCACTTGGTACCTAAAATTAAACAGCGTTTTTTTTATCATCATGCAACAGTAAGCTGAAGACAAGAAACTCAATTTACTCTATCTAAACCGAAATACGTAACTCAAGGCTAATTGTATATTTCCTGGAAAAATCTAGCCTTGATCTATGCATATTGGCATATGAATGCTTAATGGATGAACTAACAGGGGGTGAGTTTGTATAGATAGGTTTTCGAGGCCTAGGGGCAAAACTGCACAATGAGACCCCTTGTGTCTGTGATCGAAGCGAGCAGAAGGTGTAGAAAGCAAGGGAATCTGGGGAACTGAATCTGGGGGCACTCTCAGAACTTTGTAGGCTGCTCCTATTGGGAGGTTTCTTGAATACATCTAAAGAGGCTATAAAAATTTTGATATTAGTTTATGAGGCCCCCTGAACCCTGAGGCAAACTGCCCCCTCTGCCTCTCCCTCTCGGCGGTACTGATTATAGAAATGGAAAACAAAAGCTCCCAAATTCAAATAGAAACACCGTAACTCAGAAGGATTTCACTTACAGCATACGAGTTACCATCTTCCGGCCGTCTATCTTCAAACAATTGAAATTTCACAGGAACCTGCAATAAAAAGTTAAGACATCTAACATTTGAAACAATAGTTACTTAATGTCATCTACATCTAGAGCACTATCGCGAGATGATCTACATCTAGAGCACTATCGCTACACTCTAAAGCATTGATTCTGCGCAGTGAGAGGCATTGGTTTGATCCCAGGGAGAACCATACCAAATACAAAACGTTCTCGTAAGTCTTCTTTACAATTCTATTGAACATCTCATCTCCCTCTTCAGACAATATTGGTTTACTTCTCTGTCGAATGTGCGATCAAAACAAATACTATATATAGTTCTTAAATCAACGAAGAATCATCTAAAATTGTTCTGGGGCACGGGGGGCTACTTATTTCTTATTGGTTGGGGGAAAAAGCCGATAATTTGAGTAAATTCAATGAGTTTCCGAGGAATTTGGCAAGGATTGAAATTCGCAAAACCGACTTAAAGGCGAGTAATTTAGTTTCTAGATCTTTTTTTTATCAAAAAATCTGATGTGAAATAAGCTTCCTGAACCGTTACTTACTGCATATGGATTTTCATCGATTTCTTCTTTTGCTTCTTCACCTGAGTTCAAATGAAAAACAAAAAGGATGAGTACGATAATAAATAAGGTTTTTTCGAAACCTCCAAGAAAAGGGTTGACATGATAAAGACAATAATCATTAGCAATTTCAAGGTAACATTAGCTCTTCTTAATTTTTCATAGCCATATCCAAATTCAACATGATCACTAATCGCCCACTTAAAAGACTTGAGGTCTAATATAATGGGAAGTATTATCGCTTGATCAGAAACATTCAAAATTTAATGACGATCATCATCAAGTTGATGTTCGCAAAGCCTTTTAAATTACCTTCATCAACTTTATTTCGATTATTTTCATAATCTTTTTCCGCTTCTGCAGGATTTCCTTGCTTCTCGCGATCGTGTTTATGCTTCAAATAGACAACATGGAACAATTCTTTCAGGTTAGAAGTTATGATCCCTGCCTGAAATGAAAAGAAATACGAATGACATAAAAGTTATAGAATTTTATTTCAAGGTTTCAATGCAGTCTATACCGCGCGTACATCTGCCATTCTCATGGTTAATTTTTCTATTACTTATCCTAACTTCATTAGAAATAAATGCAAAGTTTAGATAACAAAATATTGAAAGCTCGCCAGCCGGAAACGAACGATCTTCTTTTCGATAAAGAAGGTCATTAAATTTTCATGCTCTAACTAAGATGAGAAAATTTTTGTTTGGTTTATCTATTATTCCTCCTTATTTTCTTCCTTCCTCCGATCTTTTCATTCCTTTTTCTGTCAGCATCCACATTCAATTATTTCATCCTTGGTTCTTTCTTTACTTAGTTCTTTTATTCGTTCTTTACTTCTGTTTGTAAGCAGCTAGAGTAGGATATTAAGAGACAGTTTGAAAATACATAGATGTTATAACAAGTGCCTACATTTTTCTCTGCCTTGAATGCAAATAAATGATATCCATCTGGTAGGCTGACTATATAACCAAACGTCCGTCTGTCATCTTTGTCATGACTTATATAAGAAATCTTGTGGACAACGTGAGCATGTTCAAGTTTCTATGAAAACAACATATCAACAACACATCAACATATGCAAATATAACCCTAACCAAAACATATTTTGATAAGTCAGGAGCAGTTTTACGGGAACCAGGATTGGGGGCTAAATCAATCATCTTCTTATGTAACAGGGAAGTTAATACTAAAGAGAAAACTAGGGGAGGGGGGGGTTGAACATCCTTTATCATGTTAAAAGTGGAATTTAACATAAAAAGCATAGATGTTGATTTTGAAACATGATTTTTGTCTTTTTTTGTATCTTGAGGTGTTTGGAGGTTTCTATGTTCAGTTTTACAAGTTTCCTGCTGCAACTGTTCTGTTAAGAATTTGTATAACAGTTCAGTTTTCCAATGTTTTATGATGAATTTCTTCTGATCAACATTTTGAGTTTGTGATAGCCACCTTGAAAGTTTAAAACATTTTATTCATTTACAAAAAAATTAAATCATATAAACACAAAGCACTGATGAACAAGGAATAGAATAATTCAGATAATGATCTTACTCTTGATTGTTGATCAATTATCCTGATTCCTTTCAGTGATATATTCAAAAAGATTCTTTGCTTGTGAATTTTTTGCTCTTTATTCAACTGCCTGGCATGTTGCTAGAACGGAAGAATAAAATGCAGTCATAAGGAATACAAGCAGGCATTTTGCAACTGGAACACCATGTGAGATTGTGATATTGGCTCCCCTCATTCATCTTTTTTAATTCGCCTGGATATAACAGATTCCTCCTTTATTAGCCCACCAATGGTCTCCTGCCTTGTCCTTGTATGTTTACCCAAATCCATCCTTCTTGATAACCATTTTCATACGAAAAAGAAAAAATATCTCTTTAAAACAGTTAGCAAGCATTCTTATTTGTCTGCAGTTTCCAGAATTTTGTTTTTGGTGAAGTCTAAAGACAATACGACAAGAAAATGTTTACCTACAAAATAATCTTTGCTTGCTAGCAGTAAGAAAGGCCCTATGCTATCTAGCATTTTCAGATAAATACCTTCTATAATTATTATAATCAATCAAACATAAAAAATTCATAGGTTCAAAAGCATTTAAATATCATTTTAAATCATTAAATTACTTTAAGTTGACCAATCGCCTCAGCACACATTTCATCACCTCTTGGGCCAGCAACTTTTTGGTAGCCAAAGATCTACAAGAAGAGATATCAGTTTAAACATTTTTCATTTG
Organism: Catostylus mosaicus; assembly: GCA_964019065.1. Classification (NCBI taxonomy): domain Eukaryota; kingdom Metazoa; phylum Cnidaria; class Scyphozoa; order Rhizostomeae; family Catostylidae; genus Catostylus; species Catostylus mosaicus. Next base: position 1,534,229 of record OZ025192.1, read on the forward strand.
ACCGCTTTAATTGTTAGCTTAAACCAGACACTAAAGACTTTGATTTCACATTTTTATTCATAATGGCGACACACTAACATCTGTTAGATTTGAATATTTACAAAAGTTGGTGGCCATATTTGCATTTGCAAAAAATCAATTTGATTTCATTGGCTTATATTGGCAGATTCTCAGATTCTCAGATTCTCACTTGCCAAGGCAGGTTCTATTACAAAAATGTTTAGAATGAAATTCCTGGGTTTTTATCCTTGTTCTTTTATCCTTGTTTATTCCATCTTTGACTTTTGTATTCATCAACCTACTTAATTTATCTATTTCTCTCTTAACGGTTGCTCAGTATTGGTGTTAGGTTACAGGTCACGAATGCAAGCCTCAACATCAAACAGTATATATAAATTGAATACTTTTTTTTTTTGGGGGGGGGGTGCCCCTAACACAACATCAGAATCTGTAACCCTTAGTTCTGTTGATCAAATACAAATAGTCCTTTGAGGTACCAATTATGCACTCTTTGTTGACTTGAAATAGTATTACTGGTTATGAAAGCATTTTTATTTCATAAATATAGAATGCTCAAATAAAATTTCTATCAAAAGATGTTTGGCATTAGCATTATCTTAGACAGAGATCTTCTATAGCCTCATCAAAAAATTGAATAGTTTATCTTGAATCGAGAAGTGATAACACAAATCTAATCACCTTGCATTTGAACATGACACCTTCACCAAAAAATTTGTCCATTTTGTATACAGGATCATCCGGCTGATCTTTGGCACCTTTGGAAAAGAAAAAAAGTATAATTCTTTGAATGACTTCAGCAAAGGTGCCTCAACTAGGGATAAGCTAAATTTCAACACTGGCTATGATGATAGGTACAAATATTATTAATGAGCCTCAAATTTTATTTTAGATGCCAGTTAGGATAGGGATGAGGTACCCCATGAAAAAGGCACTTTTAAACAGCCACAACTGTCGTGATTGTTTAAAATGTTTGTACTCTAATCAGCATTTGCAGTTCATGTACTCCAGATATTCAAGATCCCTGAAAATTTTAACCATAGTGTGAAAAAAGCCTACTGTTCGAAAACAGAAAATTGTTTTATTCAAGCTCTGAAACTTTAAAAAGAAATTCCCGGAATCTTGAGGAAGTTTCTTTCAGTATTTCTCTTAGTTTAGATATTTAAATGAAAACTAGCCTAAAACAGAACCTGGTCTTCTGAGCAACCCACACCTAATCAGATGAGAGTCGTCCTGACATGTTATATTGATTGAATTAATGTACGACCATGACTTTAAACAGCTAGTTGTCTTTCGTACTTTAAATGTATTAAGCAATAGCTTTTCATCCTGCATTTATTGACACATCAATAAATGTGTTTGATGCAATCATCATAATCTGACATTAAAAAACAAACATACTGTGAAAAGACTTGTATTTCTGCGCCCGTTGCATGTTTGTGTTCAGTTGCAACTACACAATATTCCATTTATCGTTTATGTATCGTGAGAAACCTCGATTGCTACCAAACCATGGCAAAAAAAACGCAAGAAGTGCCTAATATCTTCAAATGCCATTCGCTTCGACAAATGCTTAGCATGAGATAGTTTTCTCCAAATATATGTGGAGGGGATTTGTTCGTCATCAAGGTCCCTCCGTTAAAAGACATCAAGCTATTGTTTACATGTTTATGACTGGACCAGTTATATGGTGTATCTCACCTTTTAAGCTTTTCTGCTTGACCATTTTTCTCCTGTGTACCAAAGCCAATATTTACGACATGGATGCCAAGATCAGTGTTACGAAATCCAGACTTGGTCCAGCTTGGCAAGACGGAACTACTTCCGCGCTCTCTTGCAACTTCCGATCATCCTTATCACGTGAGGTGGAGGGGTTCTAACAGTGCCGTGTCCTTCCCAGCATCCACTTGTGATAAAGTAAGAGCTGGGGTTGCGAAGGCGCCCATTCGCACAAGGGTAGAAGTGTCAGAGGCTGAAGAACATTTTCATGAAATATTTTATGGACCTCTCTCTTTCTCCAATGCAATAGGACCTGGGAGACTTAAAGGGACCTTGAAATTGTGAATTAAGTTGTCTTGGAGGTAAGAACCGGGCACTGCCAGACAGGCACCGCGCAGCAATTGGACCACTTTTTTCAAGGATAATACTAAAAGCTATTACAAATATGGCATTTTCAACTGAAATATTTTCTGCACCGAACTGTTGTATTTAAACAAGGACGTAAAGAAGCAAAGTCCTTTTTGAAAGGGGCGTTTCCGACCTTCTAAGGAGCGTGGTTTAAATATATTTTCCATTGGTTCCCAAAGACCACCACTGCGGCTCGATCAGCCCCTCCACTTTAAGACCCTGCTGCCAGATTATCAAGCATAAAAAAACAAGAAAGGGAACCGATTTTTGAAAAAGAAGAATTTAGAAGATCGTGGTATTACTGACGTAAATCTAGCGCCTTTTTGAGGGGCTTTATTCAATTGCATAGATAATCACAAAATTCACTCTATATTTTCTTCTGAAAGAAAGTAGAGCCACAATTTATCATACCGCAACTGTTCTTTTATTTCCGTTTGCTTATTCATATTTGGACGAGCGCAACTTTTGTATGACCTGACCCCTTATTTTTGTTTCGTTACCCCAGCCGAAAATGGTTCTCCCCCCTGACTGTAACTAATGGCAGCAGAATGATACCGAGGCCATATGGCCTAACCCAACTTGGAGGGAGATCTCAAGAGAAACGGAGAGGTATTTCAAAGAAACCATGTTGAGCCAAGATAAAGGGGAATGAAATAGCTGTAAGTGACATTATACTATTTTCTGCCATTTTTTGAGTGTAGATTTTCTGCAACAACAGTTTATTCCTTCATGATTTGATCTGGGAAAAAGTAAATTCTATAGGTAAAACCTATACATTCAAATCCAGAAATTAATTCTCTTGGGTATAGTTGCCCAGAATGCGGAATTTTGTACGACAAATCTATAATTTGAGTTGATTAAATTGAGAGCGTCATGTTGTTCTCATTTTCAACCCTCTTTTGTTTGAAATTTAGATTCCAGTGCGTGTGCGCAAAACTTTTGATTAAGAGAATGTTTGGCAGATTTTTATAACATATTATCACATAAAAAAGATACTGTAATGTAGGCTAAAAGCCTGTTACAGTTCATCTGTATAGAATACCTGTTATTATTCTTCCTAGGCGATGCTCCCGAAACATTTATGTAGTTATGATAAAAAAAAACGTATAATTTTTTTTTAAATTACAAGAAAGGTTACGAGGAAAATTGCATGTGCAATTTTTTTGCAACTGCATCTTAAAAATGTGTCTTGGATGCAGGATGTTGAAAAATCAAAGAAAATTTAGAATTCCTTGCTATTAAAAGTGATTAAGAAATGGTAGATACCAATGATAGGAGAATCTGATTGCAGCCAAAACCCATCATATTTCAATATCTCTGCTAAAACCTCCATCACTTGCAAGCACAATTAGAAAACTATAAGGGAGATTATTTGTGATCTCATGACAGATGATATGTACATATATCATACTGCCAAGGCTTGATCTATTAAAGCACAACAGAATGAATTTTCTCTTCATAATGCGTATCTACTTGCTAAAATATCTATAAATGGTCTGTAACAACATTGAAAAGACGTTACAAAATCTCCTTTTACATATTAGTACATGATACTTTTGAATTAATGTACAACTTGGAAATAATTTCAATCTGTGTTTATATGAAAAAGCACTCCTTTGCTTGCAAAAGTACTGGAGATGCCAGGTCATAATTAATCAACTCTGTTGTGTCAAAGTTTGTCAAAATTTTAATTTTCATATCAAGATCAATATGTTCTCACCTATATAGCTATAGTTGTTGCTGAAGAAAATATGAAATGTCAAGGTTTGAATGAATGAAAAACACCCTGGAAAATTGTAAAGGCAAAAACCAATTACACAGAACATTAATAAGTCCTTTGAAGAGATTTAGGATTTTTCAGCCAAAAATGGACAGTGTTCAAGAAAATTGACATACTTTTTTCCCAAAGTTTCTATGTACTGGTGAGCAATGGATTTGATGGGGTAGGTGCTTGCTCGAAGCCAGCAATTTCTGTCTCTGATAGAAAAAACATTTGCTACTGTTATTTTGCAGCAATTATCAGACAATGAAATATCCACCTTAAAGTTGTCTTAATCAGGGGCATCAGAATCTCAGCCTTGAGAGAACCTCCCCAATTAAAAAAAATGAAGGGAATTGATAGAGATGGATAACCATTTTAAAGCTGCCTTTTTAAAGTTCTACTTTTTTTTTTGATAAAATCATTTTATAATCTGTAAAAAGTTTTTGAAATATTCAAAATATATGCTCAAATTTTATTTGCCAAATATGTGTGACATCAAAATTTTCTACATGAAATGCACTTTGAATGTAACATTCTAGCTTCTAAAAATTGGATACCTCTTTTTTAGGTATTGTGCCCTCCTATCAATGCCGTTCTAGCTATCAACATTCTGTCACTATTTGTGATTGTAACTGAACATGGTGTAGTAAATTCTATTTACATATTTGTTATCTCAATTTCAACACCCCTTTCATGATGTTTTGGCCATATTTTTAAAAGGTATTCCAAAGCTTCGATGATCTTCTTGAAATCCAAAACTGCTTTTGTTGATGGTGGGCACATCAAAACTGGCCCGAAACAAACTGCTAAGTTCATTATGTCCATTTTGTTAACATCTCTCTTCTCCTGCACCCGTATTAAATGGTCCATTATGTAAATCAAAGTAGCTCTGCTTCCATAAGGCAATTTTCTTAACAGATCACAAAGAATGTTCTGCCGTTTGTTCATATCTGGGGACATTGAAGAACTCTTGGCTTCGTTTATTATCTTCAATGCCGTTTCTGGTATTAGCGGTTCAGGTAGTTCGCGAAGATAGTCTTTGATTATACCCGTAAGAACATTACAATCGATTCCGCTCTCTTCTGACACGTCAACAGCGCTACTATCCTGATCAAAAGCTGCCTTGAGAAGCCTTTTCTTCTTTGCGTTTCCACTAACCCGATAGATGCCAACAATTCCCATGCCGCGCTTTTCTACCTCGCTCACGCATTTTCGCACAATTTGCGGTATTGTATTATGCTCATCATCTAATGTTGAAACGATATTGAAGCCGAATACGCCTCGCTTGCGATTCGAGGGCGTGCGTTTCAAGTATTTCACTGCTTCTGTGAAGTCCAAAGACACGTGGATGATTCCTGAATCTTCTAATTCCAATGCAATTGATTGAGATGTGGAAGTACTTAGCACCTTTTCAAGAAAGACAACACCACTTCCACTCAAGCTATGCTGATTTTCAGGACCAATCTCGAATATATAAATTGTCAGTTCACTGGCGTGGCTCATTTCAATGTCAAATTGTTCGTCGAAGCAAACGCATTGGTCAATACTGTAGCATTTCTTTGTAGTTGATGCTTTGAACTCATCGTCTATTTCTAATGTACAGTAGAACTCACTTTTAGATGACTTTTGTTGAATTCTCATTAATTTGTCAATGTATACAGAAAGCATACCCGAAAATGCTCTCGTAAACTGCATTTCTGAGTTCAAATCGTCACTCTTGTACGGCTCGTATACACGTTCGGCGTCTGCCTTTCCATCCTTCCTTTCCCCTCTAGGGGATGTCGACAACCCCCTAAACAATCCTAATTTTGTGGGGCTGTTTACTGGCTCTGTTGCGGACAAAGTTCTTCTCGGTTTCCTGTTCCCAGTAATTTTCGGATTTTCATCAGCATTATCAAATCTAAATACCGGTGTATTGTTATTTATCACATTTGTCTCCTCCGCTGGGTCTACAGTCTGTACCCTGTAAAGCTCAGCTCTTTTGAAACCAGTGGATGGAGGACTGGTGGATATGATTGGTGGCTCAATATTGGTGTTTTCCATATATTGCTCTTTGGCAGAGGCTGTGGATGTTTTTCTGCCATAATTTGGTGGCGGTGTTGGCAATTTTCTGGGGCTTTTCGTTGCCTTTGATGGCACATCTGGCAGATTTCTGTTTCCCCCAGTTGCATCAATTCCACTGTCAGGGCTTTCTGGAAACTTCAATGGTTGTATCCTCCTAGGTGAGTTTTGTTTCCCAGGTTTTTGCATATCATGAGAGCCTGCTGTCTTTGATCTGCCATAATTCAAATCAGGATTAGAAGATTTTGGTGAATTTGTGTTCGCTTTAACATTTTGTACGAACGATTTTAATGATTTTTTGGAAGAGTACGTTAATGATTTAAACAGCTTGTCATTATCAAGATCCTTTGTATCATAATCATGCCTTTCATCTGGCGAACTAAGCTGCTTTACAAGTGGTTCATGGTGTTTTCCTCTCTGACTTTTTTTTGTTTGTTTTTGATCATTATTTCGGGGACTTTTCTGTTTAGTGTTTACTGGTACTCTTGATTTTGTAGTTAACAATAGCTTATCTGGTATTTGCATCATTAACGCAACATCCTCGAGTGGAAATCCGCTCAAATTCACTTTATTTACCTCGAGAACCTCGTCTCCTGTGTGCAGTAAGCCGTACGCATCAAGTATACTGCCTAGTGAAACACGAGAAATAAACACGCCATTTTTGCGATCAAAACCATTGCCCTTTTTAATGAAGAAGCCAAGGCCCTGCCCAGGCACTTTCGTTATTTCGATCTTGCGAATCCAAAATCCTTTCTCGTCTTGGAATGTTTCTAGTATACCCGCGATTCGCCCCGGCGATCCGTCAAGTAACGCCATATCACGTCCGCCGTATCCTAACGATTCGTTGTAATTCTGCTTGGCTCGGTCTATATCAACCTGCTGTTGCGATTGCTCAGTTTCAGCCGCTTTAATTCGCTCTACAATCTCCTTTGTTATGCCACAGATACGCCTTGGACTGGTCTTGCCGTTGAGCGAAAAGATATCGTTGTGAGTATATCTCCGTCTAACCGAGTTATAATTCTCAACTTCTCCTGTAATCTCGCTTTTAAAAGTTGGTAGATTTGGCAGCTTCCTCTGTCTAAAGCCACTCTCTTTGCTTTGGCTCATAGTTGTGTAATCCTCCCATTCACGATTTGTTTTTCAATGTACATAGTAGTTAATAGCAATAAACTGATTCAACAAAACATTTACGAGGCACCACGCGCGTACTAAAATATCCACGGCAGACCGTATATGGCTGCTTGAACAATCGAGTCCTGATGCAAAACATTCTTGATAATCTGGTGTAAAAACATTGAATATCTTTGTTTGCTTTGATAAAAGCATTCCTCATTCAATCAACTTTTGATAGTTGTGCTACAATGCAGCAATAAACAGTGCCTATTTTCTCATATCTTTGATTTATTCTATCAATTATCATCGCTCCAAAAGACGTTTTTATATGTGACGAAGCAACACGATAGGGCCTAACTTTAAGCCTCCAAGATAAACTAACGACCGCATTTTTACCACAACAGATGAAGACGTTGATGTAAATCTGTTCGGTAGTAGCCCAAGCAAGTTTTGCAGGGGGGTTGGCTTGTGTTTGCAACATGCAAACAGTTTTGTTTTAGTCTCCAAAGAAGTTGTCGTTGTTTCAATGCAAAAACATGGACTTGTGTTTAAACACTGCCCTTTGGTTTAAGAGCTGTTTATATTGTTGAATTCAACTGAATTTTAATCAAAATTAAGACAAGAGAAAGACCTGCAGCTTTGTGGGAGATTTGCAGATTTCAATTCCACATGAAAAAAGACAAGGTGAAATTCCTTTGTTCTCATTTCAGTTTGGGCTCTCATGAAAAAAATTAGCATTCCCCAAAATACCCCAGGATTTTATGAACCATTAGCATAAATCTACCAGTATTTATTTGGCTGGCTTGTATAATTTAATCTAGCGCACTTCATAGATTTTTAAAGGGAACTTTGCTCAAGCAATTCAGCCCTTGCTTAAGACTTGCTTAATTTTAGAATACAGGTTTTCAATTACACATCTTTTCTCTCTGAAAAAATCACTTCGTTTGGGCAACGCTAACTGGCTATGAAGTTCATTTAGTATCACCAAATTCCAGGTTGCCTCTCAAAATGAAACCGCCGAAAAACGTTTCTAAGGGCTACTAGACGACGGAGTCACTTTTCTCTTATGTTTAGGCGACTAAAGAATGTTATATTGTTATAAGGGCAAGATTAACTTAGTTACTTAGTTTTACAGCTGCTTAATTGACTTTTCAAGTTATTGAATCGTTCCAAGCCCTATTTGCATCGTAAACAGCTGACTATTAGCTAAAAATGGAAGCCTACATAAATGATGTACATCAAATTGAATGAAGTAGACTTGGCTACGTAAAAGCACACACTAGACAGGGTATTGAAGAGCCTATTGTTAGTATAGTCGCATCAAGAACCTTGATTCAATCGATCAAAGTTGTTTACAGTTACTCTAATTTAGGCTTTCGAAGTTGCTAAAAATGAGAGCTACCCAAAAACATATTATCAAGGGTTTATTTTGAATTTTTTGCATACTATGGATACTTTCTCAATTAACGATAGTAACAAACATATTGAATAAGTAAAATGTATAGAATTATATTCAGCAAACGATTTCTTTGAATTTTTTCTTGCTGTAACCACATAATTTGATTTGAACATAACTTATTCATTATTTTTAACAGACTAAAATAAGTGTTGTTGTCCCACTTAGGTTAGGAATTTTCACTTTGTTGTTTTAAATATCTAGTTTGTCCTTGAATATTAGAACTGTGTTTTCAGATTAGTTCATTTTTCGTTTTTATTACATTTGAATTCAATTATGTTTGTCATGTTTAATAATTTCTAATAATTATAAATGCACCAAACATTTAATAATTTGCAAAAATAAAGCAACTGTATAATGCAGATATTCTTCATTAAATTAGAGAATGGTTCATGGTTGAAAGATTTGATCGAAGGATTCTTTTAGGGGATATTTTCTCAGTTAGTTGCCTTATAACAGAAACAGGGCTTTAAATACATTGCAGGCGTTTAAATCATCACAGTGTCGTTTGATGCACATGAAAATTTGGTGGGCTTAACTAGAGAGTAGCAAAATGTTTCACAGAAAAACATTTGCAATCATGCTCTATTTTCACTTTCTCTCCTGCTTTATGTTATATTCTAGATGGGTGGCCAAGATGCATTTGCAGACAAAATGGGCTTGCCGTCCCATAGATACGGACAAGTTGGAGATAAAGCCCATAAAATTTCCCTTCAGGGCCAAGAGCTCCTCATTTTTGATGAAGAATTATTCTAGGGGGTGTCACACCCTCACACCCCCTAATGCTACAGCCCTATCCTAAAGGGGAGTTTGTAAGGAGGGTGCATGTATCTATGCCATTCCCATGTGCTTCTGACTCCTCCTATCAAATGAAATTTGAGAAATTTCGCGAGAAATAAGAGATGAATGCTTGCAAAGAAACGCAAAAAATGAAAGCTGACCTTAGCTTCATAGGAAAATATTAGTCAATCTATTTTTACTGCGAAACCCCCGTCTCACTAGGCGAACTGGAGCCCTTTTTGTTTCCTTTGTTCAGTTGCATAAGGCTATTAAGGTTTTAGATAACTTTAAAAAAACAAAGTTAATTACCGCTGGGTCTTTTTAAATTGATTTTTGAACAGTTGCGATTGTTTAAGTATTTGGTCGTTTTGTCACGTGGGACGCATTTCATCTCCCTCGGGGGTCATTTACGCAGCTATGGTAGTAAAAATGAACATGCTCTTTCGCAAATCTTTTTTTAGCACTTGGCGTTAACTTACCAAATGTATTGAATGATCGAAAGTTTTTTAACTTTTTGTCACTCGAGAGGCCTGTTACTGATCTTGCTCTAAATAGGACTCGCGCTCCCAATTAATGAACATGCTTTATTTTATTCGAGTAGGCCATTGCTTTTGTTTATATTCTCATTATCCTTAATAACAGTGCCCATAACCCTTCTTATTACACTGCCCAATAAACACACGTGTTAAACACAATTCTTTAGAGTTTCTAAACAAGATCGAAATAAAAACTACGAAAGAAAAAGGAATCCTGGTGGGGATTGAAAAATAAAGGGCTTTTTACCTTCAGTATCAGTTTTTGCAAATTTTATCCTTTTATCTGCTAGATTTCTTGCAGATTGTAAACTAGTAATTATTGATGTTTCGAAAGAGATCGAAATTGTAGACGTCGGTCATCTACATTCTTGGTTTAAATATATCACCTCAAGGTCATATTTGTTTTAAACTTACCCCTAAAAATGACCCACGCAGACTAAGATGCATACAACCACTGATAAGACCCTTACAGGTCCTTAGGTGGTAGCAGACTGTTCAACGAATGAGCAAGCTAATCTTTCAAAATAGTTATTGTCATCAATTCTATAAAGTTTACGAATTAAATGAATACACTTTTTTTAGGATGGCTTTCTAAAACTGTAAAGACTGAATTATCGCTGAACAGGGTAGTAAAAATGGCGGCATTGGACTTGAAGAGCACAAATAGCCAAGAGACGAAGAATAAAGGAGATCCATATGAATTCTATGAAGATATGAAATTGCTTGTTAACAATGAAAAATACAGGTACATTGGATTTTTTGTCTTGTTTTCCTTTTTATTGAATTTTCTTCTCTTTGATCTCAGGCCTAGATAATTGGTCGCATTTCTGATGCGTCGAATTAAAATAAATAGCGATGGAACAACGAATTGTCAAATAAATGCGATAAAAATGCGACCTTTAGATCCGCTGCCGCATTTTGCCGCATTATAGTCGAATTTAATACATGATACATTTTGCCTTCTTATGTTCTATTTGAAGTGATATTGGTTTTGACGCCATTTGTGAATCTAATTTTCCCATTTTTCGAATCTTTGTTTGATTTAGCGATGTAAAATTCGTTGTTGGTGAGGATAACATCACCATGTATGGCCACAAATGTATCTTGGCTGCAAGGTAAGTTCATTAAATATCAGAAGGAAATTTTATGGGAGGCGGCCCCTATGATAACCCTCGCGTGTGATTAGTTCAAAGGAAATTAATTCAAAGTAGCATACGGTAAAAGTGAGTAAATCAGTCTAGTAATTTAA